>CAHIKZ030001095.1:510000-587045 GCA_903632075.3 Acanthosepion pharaonis | reverse complement strand
ATGTCTTGTCTTATATAGCTTGAACTGTACCGTAATTTTTAAAGGACTCACGAATATAGAACGCATATATAATGCATCACTTCATCATTTCTCAGTGTTAAATTATTTATAATTTCATTTTCTTTGTAATTTACATACAATATTTGTATTGCTTAAAAGATATTTTTAGTGAGTCGGTGCTGTTTTTATCTGTTCATTTTCGTCTACCCTCATGAATACCCGGGAAATATCATTAAAGAAAAATATGAGCCCTCTTGCAGGATATTTTTTATCTAATTAGATTTCTCGAATATTCAAGCCGTTAAACGAAAATAGATAAACTTACTCTTTAACAAATAAACGGAGAATCTACTCAAATGCCAGTTGTCCACTAAAAATAAAATTAAAGTAATAAAATCTATCAGATAAATAAATTAAATATTCATACCTTGATATACATCATTTTATAACATTTCAATATATTACGCTTTAAAACCACGTCGGTGTTTTCATTAGGTGTACTCTCGATTTAAATATTTAAAGATCTTTATTACCATTTTAATATTCCTATTCCATTTCCAGGAAATACCAATTAAATAAATTGAGTGGACTTCATAAAAGAGGTGATGGGTTATGAAAAAAGCGATTATTCAGAGGATGAAATTATTCTTTTAAAAAATAGAAACACGTCATTGACTTAACTGGGATATAAGACGTTTAACAAACATAGAAATCTATAATGATACTTATGAAACATAGCATTATCCTTATCGTCATGAAATTATAAACTTGTTGTCAATCCTCAGAAGATATACGAAATATGGGGATTCATCTTCGCAATTAAACAAACATTGATGAAATATTAGAATTCGAACGGATGAATAAAACATCTTCAAATGTTAGTTTCTGAGTTGTGTCTGAGTTGTGTCTGAGTTGTGTCTGATTTAATCTAGGATTTTTTTTTATCTCATTATGAACGTATTGTCTCGTGGGTGACAGGGGATGTTTTGAAGAGCGCGGAATCACATCTTAATTACTGTTTAAAAAATACCAGAAATACATGTTTGAAAAAAATAATATTACCAGCAATGCATTTACAAAAAAAATCTTTAATACATTTCTGGAAAAGAAAAATTACCAACTATCCATAAAAAAAAAAAAAAAAAAAAAAAAAAAACATACAAAGAAAACTTATCAGCAATACCTTTTTGAAAAGAAAAACCAAAATATTACCAGAAATACATTTGACTCTCGATAAAAAAAAAACTAAAAAAAAAACTCTTTACTAAAATCCTTCAATGATCTACAAAATGATTTATTACAAGGAATATATATTCTGTTCATAAAAATCTGTTCTAAAAATCTGGTTGGTATTAAATGACTCATTGAAGAAGATATGCCCTAAAACATAATAAACACCGCCCCCCCCCTAAAAATACCAGGGCTGAGAGGATACATGAAAAGGGATTCTCACATTTCTGATGCTGATACTAACATTCCATTAAACAGTTGTATACACTACGTTTAAATTTAGAAGACTCTTTTGCAAATTAAACTATGGGTTAAAGTAAAATTATAAATGATGAAATTAACTCTTAACGACTAACATCATCATATCGAGGTCAGTAATAGAATCCGTAACAACAGACAAACATATTTTGCCCTCAACTATATTACTGATATTCAAACATCATTGAGTCTTTAAGTCATGTCCCTAGCAAATAACGACACACAAATCAGAACAGATCAACTAAATATATAAAATTGAATCGGACATCACTACAAACAGACAAGTAAGCATTCACGCTGAAATGACAGAGTAGAAAAATTGACGTATTTATGGGGAATTGTAATCCAATGTAAACCTGCAATCTAGATATGATTTTATATATCGCAATATAGATATGATCTACCAATAAATATTCTTAATAAAATGTAGCAGACAAAAATAGATTAAAGAGCAAAAATTCTAAAAAATCAATGAAATTTGATATACAATCTATAAATGATAACATTCTAATATAAAAATTTCGAACTACAAATATATGAACATCTAAAAAAAACAGCCAAGGACATCAGACATTTCAAATTTCCTCGAAGTATTCATCCACTAGACTCAAGCTTGTTCAAGATCCCAGCAGTTGTACATTACTCGACACATTAAAAAAACATAGTATCCACGAAGTAAAAACAATATATTACGTAAGTTTTCATGATACTACTGATATATTGGAAGACTTATATTACCTAACATTTTACCTAATATGTTAAGACTGATATTACGTAAGTGTTCAGCATCCACTGCTATATTGGAATACACGCCTTACATAATATTTCACCTAATATATTAAGACTGGTATTACGTATGTGTTCAGCATCCACTGCTATATTGGAATACACGCATTACATAACATTTCACCTAATATATTAAGACTGATAATACCTAAGTGTTCAGCATCCACTGCTATATTGGAGAACTTATATTACTTAACATATCACCTAATATATTAAGACTGATAATAAGTAAGTGTTCAGCATCCACTGGTATATCGGAGGAATAGAAATAAAAAAAATAAAAATAAAAACAAATTGTGCATTTGCCTGAAATAAGGAAAATACAAAAAGAAGATGCATAATGTTAACACGTTATAAAATGTAAGTGTAAAATAATTGTCTTTTTTTTGTATGTTTTTACAGGTTATCAAAATTTGCTTTTTATTTCAAACATTAAAATGTTTTTATTATGGAATATCATATTTGGAGATCTAATGATAAATGTACAACTAATTAACCGATAATTGGGTGGGGAAATGGATTCATACTTTTCCCACGGGCTATAAGTGAATATAATAAATCCGAGTAAATTTGAATGGCTCTCCGATTTCAACGTTTAGGTACAAACCAAGTTCGACGTTGCTTAACTTCTGTGAACTTACGGGAGACGGTGCATCTCCATGAAATGGTCGTAAACCTTTCCACGTCTAAACCAAAGATTTATTCTACAAAACACACTAAAATTTAAATATAGCTTCAATGAAAATACGCTACTAAATAAAACTGCACACGACAAAAAGAATCTTTTTCACCAAAAATAAACACACTACATCTATCAGAATTAACAGGGAATATATAAGTATTCGCACCAGCTTACGTTAATACGCAAAACAAAGTCATATATGTATAGAGAAGAAAATTGCAATAACCACCTAATGAAAAATATTTTAGTTGGTTTGGTTTAGTTTGTTCTACGGCATACCAACATCAATGGGTTACTTAATACCGACAAGATTTTTATTGCTGGTATTTTTATTCAAAAAACTATTGCTGCTAATATGTTTTTTTTCTTTTTTTTTTTTTTGTTAAATGTATTGCTGGTAATAATTTCTCTTCAAAAATTTATTGCTGTTAGTAATTATTATGCAACGTATTTCTGGTTTGATTTATTTTGTTTTACTTCATATGAACCTCAATGGGTTATTTAATGCAGATAATTTTTATTGCTGATATATTTTAAAAAAAGAAATACGTGTGGCTTCTACTATGTTTTTTTAATGTATTCTTGGTAATAATTTATCTTGAAAAATTTATTGCTGTTAATAAATATTTTACAACGTATATATGGTTTGATTTGTTTTGTTTCATGGCATATCAATCATAATGGGTTAATTAATGCATATAATTTTTATTGCTGTCATTTTTTTTCAATAATGTATCGCTGCTAATATTTTTTTACAAAGTATTTCTGCTATTAAAACCTATTTTCACACTTTCACATAGTTTTGGCACTTAGATGAGACATTAACTGGTGCTACCACCCAGTGTCAAGGTGGACCTGTGAACACCAGCAATTAAGAGGTGGTACCATGCTCCTCAAAACCACCTGATCAGAGGACTTGTTGTTGAGCGTATTTTATTGTCTTACCCAGGACGCAGATGTCGTTTATCGTCATATCCAGGACGGAAGAGAAATATATAAACATTTTAAACTAATAGACGGAGAATATTTTCAAATGTAGAAATTTCAACTACAAATCCTATGAGAATATCACGACTAAAAATCTAACGCAGGTAATATGTCTAACAAAATATTTTCAAGTAGCAACGTTTAAAACAAAATATTAGAAAATAATGAAAATAATGCATATATAAATGAATAAATGCATAAATAAATATATATATATAAAATGCATAAATAAATATATATATAAAATAAATAAACTCAGGTTAGATATCTTGCTAATATAAAACTTCTTGAACAGAATACAGATGAAACTGAATTTTCTCGTCCACTATTACCCATGAGTTCCCAGTATTTTATATATGCACACATCAATTGTATTATATGCACATCAATATACTTTCTAGATTGAATATATTATTTATTGTACTCTGTGTATTTTGTATGATAATAGCTTCTATGATTTTGAGTTTTTCCTGTCATATACAAGAACTACACATGTATAATTTCAAAATACAGCACAGTACACAATTTAACAAAAATAAAATTATGGTGTACGGTGGATGGAGTGTCTTCTAAATTACGCATCAATAAAAATAACACTAACATCTCATTTTAACACATATTTCTCGAAATTATACAAAAATATCTTGAAATATGAAAGAGTACATTTACTCACTGAAATCGCCATTTTCTTCAATCAGAAGCCAATGGCGACTTCAGAATCTCGGCCGGTTTCCTAGTTTAAGTTGGTAAATCCTGCCCAAATCCTTGTATTTAGTTCTTAATTGGAGGCTAGAAGGAGGTTTGTTTCTCTCTCGCTCAACTGCGCTTCACATCAAATAATCAAGGGAGTGGCATTCTGTGGAGTTGTAAGGGGTGATGTTTTTGCAGGAATTGTCTCGTTTACTCTACTTGTGGGCCATCGAGCTGATTCCAGTTGCTAGTTCCTACAGCAGACACATTCTTGAGCCCAGGGCAGCAATATCTCTTCAAGGCACTTGATGTAGGCTTGCGTGTTGTGTATGGATGTCTCTGTTGTGGTGAATGGTGGTATAACGTCTCTTCGCAATTACAATACTCCAAACTAGTTCATAATCACAATTAAACTCATCCAACTTTTTCCAAGCCCTCTATAATGTCTTCTGATTGTTACTCCCAATACCCTGAAATGTTCGTATTTGAGCTTCGGGTGGGAAAGCCAAGGAGTACAGCATGCCTCTTCCAAATTTATGGAGATGTGACTTGTCTTATGTTGCTTTATTCTCACAGACGGAGCCCAACCTATCACGCAATACTGACTATGTCGACAAAATTAAAATCAAATAAAGCGCATTTGTGAAATGAAAAATATAAATTGGAGACAATTTACAAATCGCACCCTTAAAGATTAAATTTAAGAATGAAAAATATCTGACAGCAAGGGCTCTGATCGGGAGGTTGCGAGGAACGCAGAGGTAATGCTTAATTGCTGTTGTTCTCATATCGATCCTGGCTTCTGATTTTTCCAACTATGGTTAAATAGCCAACCCCCAAATAAAAAGAAAAAAAAATGAAATATGAAAGTATAAAAGTAGACTTTTATAGTAAAAATACCAGCAATACATTTTTGAAATAAATATATTATCTGTAATATATTGTAAAAAAAATATTGCCAGTAAATACATTGTTTTCAAAAATAGCTCTATGAATCCTGATCTGTAAATAAGTTTTCTTAAAAAGAATATATATTCTATCCATACGAAGCTGTCCTAAAAATCTTCTCGGCATTAAATAACCCACTGAGGTGTTGACATGCCGAAAAACAAAATAAATCAAACGATCAAACAAACCTGATATAGAACACTTTAAGTCATAGCTATAACACGCAGTAAAATTATATTTTATTTGTTATATATATATATATATATATATATATATATATATATATATATATATATATATATATATGCAGGTGCACGCATAAATGTGGACAAGATATTACAGTAAATTGAGATTCAATAAATCATTCAAATAGTTTAAATATAAAAACAAATCCGTTTACATGACAAATCCATTCATTCAGCTAACAAGGCTCTTGAGTACGCTCCATCAATCTTTGGTTTAATTAACTTTTGGAAATTTCACCTTTCTCCTTGTTCTCTTATCTATTTCCGCAATTACTTTCAATAGACTTCTTTATGTTTATCCTACAAGTAATTTCTTTATTAAGTTTTATGTATGGTACATTTTCTCTTTCCTCTTTATATATCTCAATAATCCCAACAGTATTTTTTACGGAATGTAAATATAGTTTCTTGAAGAATTCTTCGTTATTTGCATGTTCTCTCGACGGTATTCTCATCTTTGTGTTGGTAAAATCCCATTTTTATTGATTCGCTTCAACATCATTACCGAGCAAATATTAAAGGTTTAGTCATGCATAACAACACTATTTTCTTTGTTTCGAATGATATCTGACCATCTCTCAATCATAAGAAAGTCATGTTGCTATTCCGCTGTTTAATAGGATTTCAATGTCGTAACTTATTTCTACATAACATTTACAGAAAAAAAATATCTGGTTAAATTATTCGAAGTCGACATACGCTTATTTGTGAATATACTTTTTTTGGACAACACGTTATATTCTGAGAATTACATTATTGTAATATTACAAACCGTGAACATTCACCTGGACCGAATTCCACTTTTGTTAAACTTCAGCAGACAAAAAAATACTTTATAGCCTCAACGTAATTCTGATAGTTAGGTCGTGATATTATGTTCACGTGTTTAAATATTAATTTATTTATAGTTTGAAAGAAAACACAACTGACGTATTGAGATTCAAACCTGTATTAAAAATAAGTCTGCCTTTTTTGAGTGTTTTTTTTTTATCTTTTACTTTTATTACGGAAGGCAATATTGTTTTTTAAGAGACGAAGAAAAAATTAATTATTTCTTTTTCAACGTCACATGCTGTAGAAAACCGCAAATGTCACTTTATTTTCTTTTCGACTCTGAAATGTCTCTATTTTTCTTCAAGAAATATACGTCAGACGTCATCGATTTATAAAAGTCAGTATCCAGAAATTAAAATCAGCTTGACACACTTCCCCTTGGAATACTTAATATGGAAGCTTAAACGGGCAAAAATAAAAATCTAATTTGACTCGAGTGGAAAATAAGGACAAATCAAATTATTATTTTTACGCTTACGGGGTCAATAATTTTCTATTATGACATTTCTTTTCCTCCACAACTTGACAAATAAGAAAGATAGGCAGAAACTCTCTAGATTGCGTGAAATGTATCACAAAATAGAACTTGAAAGTATAGTTATGTGAGCAAATTTTATGACTTATGCAATAATTATTTTCCTTTTTCAGACACTACTATTTCTAACGTTTAAGAAAAAAACAAACATCGACTGATTGATGCTAAAAATATAATAAGTACATGATTTGCAAAATTCACTTTGGCCAACCGTTTGACTTTTTTTCAAGATGCTTTTTTTATTTTACACTAGGCAAGAGATTCTTTAAGTATTGGGCACAGTTTTGTTTGGAGTATTTGCATTATTTTCTGAATAGTCGTAAAAGGCTGTAACCGGAGAAAAACTAATTTATTAGTTCTTTCGGAAAATATTATACGATTTTAGAATCAACTTTCATTCCAGAATTAATCTATTTAAAACCGTGTTTACATCAGTCAAAATAAGAACATTGGACGTCTATAGATTCAAAACTTCGAGTTACAAAACTATATATGCATTTACGATAAACGTTTAAAGTTTTGTACACAAAGAAATCCTTGAATGCAGTTCTGCAGCTTCCTTGTAATGGAATTCTGTTTTTAACTTAACAATTTATCAAGATGCTTGAATAAATGTTTATCAGTGGTCGGTAGATCAAAAGAATATGATAAAATCTCGTATCCCATATCAATGAGCATCTGCCCTGTCAGACTGACAAAGTGTCACCGAACATTGCCAGGAATTGTATCTCCGTGTTTAACCAGTGCCAGTCGTAATTTGCTTAACTGAATGTGCATTTCATCCATTTCCTAGCTGTTCATTTCGGCAGTGAAGCTATGGTTAGATTAAAAAAAAGTTGTAATGCTAGCACAAATGGCGGATAAATAGACGATTACCATCATTTTTATGTGCTTTTAATGTTGCCACAGTTGACAAAATATTATCGACGATTTTGAGCTCAGGAAAAAAAAATAAACGCATCACTCCAAGTAAAAAGATACATAATGTTATATGTTATATTCTGAAAGGGAATAATATAAAATTAACAAAGATGACACTTTCAACGTGTAATATATATGTAAAGATATAATAACAGTATAATAATAGAGATGATGATGATAATAATAATAATAATAATAATAATAATAATAATAATAATAATAATGTAATATACCTGAAATCATCGCAACAAAAAATGTAGGGAATATCATCTCAGCCAAATGAGTATAACAGAACGCAAAACCATTTGGCCAAATGAAATTACCAAAAAGAATAAAAAATAAATTAAAAAAATGGGAGGACACATCGATACATGGAAATTACATAAAAAGAACGAAAGAAACAGATGTGGACAAACAGAGAACACATTAGTGACTGAAGAGCTCCGGGATGAAAGCTGAGGCAGAAGTTCTAATTATTGCAGCTCAGGACCAAAGCATCGCAACAAGATTCTGTCACTGTCACATAATCAAGGGTGAAATTAACCCGAGATGCAGGGTTTGCGGAAAATACGATGAAACAGTCGACCATATCAGGATGTCCGGCACTATCAAAAAATAAATATACCCATAGACATGACAAGGTTAACCTGGTTTTGTTTGGTTTATTTTTTTACGGAATATCTATCACAATTCGTTATTTAAAGCAGACAATACTTTTATAATAGATTTATATGGACAGAATATGTATTTCCACTTTCTGTCTGAACTTTAAAATTGTTGGCTAGCATTCTTGGTAGATTAAGTTTTAGAGATTGTTTTGGCTAATTAGTCAGCTATATCCTTTTTGCTGGTTATTTTAATGTTAATTATCAATATATGTTTTACAGTATTTGGTATTTGCCTGCTATTTTTTATCATATTCTAAAACATATTTTGTTTTTGTAGATAAAATCTGTTGAAAAAGTTTTTTCCAAAGTGCTATTTTCTAGTCTTAAATTAGTTTCTGTGTTTTTGTTAAGAGCTGCTTAAATTGCTGCAAATTAGAGTTCGTGTATAGTTCGTTGAATTAACTCGGAGCTGCTACTCTTAGCTTGATGGTTAATTTACATTTATTGTTGAATCAGGTTCTTCTGATTTTTTTGTTGATGCTGAAATTATTGGAATACATTTATTAATTATTGAAATAATGATTTTCGTGAAATGATTTATGTCCTTGATTCTTTTACTAGTTTTTTTTTTCTAAATTCGACCCAGATAGTTCCGCCTAATATCCAATGGAGAAGGCATATATCATTATCTTCTGAGTTTTGTACGACGATATGCAAATATTCGCTACCGCATGTATCTGCCAGTATCATCCAATAGAAATCCATGGAAATAGATGGATCACATAAGGATAAGTGTATTACAGATTGACTGCCAGAAAATAGATTTCAGTCGAGGTTTCATCATTATAAATGCAAAATTCGTTGTTATTAATCATTTCTCCTAGGGCCCTTCCTTTTTGGTTAGTGTCTTTACAACCACATATGGTGCTTTTACAGCTGAAGTCCCCTACTATTATAAAATGCGCAGGATTTTATCTCATGTTGCAATGAATTTTAGCTTCATTTATTGATTCATTCGGTGGGATATGTACTGGACCGTTTATTTTCTTGTATAGGATCACTTTAACAGCAATCGCCTGTTAGTTTGTTGTTACATTTGTTTTACTTTCAGTTGCAAATCCCTACCTTGGATAGGTTTACCACATGACACTCGAAGCCAAGTGACTTGTGTCTAGTTGTATTCATGGTATTCTTTTATGTTTGTTAGTTTGCTTGAGGAATGTTTCCTAAAGTCAAACAACTGTCGGTGACAAATCTATTAAAAGCAGAACCAATGCGCTTATTTTTCCTTTATCCCACATCAGTTTCATTGGATAATTTGATACAGATTAGCATGTCATGTTAAATAATATGATTTAATTTTACGATTGTGAGGTATTGAGTTTGAAGGTTTTGGTCGTTTCTAGGTTCTGTCTTTCATATTAAATTTTTCAATTTCTTGTTGTTTCTCAAATCTCTTTTGTGTAAGTATTTGATCAATGGGGTTTTCAGGTTTTTGCTTTAAACGGTTCTGTTTTTTTAGGATATTTTTATTCTGTCCTTAATGGATTTTGGTGGACAAGATTTGACATATTGCCACAAAGGCACAATAGTGAATTTTCAATGTATTTGACGTGTAGATAGACTAAGGACACATGTGTCTGTTGTTATGTTTTCTAAGATTCTCATTATTGCGATTCCATTATAATCACTAACTCTCTGGCTTTTTCAGCAGATGTGATTTCCTCAAGTGTGCCCAGATATAACTCCCTGCTTTTAATTACTGCTTTAGAAGAGTATTGTTTTTCATGGGGTTTAAGTGTTTTTTTTTTGTTTTTTTTTTTTTATTTTCAGCTTGTGAAAAAATTTATTTTGATTATACTTTACGCGTCTTTCTTATTTTCTAATTCTACTTGAAAATTTTCATTTCTCAATCTCTTCACCGCTATGGAGTTAATCCTGCTGGATAGCACTTCCCCAATTAAGAAAGGGGAAAGCTTTGCTAAAAGAGTTCCTATAGAGACGCGACCACGAGGAATCATGGTAAGTATATACTTATTTATTTTTTCAAAATCAGAAATTGAAATATTTCATTTGGGTTTATTTATTTTGCAGCTTCATAATTCTGTTGTAGTAAAACATATTCTGAGTCTCCACTCAATATGAAGGGTTTAAATAGCCAAGTTGTCTGTTGTTGCGTCAATCGCTAAATAAGGTTTTAATGCATTCAAACAAGATTGCACATATTAGATTCGCCAGTAAACTCAGTCGTTAGTTGTTCTTGATATGCGTTCTAGAAGTCAATGTTAAGCCAGTGCTTGCCTGGATAGCGATAATTCTGGAATTTTGATCCAAATCAATGTGCTTGAAAACGAGTAACCGATAATTATTATTATTACTAATACTACTGACACTAATTGTACCACTTCTTATACTACTAATAATACTGTTATTACTATTGCATATGTGAGGTTTTGCAAATATAAACGTAAATATTTAGTTTGAGATATATATTTACATTCATATGGACATTGAGTAGGTATTTGATAATGTTTTTCTGTTGTCCGAGGCAATTCTTAATTTTCATTTGTAGTTAAAATAGAAATGGTCATCTTATCTGTCCATGACTTACTGTTATTAACCTGATCCAAAACCTTATGAATGTATTTTTTATACACCCTGTATATATATATATATATATACACACACACATACATATATATATATATATATATATATATATATATATATATATATATATATATATATATATATACACACATATATATATATATATATATATACATATATATATATATATATATATATATATATATATATATATATCATGTAACTGCAAAATCCTACAAATACCTTTTTAACAAAATAATCATCTTTCCACAAAAATTTTAATATCTAAGAAAACACTAAACTAATTGAATGTTTTTTCCGGGTTTTCACGTGGGACGTTTATCGCTTTTGCCACCGATTTTCGTAAGAATCTCTTAAAAGAACTACTTAAAATCGTTTTTATCAGTACAACTGCCTTCCCTAATGAGCAAATGTGAGAACAAAAAGTTCATTCAGGCCTTCAGTAATGGTACCGACATTCATTCTCTGACTTCCATCTACAAATTTCATGTTTGAACCACCAGGAGAACAGTGAATAAGATTAAAAAGAGCTAAAATTAAAGAGGAAAATTGCAGCAAGAAATCACAAAATTCATAGGGGTTATCATTTGAAGTAAACAATAAAGAGATCAATTCATAAGACGTTCGGCACGAGTGAGACGTGTTTCAGTTATGACATTCCAAGACTAGTGAAGAAAAACATGAAAATTAAATCACACATGAAGCATTTGAGGCAACATCTTACACGGGGACAGAAAATTAGAAGGTTTGAGAGGGCTAAGATCATCCTGAATAAGTTATAAAGAAGTCTTTGAATAATATATATATATATATATATATATATATATATATATATATATATATGTATATATATATTATGCCACGTTCTTTCAGGACGTAGGTTAACAATTGCATTCCACTTACTTCTATTCTTTGTAGTTCCCAATATTTTTTGTCTTTTTCCTACTTTTCCTAAACCTTACTCTGCCACCCTCTTTCTTAAACAGGCTAAGTATGTCACGCGTAGGCTTTAATGTTCCCGTTTTTGTTTTTGCTGATGTCCATGCATTCTGTTTCCTGTATTTTTACTCACGTCTTCTCGCCACCCTTCGCTACTTTCTCTGGTGTTGTTTTTTTTTTTTTAATCTCCCTCCGGTGTCTGCTTTCTGCGTATCTTACATTTTGAGATTGTGGCCGCCATTGATGAATTCTAGCAGGATAGTCAGATCACTTAGAATTGCCGTCTCGGTATGCGTCGAATAAGTCCGGTGAGGAGACACATCCTTGCCTTACGCCCTTTTCTATTTTTGTATAGCTACGGAACTCATTTTCTACTCGCATGCAAACACTTTGCTGCCAGTATAATTTCTCGATTATTCTTTTTTTAAGGAAATCACATCAGGCAAGTCAGGTGTGTAACTAGAACGCAAGAGGTTACAAAAGATTGAGAATACACCAAAGAGGCGTGTTTGAGGAAAGCATATAGAATATGACAGGGAACATGATCAAGGTATCTGAATATGTCTATTGAAAAAAAAACACTTCAAATATTTGAAGAATATAGATATCAGAGAAGCAAGAAAGAGGTGCTACAGACGGGACATGCGAGAGAAGCATCTGTTTGAGTAGAAGAGACGTTAATATTTAAAGGTTTTGACAGTGAAAGGATGGAGCCGATATGCCAGCCTAGTAGCTCGCTTTAATTCAGGCAGCCTGTGTATCAGCGAAAGTAGCTTTTCGTAACAGTTGCTGTGAAAATACTTGTGGAAGAGACAGACGGAAGCCACGGCACGTCTGTGAGAAAGCGACAATAGAAGAGATGCCAGATCATGACTTATCGCATTGCATATTCATCTCTGGATTGTGTCGAGTATCTTGAGACATACAACGATGGCACCAGCCTATATATGACATCAGTAATCATCGCAAGGACGGGTGATTGATTTATAGATTTGAAGCATGGACTCAGACGAGAAAAACTTTTTGGCAAGACGCAGATAACCAGTATCCCTTGCGGTAGATGAAGCTATTAATTCAGTGTATTTCTTCCACCTCATGTCAGCTAATAGCGTAAGATCAGGCAACGAGGCTCTCTCGAGGATTTGGGCATCAACCTTTCTGATGGAAGGCAGGGAGGATTCTCTCTGGTGGGTAAAGCAGACCAGTTTTTAAAGTTTACAAGCAATTCCCTGCCCCAGTCAACACCAGATTGGAGGTCTTTTTCTTTTCAAAATCAGCGACCTGATTAGTTTTGTCAACTATACCAGATTTATAATTGAGGCTGGAGTAAATAGTATTGTCGAACGCGTAGATGCCTACTTGGGAAATGATGACATCGGGAAGGACATTACAGAAGATCTGGAAAACAGCAGGGCCCAAGATAGAGCGTTGGGGTACACCATCGTTTTTGAAAAAGGAGCTGGAGGAGATCCCGTTTAGGTCGTTCTTCATTTCACGGTTTGACACGAATAATTGTATTAAGTCAAATAATCGTCCTGTAATATCATATCCCTGAAGCTTTCTTACAAGGCTGGCATGCAAAACGCTATCATATGCTTTGGAGATATCTAGAGCCACGGCTCGAGCTACTCCGTATTGTGAATTGCTTGGTATAAAAATTCAGTTATGGCCGTGAGCACGTCAGCGGTAGATCATGCAAAGCTGGAACCATATTGATGTCGGAGATTAGATTACGTGAATTAATGTTCTTAACCACTTCAGCGTTGACGAAAGCCTCGACATTTTTACCGAATAGTGGTAGGTGACTGATAGGACGGTAGTTAGATGGGTCAGAATGGTCACCAGAGTTCTTAAAGACAGCGAAAACAGATAAGGACTTCCAACAGTCTGGAATGCATGAGTCGGTGAGGCAGTTTGGAGAGGACAGGAGACAATTACTTCTTCAAGACAATGACCAGTATTCCGTCCTCACCACTAGATTCATAAGAGTCTAATTTAGAGATGATGTCCAATACCATAGTTTAGGTTATGTGCATCCCATTCAATAGAGCCTCAGTTCAAGGAGAAAATCATGTGTAGGTAGACCAGTTGAGTCTAGTGTTAATTGAATGAGAATTTACGAGCAAAGGATTCATTCTTAACAACTGAGGAAGTTAGAACCTCAAATTGATTTAATAAAATTGAGCGCACGCTTGCACTCATTAAGTGCAGTGACAAAGAGACTTCTGTTGGCGATTGGTGGTGCACAATTGAATCCAATGTGAATTTGACTGCTATCACTCCTGCAATTTAACTGCCTACTTTGGTATTGAAGTCTCTCATATATATTTGAATATTATATCAATGCTTCAGGTACTTCCGGTCCTTAGCTAAAATTAATGTCATTTTTTATGATGGTTTTTATCAAGATTATTTGTTAAGCTTAAAGAGTAATTACACATTCTTATAGCTCAGAGTAGAGCAAGAAACGTTATAAAAACTCCAGTAAAAAATATTTAATCATTTCTGAGATGAAACAGTATATATATATATAATCGTCTGCATACTCTCGCATCCGAGTATCGGGGTCGCCATCCTCTCCTCGCATTCCCTTTCTCCCCACCCACTGTGGCTTTTTGTGAAGATGTTTATGAATCAAAGATAGTTGACCGAGTCCAATTTTTCCAAAAAACGCTATTTTAGTGGGTTGTGTGCTGATGTTGGTGATGCTAGACATTTGTTACGTTTCTTAAAAGCTCCTTTTAGCTATAGAAACGGTTTCGCAGATGAAAAATTTGATACACTTTCGATTCATGTCGGCGACACAATCTTCATTAATAGGACTGATAGATAGATAGATAGATAGATAGATAGATAGATAGATAGATAGATAGACTGAGTGACTTATTGCTTAGATCTTCCAAAATATTCCAGAAATGTACTCTCCATGTTGTAGTATTTTGATCCTTTATGCGACCGTCTAATATACTTTTGATCGGGTATTATTTCTCGCGTTGTACAGTTAGCTTTTGAATATGGAATGATATTTCTCCCAGAAATGTAGGCAATTTCCGCTTCAGGTTTCTTATTCACCAAGTACGAAGACTTCGATTATAATTACGATTGTCTCGCTTTCTCTCCCTCTGTTAGTTACGCGAACATTCACATAGAACGGGTAAAACTAACAGTAACATTAAATCAATCCCGGCCCACACCTGTTTAGGAGTATTTAATCCCCTGTCAGTATGTGGATGGCCACTTCTTCCTGCCTTCTTAATCTGGATCTAGTTATACATTCTCTTGTCCATTATGCTATATGTCAAGTAGATATATCTTATGCCGTAAGCAGAGGTGCAATTCCACATCCTAATATGTCTTCGCCATCTTAACATATATAACACTATCTCCATACTTTCCTTCAACATATAATATATTCGATTATAAAATAACAGTTCAATTGTGGCATTTATTATTCAAATATATTATTCACGCCGAAAACTCTTGCAGACAAATATATTTAGAATAAGTTGGAAGTATGGACATGAAACTTAGAAATTCCAAATATTTTTTTTTTTTACTTTTTTTCCATCGTTTTACCTTAAATAATATGAATATTTTATCGCGTCTGTTCATTGACGGAGAAATCAGAAAGATATTCTATTAAATGCAATAAACGTATTGCATTACTTTTTAATCTATTTTTACAAAGGAAGATATTTTTTTTTTCAATTATTCATTTACCCTCGGGAGAAAAAGAAAATATATATTTAGTTGGAATTTTAAGCATTTTTTTTTGTTAACTCTGACACGAGTTCCTAGTTAATGCGGATATGTATTGAAGAGGATGAAGACTGATTTTGGTACTGTTTAAGTAATTAGAAGTTTCAATTGTACCTTCCCTTTAGGCCATTCTTAAAACTATGTATTTTTATATGTTATTTTGTAAATAAAAAAAAACGTCAATAAATTAAAAAATATATTTTCTCAAATACTTATGAGCAAGCCGTAATATATATTAAAACAATATTTATATGAATACCACAGTCTATATATATATATATATATATATATATATACTAATTTGGGCTAAAGAAGCCAGGAACATTATAGGATTTTACTCTGTAGGGATATAAATTTTCATGCATATGCTTCAAATTTTGAACATCTTGATAACGTCTGAACATTGTTTTTGAACATTGTTTTTTTTTAATTATAAAACCTATCTTTTTAAGTAGTTCATTCTTTAAAAATTTTTTTTCAGAAAATCAGCATTCTTTTTCTATGTACCATGCCCTTTCATGTCTTGTGTATTTATTTCGCTTCTAATCTTCCAATGCGTTATATTTCGTATTAGGTACCGTTCTTTTTATTACCACGCCAACTCCAACATGTTGTACATGTTGCTCTTTTTCTCATTTTGTCACTCTTGCATTCAGTATGTCCTGTAAATGTTAAATTCTCCAAGACCTCTTTACTTATCATGTGTCCTAGAAAATTCAACTGTCTAATTTGATTGTAATAGAAGCGTTCTTTTTTCAATAATTGTCTTAAAACTTCCTTGTTACTCAAATGTTTCTTCTATGTCATCCTCATGATACTTTTAAATTTATGTTTTCTCAAAACTCTTCTTCATTTACGAGGATATTGTCCAGCATTCACTGCAAGAAAATAACTAATATCACATAGTAATTCAATAGACTTGCGTTTTTGTTAACGGAATGTTAATGTTGCTTAAAACATTGGATAGATCAAGAAAGACTTATTTCTTTATTAGAATGCCTTTTCTGATATTAGTGTCAATTTTTCGTCGATTGTGAAAATACTTCTCAGATATTATTTAAATTTTCCTACTTGCTTGATTTTAGCATTATCAGCTAATACGTTTCATCTTGGGTTATTCGAACTACTGATAACAATGCAACTTAGAAATTGCGTTTATAATTCTTCTCGTCTTCCTTCCAATTCCAAACGATAAACCATTTACCAATGCGGGTCTTCGTAAATCGACTACAGTAAATGTTGCTATTCTTAGTCATTGAAAATCGGAAATACGTGATAGGTAGCCAAAAGCATTTTTTTTATTTATATACTTTTGGTAATTACTTTATATGAAAGGATAGTTAATATTTCTATTTATCCACTTTTGCAGGAGATAAGTACAATTTTATTCGATTGTCATTGTACTTCATTCGGTAAAATGGTAACTATCACTAATCTATAATTTATTTCGAGTGAAATGTTCTTCTATATCCCGATCGTTTATGATCGGGATCAGAAAATAAAAAAAATTATATACCAGATGTCTGTTTTTTCATCAAATTCCTGTCTACATGTTTTTTAAATTTTAAATATATATATATATATATATATATATATATATATATATATATATATATATATATATATATATATATATATAATACTAATTTAAAAGCCTCCCTGTCGTGTCGCATTTAAGCTAGCTCCTGTGGAAAGTACTGGATTGAACTTTCATAACAATACTTACTTAGGCGTAGATGTGATAGGCGACAATATTTTGGAAGAAATTGATCGCTGCATTTAAGTATTGCATTAACATTTAATTTTAACTTTAAAGTTCAACGATAATTTTTCTGACACAAATTAATTAAAAGACGGTTTGATGTACGCCGGTCCATACTCTCCTAACTAAAAAATATTTTTGTTTCATGGGTGACCGACGCTGGATTTCACAATTAATTTCCATTGGACACTAATTTATTTCCTAGTAAGAATTCATTGCAAAATATCACGGAAAAGTCGCCGAAAACAATCGCAATTCTGGATTGCGGGTTTGGATTAGGCCAGGATTTTTTTTTAACTTGCTCACGGAGTCGGCCCATTTTCTAAATGGTATGATATGTTGGGCTATTGTCTGTAGGAGTAAATTTTAAAAGGTGTGACAGAATAACACACTGCCGCTCACATTTATTATATAGAAGAACAGTTCACTCTAAATAAATGATAGTTACCATTTTACTGAGTGAAGTACAATGACCATCGAATAAAATTGTACTTATCTCTTGCGAAAGTGGATAAAGAGGACTTCATCGCACATATAGAAAATTCTCACAATAAAAGAAGTCTATTCAATAATTTACCGTCATGACAGATGGCAAATTTTTGAGGACTGAAATTTCTACAATTCCTGCGTCATTATGGATATATTTGAATGCTCGCTAAAGAAGCCATAAGCCTATCGTTGAATTTTCTTTACAATACAAACGTCATAGATTTTTTTTCCTTTCCATTACATAATTTACTGCATTAATTCACATCATTAGCGCTTATTGACGAGTTGAAGTACTTCTTTGAAAGTTAATATAATTGTTAAATTAACGCGAAATACAAAGTACTCTGAAAGTTTATGTGAAAATCGATTAGATATCGTGAAGAGCTAAGTGATTTGAGCATGAGGATAATTCTTTCGTAGCTACGGTTTATGTTAACTCTTCTAATATTGACGCAGTGCTTAGCAAAGGAAAATGGGTTGCAGTTTATGGCACGCAGAATAACCTTCAAGATGAATAAATTCCGTTATATTTGAAAGATTCAATAATTTCTGGAATATGAATTATGCTACGGCGATAGTCATGCCGCTCGTTGACGGAAGTTTAAATAATCTCACCTTTAATGTGCTGCAGTCCCAAACAATGGTCCCCACCTCTGAATGGCGTACCAGTTTTTGAACGACTGTTGAATTTACAGTTTTCCAACTTTAAGTTGTGCTCAGGTATAAAATCAATACCTAAAGATGATGGAAAAAAACTAAGACTCGTTTTGTATCTTTGCATATTATATTACGTTTTGGTAATGTTTTATTTTTTTATTAGAAAGTGTTAAGTCTATGTTTTTACTAATGCTCATTCTATTCATGGCCAAACGGAACAAAATCCCAGGAGTTTGCTTTCCCAAATACTCTTGTAGTGGTTGCGAGAACAAATTATTGTGATTTTTTTCCACTAATTAAAATGTTCATTATATTCAAGGCCAAATGGCTTCTCAACGTAAAGTGTAAATTAAGGTGGTTGTTAAAGGAGCTGCAAATGTAAGAGGCACAATTTATGCATTTATGTGGGAAATATAACAAATAATCCTAGACTGAATAGTTTAAGAAATTAGTATTTGAGAGAGGAACATTCTGGGATTCTGTTCGACAAATCAGTAGTTCTTAGAAGTAAGCTATCTCATTGGAAATTATTCGAAGGTAGTGATTGTTGTTCTGCTCAATATATGCGGTCTGGCGGTTGAAGGAACTGTTGCGAGAATCACCTCTTTTTTTTTTTTAGAAGTATATGGACTTTATATAGCAAATATTTATGGACTACTAAAAATAAGTATCACCAAATATGGAATTGAAAGAAAAAGACAATCGATCCATTTTATTAACAAAAGGAAATACATGTGTATACAATGGAAATCAAAGGAAATGGCATTGAATGTTGCTATAAGAATATACGTGTCTGTGTGTATGAAACAAACGTGTGTGATTCAAATGTCTGTTTGTGCTTGTGAGCTGAGTTCAGCCAAGCAATTGAACGCGTCCAGGTGGTAGATTTCTTTACCTACATTCGATTACATCTGGAAGGAAAAAGAAAAACGGAGATAATATTTGACTTATCTTAAATTTAAATTTGTCAGCCTAACGAAAGTTTCTGGAGAAATTAATTGGTATTAACCAACAGAAATAAGGACTGTATTTCGTTTGAAACATCTTATAGTCATAAACGTAGCGTAGCAAGACACTTTCAAAAGTTTTCTCAGTGGGAAAGGTGTTAAAGGTTTGAAAGGAATTAATCAGCGTAAGGTCAGGGTAGATGTTTCGGTCGCAAGGCAGGAAAGTACAGACAGGGAATCATCAGCCTCGATATGGCAGCAGATCTTGACCTGATTTTTCTCATGCAGATATAGTGCCCAAACATTTACTAACTAGAACTGTAGAATGGGCAGATTAAAGCACCTTTTACGATGGATCGTATATACAAGATGTAAGAATTCTGGAGTGTGTTTATGACATAATATGCGTTCAATGGAAGGAAACTCGATCTGAGAACACCACTTTCTTTGCGATAGACGGAAATTCATTTGCTACTCGTTGGTCGTAGAACGTTGAATATTTTATTTCTTAGGAACTGAATGTGTCTACGGAGTGTTTACATCATTATTGTTCATGTTAAGCTAAGTAAGAGAAGTGATCAGCTACTAGGTTGTGGTCGTCAAGATTTTAGAGACAAACACGCATATTCTTATAGCAAAATTTAATGTCATTTCCTTTGATTTCCTTTGTATACACATGTATTTCCTTTTGTTAATAACATGGAACAATTTTACGTTTATATAATTTGTAGAGATATTCACAAGAGATAGGAGTATGTCCTTAGGCAGATCTTTAATATAAAGAGGGTTACAGTAACTTGATTGATTTTAATGTGAATTAAGTTTGAGAGTCTATGGATATTTTTTTTCAGATTTAGCGACACACACACATAATTGCCATGATTTAACATGATCCAATAGAGAAATAAATAAATATTCAACAATAACACTGATTTATTTACTACTAATTTTGATCCGTCTTAATGAAACACCCATATATATGATCCGTCTTAATGAAACGTACTTTATAAGAGCGTTAAAGAGGTAAAGTTTTATTGCAGAACATATTCCGCACATCCTACGATACATTGGGTATTCTTGCAGGATTTTCCAAAGAATTGTTTATGAAAACCAAATATATCTAATGCATGCATATCGCATGCATTAGTCATATATACAAATACATTCAACCAAAACTTTGAACTAAAACAGACACACTTATTAAAAGAGAAAGTCACTTGCTTAGAGGGAAATATCCTGAGGGTACGACTATCGAATCTTATCAAAATAATATTTTGCGACCCGTAATTTTAGAAATATCTTCAATCCGGAAAACATTTCGTTTTCAAGGCAACGTATATGATTATAAACAGGTAAACGTTTAAAAGGAAAAGGTTAAATTCATATACTTTCATTGGACATATAGACAACATACATTGATCTCAAACTAAAATAATATACATATTAATTACATAATAAAAAAGAAATTCAACAAGATAATTTACTCACTTTTGTTCATTAAACGCTGAATTGGGTCATTTAGAATTATTTATAATTTACTTATATTTTTCAGTTAACCCCACGAATATTTATGGGCTTTTTCTGAATTAAAAATTTGAAAACCTAACATCATTTGACTGTCGTTCATGAATACTTGTAAAAAAAAGGAAAATACATATGTTTTTCTTGATATTCTTAATAGGAAGGCGAAATGTCTCGGCTAAGATAAGTTTTCCTTTTGCCTCAATTCATATTTCCGCGTTAGAAAAGCACTTTCAGTTTTATTTGAAATTTTGCACACACACACACACACACACACACATACATATATATATATATATATATATATATATATATATATATATATACCTATTCATACCTATCTATATATCTATCTACATATATATATATATGTGTGTGTGTATATATATATATATATATATATATATATGAGAAAGTTTTTTTTAAATGCAGCTGCTCCTGCTGCTTCTTAAGCATTACTCTTCAAGTATAAGTTGTTTTCCCCGAGCTTCTAGCGATTTCGTATAGAGAAATACTTTAAAATTCTCTTCCTTCCTGCCGTGCGAAGAATGCCTAGCGGTTTCGATCTCGGCTTGAAACAATCGGACGTCTGGCAACGCTTAAGAGATATGATACAGCGAAACAGTCTGTCTGCGGATGACTATATATATATATATATATATATATATATATATATATATATATATATATATATATATATATATATATATATATATATATATATATATATATTAGTAGTAGTAATATTGCCCAATCGATACATATAGCGAATGCCCGTGTTTGAGTAGACGCCCTGTTTATTTATTTTCAGTATATTTATTAATTTCCGTTTAGCAGCAGGAAAATTCCAAAACATTGATTTACACCATATTTTAATTTTATAAGAATTTTCGAATATTCAGGTCGGTAGACGATAAAAATCAAAAAAAAAATCAATTAATAAAATCTGTTGAATTTTTAAAAAACTCGTCATTTCATCATATATATATATATATATATATATATATATATATATATATATATATATATATATTTATAAGTGGGCTTTGTTAAGCATAATTTTCTTTGTTTTGGATGTTTATCAAATTTATGAATATATACATGGCGTGGCAGACATGTAAGGTCTAGTAATACTTGCTACATAAGCGTAATATGTTAGTGCAAATATTATCTTCATCTCGCTAACTTCTTACCATTATATGGGACGTATTTCTCGGAGGTATATGTGGGGAGGATTTCTGCCGAATACTGCATCATATATCTTTTTTAAGAAATGAATATAGAAAACGACACGATAATAGGAACGGACATGTAAAGAGGATATTACTGATTTCATTTTAAATCTTGTCTAACGTAATGACTCGAAATGTAACAAAATAAATAACACTCACACTTGAAAATACAATCAAACTAAACTTACTCGCAGATAGGTGAACGCATTGAAAGAATAATGTAATAAAAAACATATGCATATATCCCCATTCTGATGAGCACCTCGGCGTTGTGTAATGGTTAGCAAGCGTGACTCGTTAAAACAGTCACAGTGTGTTCAATCCTCACTGGATGCCCCATACTTTCATCCTTGTGCAACATCTAATCAGCACTTTGAAAATCGACATATATCCTCTTCCGATAAATGCAGTGTAACTATAATTATGCATACACCCGAAAAAATCAACAAAAATGAAGTTCCCTCTTGAAGACTACATTTTTTTCAATAGTGTATTGTTTCTATGTTTAAACAATTGAGTCATTTTATGAACTTTTTAATCTTATATATATATATATATATATATATATATATGATCACAAAGTTCATAAAATGACTCAGTGGTTTAAACAGAAAAACAATACGCTATTGAAAAATGAATGTTCTCCTATGGGAAACCCATCAAACATCAACCGAAAACACCCATACCCTACGGACTAACAACAATATATTAACCATGTATCCAGTTGATACACCAATATATGAAATTGATATAGATCCCTATAAATTACTCCGAACATTGGCAAAATTTTACCCCCTTTATTTATCACAAATCATCAAATATAAAATAAATATTTGTGTTTGTAAAGAATTAAAAAAAAACTTATATAATAACAAATATATTACAAGTTTATATATAAAAGCTATATATACTTGTTTCAAATAAATGATTAAATTTACAAATCTTAGAATTATAAAAATATATCTAATCCTGCATATAAGATCATCAAAATGTGACAATCTTGAATATTTTTTTCACATTCGATAACAATTTTTAGAGACAAAATTCGGTTTACAGATAGATTCTTATCTTAGCGGCGTTTTGGTTTGTCGGTTTTTAGAATTTCTAAAAACTAGTGCTTTCAAATTATTTTATCGCAAAATTCTTCATATTTTTGTTAAATGCATGATACTCTATTAACATATCAACAAAGGTTTTACCCGATCTTGTTAACAGACTTAATAAAGTTGAACTCACATTAGATTTTATCTGTGAGTCTGAGAGTAACACCACCTAACGCTTCCTAGATATCACGCTACATAGAATTGATAATCGTCTTCAGCTGGAGGTTAATAAAAAATGTAAAAAAATATATGACCTTTGTATTTTCTATTCTCAATGAAGAATGTAAAATATGAAATATTTATTTATATATATATTATTTAAAAGGACTAATAATTTACAGCTTCCATGTTTTACCTGACAAAGAAATGTACATCTTCATTATTTCTTTCAACAGCAAAAATGCATTCAATGTATAAGCCTAGATAAAATATATTGGAATTAACAACAAGAAGGGTAAAAATTAGAAAAACAAAAACATATAAGACTACCTACTAACTCCGGAATATCTACTATCGAAAATAATTTATCCTAACTTAACAATATCAAAATAATTATAACAACATCCAAAAATATTATGAATATGACAGAACTCAATATATGCATAACATTAATAATTCTCAAAGATGAATATATCACATAAATTGTCACACATCTTCCCTACAGTATATCAGGAAATCTTCCAGAGATTTATAAAAACTTATATATGAACACAAAAAGGTTGTTATACATAAATATTTATTTGCCTTAAGCAAACGTAGAAAAAAAAGTGAAATCCAAATTCCATCTAAAAAGTGTCACATGACCTAGAAAAAAATCAAAATACTTGGACTGAAAATTCTTGAGAGTGAAGCTGTCGAATTTTATCGAAATATAAGTTACGTCTCGGATGTTTTCAGATATTTCATTCCCTAAAAGACATACACATACCCAAGTCAAAATACATAGTTATAAAATATTTAAACATAATTTAAAGAAAACAATTAAATTAAAAATCTTCTATTATTTAAAAGATAGAATACATGATAAAATTTATCAAATTAAATAATATAAATTAATAATTTCTTCATATAAATAAAAAAAATAATAAATTCAATAGCATAAACGAAACATTTAGAGAAATTCGTTTATTATGCATTAAATTTCATCATTTAGTTTCTTCCCTAATTTACCTTGATTGTCGGTGAACTGGAAGTATATATATGTGAGTCGTTATATTTACAAATTCTTAACAAAAAAAAATATATTTTACTTCTGTTTGTTGTAAGATGAAATCTTAATACTTACTTTGATACATTCCATCATAAGATGAAACACGTCGACTAAGAAAATATTTCCCTTTGACAATTGTCTTCTTTTTTTGTCATATCTGCGAACGAAAATATCTGTGGATGGCTTGCTTCGAAAATAATAAAAAAGGAAACGAGCTAAGCTAAACAACATTTATTTGAACCATAAATATAACCAAGAAATGAAAATGAATGAATGAAAGAAAAAACGTAAAAAAGAGAAACAACGAAAGAAGTAAGAAAGAATATAATGCAATATGAACGATGACGAAACAGATTGAAGGAAAGCAATGTAAAAACAAATGGTGATACGTTACCGTTTTCCCAAGGCGTATTCGTTTATCTACAATGTGAACCATTTTGTTGAAATTCCATTTGCTGCAAAGAGTGTTGCTATAAGCCAGTGCCTATCAATCATACACTTATCTTGGATTTACAGATTTCAGCCGAGTAAAATATTTCATTTTACTTAATACTACTGTGGCAAATGTAAATTTACATCGCAGCAGTGAGATACAACTTTTCTATTCAATTTTCTTTCTTACCTTAGAGAAAACATAAGAGAAATATAAAAAAGCAATAAGAGAATATTGATTATTCAAGCAGATAAATCAACATCATTAATGTTTCTGCTCGGTTGATAAATTTGTCTCTCTTCTTTCTTGTATAAACTTCAGAATGTCCCCTGGAGTTTCCACTTAAGGCAGATTAATAGGTCACCTGTCAAATATACAACGGGATGCCGTCGCTTTCAAGATATTTGCAATGTTGTCTTTTTTCAGTCATATTTGTCTAAACGATATTAAACTCCTTCTTTCTTTTGGAAAATTAACATTTGCTTAACTAACGTTATTCCAAGTTCACATATCATTTAATCTAAGTTCATGAAGGTGAACAATGCATAAGTAACCAGATTATAATTTTAATACAAACATTTCATACACAGTGAATATTCTATTACGTAAGACAGTACACATTCTCATCTAAGAGATTTTTAATGGTTTAATAAAATGTTAAGGTGAAGATAATTAAATGTCTCTCCTGCATGCTCTTCCGTAGCCTATGACCTCTCGGGGCGTTGGCGAACATGGGAAAGAAGTGTTTGTACATTTTTCATACCACACAATCCCAATTACACATATCTGTTAAGCAGGTTATTCGCTGTTTTCTTCTGACCCATCTTAACTACAATTCTCTCTTGGGATATTTATATTATCTAAGCCATACACATTCAATATTTGTCCCATATTTTGAGACTATAACTGGTTTAAATACATATGTCCTTTATTGCTTATCATTTCATTGTTTCTCAGATGTTCTATTCACCATATTCTTGACGTCATTCTGTACGTTACATGTCTCTCCTTTGAAATCAAACCGTCATCTGTGAGGAAATTGTCATGGATTCACTGCCAAATGAAGGATGCAAAATACATAATAGTTCAGCGCAATTTATATTTATTTCTAACGACATTTATATAAAAATTAATATATGGTGCCGGGTCTGGAAGACATATTTATTTTAATGCGTGACAGTTTGCCGTGTGTTTTGACGCCACAGATTTAGGTTAACTTTTCATTTTAACCAGAGGCACACACACACACACACACACACACACACACACACACACACACACACACACACACACACACACATATATATATATATATATATATATATATATTCATCAACTGACAGATTGTTTCACTGTATCTCAGCTCATCAGTGTAACTAAACAACATCAGATGGCTTCAAGCCATGGTCGAAACCCAACCGATTTGCCACCCTTCAGAGATTTTACCACCAATACAGAGCGTAAGTGAAATTTTAAATTTTATAATGTGCGCAAGATTTCAGTAGCTAGGATAGCTCGATTCAAGTAGAAAAGCACTGCATTAGCAGCAGCAGCCACTGTTTATATATATATATATATATATATATATATATATATATATATATATATATATATATATATATATATGTATGTATGTATGTGTGTTGTGTTGTTTGTGTGTTATTTTTACTTGAAAACCATGGTGGAGTTTTCAAATGCCATCGCATCAAAAGACAGTTATTCTTGGGAAGCGAAACCCAGTTTCGTATAATAATGGATGGCTCATTTACTTTAATAATATTTCTAGAATATTCAGGCCATAGTCGAAATAAAATGCATTTTAAAATTAACGGAAATTCTTCTCAAATATCGGTATGCACTGATAATAAAATTTAAACATATATATATATATATATGTGTGTGTGTGTGTGTGTGTGAGTGAAAATGTGAAAATATATAGAAAATAAGAAAGAATAATCCAAAGTTCCTTAGTATTTTAGTTATTTTTTTTTTAAAGATAATGCTCGATACAAAAGTAGAGCATAAATGTAATTATTTATTTAAAAATATGATTCCAACTCGCAATTCCGTCTGTTTGTTTGTGGAATGTTTTTCAGAGAAATCCCGAAATTAACTTTTTCCATATTTTTAAAGGAGTATTTAAAAATAAATGTTCAGTGTTCTCGACCTTAATTAGGGAGACAATATATGTGGAAATATATAGAAAATAGGAAAGAACTGGTTAGGTAAATAATCCAAAGTTCCTTAGTATTTTAGTTATTATTTTAAAAAAAATAGTGCTCGATACAAAAGTAGAGCATAAATATAATTATTTATTTAAAAATATGATTCCTACTCGCCATTCCGTTTGTTCGTTTGTGGAATGTTTTTTCTTTCCTATTTTCTATATATTTTCACATATATTGGCTCCCTAATTAAGGTCGAGCACTCTGAATCTTTATTTGTAAAAAAAAAAAAAAAATTCAGGATTTCTCTGAAAAACATTCCACAAACAATTAAACGGAATTGCGAGATGGAATCATATTTTTAAATAAATAATTATATATATATATATATATATATATATATATATATATATATATATATATATATATATATATACGATGAATCGTCTCACAGAATGTATATTTTCATCTACATTTATTTATATCCCTGTAGGATTCACTTATGTATTCCCCTCTGACAATTATTTCTCTTGATTGTATAAATCTCTCCATCAAGATTTTGCTTATTATTATTTTATTAATCACGTTATTATTTTTTAGAAGTATTAATAAATTTTAAGTTAACCTTAAATAAATTATTTTTAATTTAATTTTGATTGATTTGATGTGTATCATACTATTTGTTGATTCGTTGTAGTTTGTATGATCCAGTCTTTTTAAAAATTCTATCCAGTAAAATAACGTTTATAATAATAATAATAATGATATTATTATTATTATTAATAATAATAATAATATTAATAATCATGAGAAAATGAATAAAGAAATAAAATTAAAATTATTAGTTTGACCAGACAGCGCTGACTCAATTAAAAAGTGGAATGAAATCAACATTTTTTATTGAGCAACACTAACATTTATTTTTCAAAATAATATCAAACTTTCTAGTCGATCTTCTGCCATTGATCAAGATGTCCCAGATAACAGTCCGTTGGTTTTGAAAAAGAAATACTGTAAAACAGCTTCGTTGACTTTATCAACAGTGTCGTGTCGCTGGCACTGGAGGAAGTATGGTATTGAGCGGGAAATGCTACAGTCACTCGGAGTTGTATCGGTATTGAATGCTATATCTGGAAGAATCTCAACGCCGACCATGTGTTTGAACTTCTTATTTAACCTGGCAGTGTGTGGCCATCGAATTGTCTAGCTATAACACAGCCCGACCTCGATTGACCAAATCAGGATATTCTTCCTTTAGTTTGGGCGACACGCTCTCTAGCTCCTGGCAATACAGTTTAGAGTTGATGACGCAAATATGTGGAACCAGCTCGAAATGCAATACTCTTGGAATTTCCACCAGACATAGATCAAGATTTGTTGCTTTTTTCCGCTTTCGAATGGCTTTCTGTCCAACCTAATAAAACAAATATTGTTCTTTACGATTTGAAGCTTGCACATATATATTTATATAAATCCCAACGAGAAAAAATCGTCATTCCTTGAATAACTAATTCAAATATTGTCCTATCAAAGTGGCATCCGCAGCTGAATTTAGAAAAGCAGAATGTGGCTAATAGAAAACACGACGCAGGTTCGAATACTCTCGGAGAAAAATTTACCTTAGTAGTGTGGCACCATTTACCGAGGCAGAAAAAGAAAAGAAAGAAAAGAAGGCAAAAAAGAGGCAAGACCCAAAACGTGGATAATAAGCAGAACACCACGGATAAGAGACAATGGTTAAAGGATATTTTGATAAATAACAAATGGCGAAAGAGTGTCATTACAATGACAGGGAAATTCTGAGTGGATAAAGGAATCGGGTGTGTTTTAGCGACGGCTGTGTTATCTGGGATGCGTAAACAAACTGCTGGCTAAAGAAAAATCCAAATGAAAATGTTATTTCGATAAGTGACGGAAAAAACCACCCATTCTGATAATTAGCGATAAGATGACTGAAGAAGCCCATGTGTAGAACAAGAGTTATGACCACCGTCGCTTGCGGCTAGAGAAAATGATAACTACGATTAATAGGAAGAAAAGGAAAAGAAAATATAATTTTTTTTTAAGCAAGATATTTTTTTTTCCTGAAACAAAGCCGCGGATTCGTCCACGCCCGACTAAGACACCATTGGTCGAGTGGTGATCACGTGACGCACGAAGGAGGCTGTCGCCGCCCATCCAGAGGATAGGTATGAGAAGTGGCTACGAAGAAGTGGGGAGGGCAGCTCACGCTCCACTGAAGTATGGTAGAAGGTGGGAGTAAGAAAAGGCTCCCAAAAATGGAAAAGAGTGGAAAATTCCTAACCAGAAATAAAATAGGTGGATATGTATTTAGAATTATCGAGGAACCCCCGACGCCGACAAACCCACCCCGGTTTTGGTCGGCGTCCATATAAGCGAAGCCGCAGCAAGCAGAAATCAGTTGAGTTCAGTTCAGCAGAGTGCAGTTGCAGCAGAGAGTTCGAAGCTCGCAGTGGAAGTTGGTTCCGCCTCGCAGATAGCTGACTTGAAAGATTCACGCACATTCCGGACTCCTCTTCAATCCAATAACAATTATTTTGAAGAGCGACTTAGATCCAGACCACCAAAATAAGTTTTTTTTCGACTTTCGTCCGAAGACACACCGAAAAACCAATTTCTTAAAGAGCAAACAACTTGAAGCGTTATAACTCGCCTAACGGAAAACAATGTGTCACATTGCATAGAACGGGTCGGGAGATAGACGCGGTCCTATGTATCGAACAACTAAACATAAAGTTTGTTATCTTTTTCTTTGATAGCTTAAACTTTTGAGTTTTCATTTTATTTTCTTTTATGCATATTTGTGTGGTGTCACCCCCGTTGAACCCGATTTGCATTACGGCCCCAACTACTGATTGATCTCGTCTGCCTAAGATCAATTCACAACGTGAGTAGGCAGACTGGAGATCAATGCAGTTACTTTGGTAACCAGGCGTTGGAAGCGAGTTGGGAACGACGAGGCTGATATCAAATCTAACCAGATTCCCACCCGAATCACCAAAAGGTTAGAACGTTACATTTGGGTGACGCGACCGATACCAAGCCAGTTGGTCGTCACAGGACGAGACAACACGACTGACGCGAGAGGCGGACGTCACGTTTGGAGCGGTGACACCCGAATGGAGCAGCGAGGAGCGAACAGCTGGCGCCGCGGCGAGGATGTCACAGTTTGTGCCGTGGTAGACCAGGATAGGACGTCACAGTTGGCGATGCGACCAGGGGGCGACGTCACAGTAGGAATTCTCAATGTCGGATAGCTATTATTAATTTCAATATTTAATAAAATAAAATAAAAACACAGATTTAATAACTAAAAACGTGCGCGCATTAAAATATAGAGTGTATTGTTAGATTGTCACAATTTTATTTTTTTATTTTCGCGCATGCTCGTTGTTTGCTTTTGGATTTTGTAGATTGCTGTTTATAGTAAGTTCAGAAGAGCACCGTCTGTGAGAAAATAGAAAACCATGATGCAATTCATTCCACCAGAAAAATTCTGACCACCGAACTCCCAAGACTGTAATCCCAATGATTGTTATGTGTGAGATGCAGTTGAGCGAGTGACCAACGGAAGTCCCTGCAATACCAAAGATGAAATGAAGGTAAGGATTATGGCAGCATTTCCCAACTTATACAAGAGTCTGCACATAATTTTTGCAGGATATTCTGAAATCCTCAAGAGTTCGTGGTTGAAGCCAATGGCGATTTTAATGAATAAATTTACCCTTAAGTATTTCAAGATATTTTGTGTAATATGTAAGTGTTATTTTCATTGTTGTGTAATTAGACGACAATTTATCGATCGCAATCCATATTTGTATTTTTCTTAAATGAATGTGTAAATTCTGTAATGTAGTCTATTTTGAAATTATCCACGAGTATTTGCGTAAGTTAGACGACAATATATACATCGCACCGCGCATGTGTACGTGTGTGTGTGTGTGTTTCTGTGTGTGGGCATATTTGCGTGCGTGTCTGAAAAAGAGGTGGAGTGATTTAGTATGAGAGTCTTTGTGTAAAGCAAAATTACAAAATAGATTAAATTCATCAATAGTGATAGATCGATCAATAATATTGGTCTCGGATTGATTGTTATTTGCTCTCATTTGTATGCTTTCCTATCGATTCTGATGTAGGAAGTAATAGGAGGCACGTTTTCCGTCTTTATTTATGCAGACAAAAATAAATGGTTCACTAGACAGGAAAATTTATATGGTTAGATTGAATTCACTAAATACACCATCATCTGACATAAAATCACATGCAAAATTATTGGACTTAAAACATTTTATAAGCTTTCTTAAGAATAACAAAACTTCTAATCTGTTTACAAACATCAATATCGATTTGTACGTAGGAACGACTTAAGTTATATTTTGTCTAAGCAAATATAAGGAAACATTTTCCAGATGCATTAAATTTATCAAAAAGGGTCAAAGTAAAATGCTGAATAAATGCTTTAATAAAGTGTATTCAATATATTATACTTTCTATCTAATTTGCTATAAAAAGTGTTCAAAAAATTATCGTATGAATTATCTCAAAAATTTATTGCAGTCATGTGGAGAAAACTACACAATATACCTAAAATTATGGGTATTAAATATGTGTAATTCTAGACAGAGCAAATAAATAAAACAGTATTATTAGTCATGTAAAGTTCATTGACGTGTCTAAACTTGTCGGATTTGCTAATATTTGTTAGATTTCCCTAAAACAATACAATCCCTTATTTATATTTAAATATATAATACAGGAATATTTATTATATTCAGCTCAATTACCCGATGTATGCAATTCTTCTACACACACACACACACATATATATATATATATATATATATATATATATATATATATATATATATATATATATGTGTGTGTGTGTGTGTGTGTTGTGTAATATTCATATGCATGCGATATAGGTTTACAATTGTTTCTTGGTTGTTTTCGTATAGGGGCATATCACACTATCGAGTTTATTTAATACCGAACTCAAATTTTTTCTTAGCCAAAATATGTAATGTGTACCTAATTCCATACATTCATGGGAAAGCTATATTTTTAAATACGTAATTGACAGATAATAACATGTATTTTTGGTATTATATTTTATAGTATGGCTGATAATTTTACTAAAAAATGTATTTATATACATTTTAAGTCTTATATTGATGCCCCTTTTTTCTATAAAATTGTATTGTTTGTCATTTTATTACAAAGATATATTGATTCAGATTTTACTACGAAATAACAATTTAGATCATTCTAGGAGAAAATGTACAGTTTGACAATTCTGGTATATATTGCAGGTAATTTTACTCTGAAAATGCATTGGTGGCAATATTTGTTTTTTTTTTTTTTATTTTTTCTTATATATATATATATATATATATATATATATATATATATAAGCGAGAGAGAGTGTATGTGTGTGTCTTTGTGTGTGTGTTTATGAAAAAGTTTTAATAAGTAGAAAACCATTAAACGGATCAAGTTTCTATTTTCCAGGATATCAGATAAGACGGTTAGCAAACTTCTTAGCATCTCTCGTAAATCACTGAAGAATCCTTTGAGATATTCAGCTAGAAGCAAACCGGTTAGAATCATTTTGTGTCATACCCGCTGTTTTCTACAATGAGCAATAGTGGTAGGAAAACGATCATTCAGGCATAAGGTGATGGTACGAATATTTATACAATGGCTTCCATCTTCAACGTCTATTCAAGAACCATCAACAGCTTTTTGAATAAGTTTAAAAAACAGATAGTAAAGAGGAAAACTGGATCAGGAATTCATAACAGGAAAAGAGACCATCATTTTAAATTAGACATAAAGCGATGAATTAGAAAAGAACAAACAGAATCCATGAAACGTTTGTCACATAGAAGAGGATTTTCACCTATGACAGTCCAAAGAACAGTGAAAAACAAAAATGAAAATGAAATCATGCTTCTATTCTGTGAGGCAATGTGTTAAAACAAGACAGAAAATTAGAACGTTAAAGAAGACGAAAACCATCTGGAATAAGTTCTACATTTTATATAAAGTAATATAAATACATATATATATATACACATAATTTTCATGAAATAATATATATACATATACATACACATATACGTGCGCACACAGACAACAGACACACACACATATATATATATATATATATATATATATATATATATATATATATATATATATATATATATATATATATATATAGAGAGAGAGAGAGAGAGAGAGAGAGAGAGAGGGGAGGCACGGTGGGGTAATGGATATCAGCTTGGATTGTGGAATCGCAGAGCCGAGTTCGAATCCGGGTTGAATCCATTATATTCACTTACGTGCTAATACCCTTGGGAAAGGTGTGAATCCTATTCTTCCCCCTCTATGGGTTAAATTGCAGGACAGACTGGGTTCTATAACCTTGGATGGCAACTGGTCTAGGAGAAGGACAACTCTGAATTCAAAACCTGAGGAGGGTCGTTTGGGAACCTTGTGGCATTCGGTGCAACAGGTCTCTGTATCCGTTCCTTCAAAAAGTGTGGATGGCCCTGCACGAAGCCTTCACCACTATAATCAAATCTCATGTGCCGGTGTCAGGGGTGTCGGTTTCCTGAAACTGATCTGCTTGACCCTCATACGTCGAATCTCGACGGGGGAGTCGATTATATATATATATATATATATATATATATATATATATATATATATATATATTGAATAAAAGACAGACTAAGTTAAGATTCCATGTAATAAGCTATTTCACCATAACCCCTTTAACAGGGTTCTGGATCATCAGACTTTACTTCCAAAAAGCTGAAATGAAGAATGAAAAGAAAATTCACAGGTTTTTACGGACCTCATCAAATATACGCAAAGTTAACGAAGTGAGGAAGTGAGGTGGGAGAGAGGATGTGAGTGTGTCATATGTATCATTTTAGTTTTCTATTTTAACCCCAGTGTGTCGGCTGGATGTTGATTTAATCTAACGCGTCTCGTCTCTAGATAAAGGTGGTTAAGGGGTGGGCGATAAAGGCTACATTGAGGAAGACGCGGAGATGTACACTTAGTTAGTGGAGATGTACAATTAGTTAGGTACTTATATGTTTTGCCATAAATATGAAAGATCGGATAATATTATATGTGTAAAGACATAAATAATGTAATTAAATACTGAGATAGCCTTCGAACGCAGGCATAAGTGGTTGCACAGATGGACATGAGAATAGGGACAAATACGTAGGTAGAGATATATATAAGTGCAAATTAACGTATGTGGGTAGATAGAAGTCTGTAGATTGCGTATGCATGTGTGTGTGTGTATACATATGTGTGTGCGTATACATATATGGGTGTGTGTATGTATGTGTATGTGTGTATACGTATGGATGTGTAGATATATATATGTGCGTACGAGTATATATGGGTATGCAGATGTCCTTGTGTATATATATATATATATATATATATGTGTGTGTAAGTATAAGTATACATGGAGACAAGTATGGAGACATGTGGATGTGCGTTCTCTCTGGAGGGTTATATGTGTAAAGATGGAAATATACATATATCGTTTCGTGGGAATGTGTGTGTAGGTGTATATAGGAACTCATAGACATATAAGACGATATAGGTATGTGGTTACAAATAGGGGGTTGAGACATGTGTAGATAAGAAAATATAAAAGAAGGGCCTAAAAACAACCACGAGTTTACTTAATGAACAAAAATCAAAAACAATCACAGGTTCACTTAATGAACAAAAATCAAACGAATAAATGTCAACCTAACAAGCTATAAGATAAAAGCTTTAGTGGAAAAAGTACTAAGTATAAATTGGATTACTCTTTCAATGTTCTGCCTATAGATCTTTCCAATCGACTGCTTCATAGGAAATACCCAAAACTCCACCGAATTTCAAATTAATTTCTTCGTAGATTGTTTTAAAATTTTAGATATTTATCAAACCTTAACCTCCCAAATATGCACGTTAAAGTAACGCGAACTGACAGCGTCTAGGAATTTGAATGAAACCTGTCGGATAATTTATTGGGGCTGTTATAACGCGTCTTCCTCAATGTAGCCTTTATCGCCCACCCCTTAACCACCTTTATCTAGAGACGAGACGCGTTAGATTAAATCAACATCCAGCCGACACACTGGGGTTAAAATAGAAAACTAAAATGATACATATGACACACTCACATCCTCTCTCCCACCTCACTTCCTCACTTCGTTAACTTTGCGTATATTTGATGAGGTCCGTAAAAACCTGTGAATTTTCTTTTCATTCTTCATTTCAGCTTTTGGAAGTAAAGTCTGATGATCCAGAACCCTGTTAAAGGGGTTATGGTGAAATAGCTTATTACATGGAATCTTAACTTAGTCTGTCTTTTTATTCAAACATATATGCTCTGAATCTAACATTGAGCTCTCTGGATATCATCCTCCTCACGTCTACCCATACAGGTTACCTAAATTTGAATAAATTATATATATATATATATATATATATATATATATATATATATATATATATATATATATATATAACTTAATTTTGTTTCTACACCTGTAAAATTATACGTGGATATTTTTTTTGAGGTTGGTTGCTTTAAACTCTAACACACGCGTGTATTTATTATACAAATATATTTATTATATATATTTCTCTGTATAAAATTAATTTAAATATGTTTATATTCATAATTTCCTACTTGTAGGAAGTATAGGAAATTACTAATAAAAATTCGTATCTGCTTAGTAAATAATTATTAGATAATCGAATAAATACAGCGTAAACTTAGTTTGTCATGAAATCTACAAAGACTGTGTCTTTACAGACTTCTATCTACCCACATACGTTAATTTGCACTTATATATATCTCTACCTACGTATTTGTCCCTATTCTCATGTCCATCTGTGCAACCACTTATGCCTGCGTTCGAAGGCTATCTCAGTATTTAATTACATTATTTATGTCTTTATGAGTAACACTGAGGAAAGCAAATAATACATTATTTGGACACAAATTGAGTATTTTACAAAACAAAATACCCAATATATTAGTTACTCAATGTAATGTGTCTGAACATTTTTTCGATTTAATTATGCTATTTAAATAAAAGAAAATAAAAACATTTTACTAAAATGAAAATGTATACAATATGATTTCCTTACTAAATCACCCACGAAATGTTTACTTCCATTTTCATACAGAGTTACACGTTTCTTGTCATATCTTCTATTATTACAATTAGTGATACACAAAAACATTAGTGATAACAAATATGAACCTAATAAATGGGAATAAAATCGGCTACACTATTTCTCCAACAAGTGTAAGAAAAAATAGATAACTAATTTAAATTTCAGCCTTTTCCACCCATACATATTTATAACTAAAAGTCGAGTCATTTTTCTGTTTAATTACGCCTCCTACATATATATATCTTCATTAACTTAGTCCAATGAGTTCCTTCTAGAGGACGACACTTGTTCTACAGAGATTTATCTGGGAAACATTGTTCTCATATATAGTATTTCTTATCATATAATTCCAAATATGTGTTTCTGAATATCTTATGAACAGAAAGGTATCTATCATTTTTTTTCGGTAAATAATATATATTGTTTATATAATTTGAAGGACATTTCACAAGACCTGTCAAATTTTAATCGACGTCCGTCTAATCTTCTTATACGTTTTAATCTGAAAATGGTCTTGTAATAGTATATAGGTAAATAATTACACCAAACAAAGCACAAAATCGCATGAGTAAACAAAACAAAATATTCGACATCAAAAAACGTAACACGAGCCAGGATTTTAAAATGCATTAGATTAAAATCATATTTTTCTTTACTAAAATGTAATAAATGACAAGAATATAAGACACAGCAACAAAAACATAGACGATATTTTTTTATGGTGAATGCCTGGATTTTCCACTGATTGTTTATCAAGATACACAGAGCTAAATTATATTCTTTAAAAAAGTCGCCGAGACAGATCCAAAAGAAAACCATTTTTTGAATAATGTATAGTTTGTTTTAGGTCATTCCTTTACATCAGATATCTAATTGTACATCTAATATCAACCGAGATTTACGTTTAGTGATGTAAATGTATACGACCACCATGGAGAAACTTTATGAATAATAATGCTTTTTTTATTTAAATCTGCATATATCTAAGAGACCATAAATGCAGAAAGTATTAATTATAGATTATTAGATTCTTTTCTGTATACTTACTCAACCAAATACGCCATCCTCAGTGTTGCAGACACATAAGCACTGGGGACAATATATTTCTATATTTGCTTACGTGTCGACATTCCACATACTACGGCAAAAACATTCTTGTTGGCTATAGATATTTGAGCAGATGCAACATTTAGAATGATTCACCTATGAAAGTTTTGATTTGGAATGTTGCCGGAGAACACATATATCTTATCTGGAATGCGCAAGCAAATAGTCGGAATTCTTACAGTTAAAAAGGAGGAGGCTTCCAAACTGAAAAAAGATTAATAATAAGATATATTGGATAAAAATTAAAATCCATGATCCTTGAGATATATATATATATATATATATATATATATATATATGATAAATTACAAATAGGAAACGTTTATCGAACTAAAAGTTTTCACTTTTATTAAAGTTTAGACATAGTTTGAGAGAAAACAGACACAAAGACAGAATTTCGATTTTCAGTTTTATTTCAATTGATTCTCATTGCTACTCCACCTATCACCTGCATTAAAACCATATTTAATTCTATATGTATGAATGTTTTTAAAAATGCTAATATGTCTAAGTGGCCACTGGATGGTTATGTGTATTCGTTATTGTGTATGAGTGTCGGTGTAATGCAATTGATACATAACTGACCAATGGGAATCGATCCAAACAACATTAACCATAGTAAAGATCTGTCTTTGTGTATCTTGTCTCCAATCTCTGATTATATATATATATATATATATATATGTCTATTTTTCTGAGGTGAAGTATTATGAACATTATTTACATTATTCGAACTGTCCTCATCTTTGTCGCCATATTTATTACAACGTTTCGGCCATTGTACCCTCCGGCCTTCATCAGGTGGTTGGAATGTCAAACTGAAACCTTCATTTCGCTCACTTGGGTAGACTGTTCGCTCACTGGGATATATATATATATATATATATATATATATATATATATATATATATATATATATATATGTGTGTGTGTGTGTGTGTGTGTGTGTGTGTGTGTGTGTGTGTGTGTGTGTGTGTGCTATTCTTATAAAGAGTGTATTTCTAGAAGAAACAATCTATCGTTAACCGACGCGCTTTGTCCTCTGTTGGAGCTTATCATGGTACTGTAGGTTTTATTTTGCTGTCAATTTATCAAAATATAAACTACGCACCGTATGTTACCAAATCTTACCTTTCCTGTAAGAATTCCTTCTCTTCCAAGTCAACATACACAATAAAAATATCTTCAAAAATCAAAAGAATACGGTTAAATCCATCACTTCAACCTTTGAAAATGCACATATGAAACTTCTATCTCATATCATAAGAAAGACTGAAGACACACAGTTCCATTAAATTAAAAATACTGCCTTCATACTGAAACAGAATACTACTAATGACATGTAAAATCTTAGTTTATAATTACCTTTTATATATAACCACAGCTCGTCACGTAATTGTCACTATGTTCACTAGTGTTTCGGCTCTATTCATTCTGCAGTTTCAGGCATATGTCTGTCCATGTAGACATTTTGCTTACCCTGATATTAATGGAAGAAAATTTGAAATATTTGCAAGTCGATGGATAATGGCATTTAGAGTTATCCGTCAACAGTAAAATGTTTCACTAGGAGAAGATAGTTTTACCATGTTAACTTTATAAAAAATCAAAACAAAAACGCATTGGATTCATTAAAGTTGTCCAAAGGCAGAATATGCACTCAGAAACAAAACAATGCTCGGGAACAACACTTTAATACAATGCATCTTCTTCTTTGAAAAATAATGATATGATTAAGCCAACCAATTGTCAGATATCAACGACAGTATCAAATGCTACTAGCAATCACTGGTTGCTTGCACCCCAAGAAAACTGATCTTCGGCGCCTTTACATCAATATGTTTTCAAGTTTCACAAGGAAAAGGAGATTTGGAAATGTTGAATAACAAGTATATCTCTATGTATAAAAGGCAGTGTGTGTGTGTGTGTGTGTGTGTGTGTGTGTGTGTGTGTGTGTGTGTGTGTGTGTGTAACGAATGCAAGACCTCAATTTTCGACGGATTTGGACCAAAATTTACATGCACATTAAGGCCACGACCGACTTTCATTTCCCAACTACCATCGATAGTGGAAATAATCGATTTTTCATGCTTCTACGGCAGTTTTCATGTAGTTTGCAGCCATTTTGTACTGGCCAGATTCAGAGCCAACAGCTGACTGAACCCAATGTTAACTAGCATGCAAAATATATCGATAGCTGCATTCGTCACAAGTGGAAAAAAATTAAATCTTCATGGCACTTAACTCCATTTGGCTCATTCGTTTGCTTAAACGCAACGTTAATTCTGATTACGCAGAACTGGGTTGGGTGTGAAATAGTATTTGTTGTTAAAATTCTTTTTTCATTGGGTTATTCTAGTTACGAGTCCTTTTTTAAAGCTGATCCTTTTGTGTTCATTTTGTTTAGTTCTCTTTTCGTAATATATTTAATGTTTAGTATAGAGCTTAGAAAAAATTCGCCGTGTGAGATAGGTAAGAAGTAAGGCATGCAGCAACAACAGCACCGCAAAGGGCATTCCTTTAAAGGCCAATAAGGGCAAAACTATTTTAAGTCAAGTGATAGCGATTGCTGTATGTGTCGTACGGTTTTTGAATCAAGCACGGGCACCGCCGTGCCATGCTGCTAGTTACAATATATATCTTAATATATGCAAAAGAAAACATTCGTTATCCAGCCTAAAACAGTTTTTCTCACCTTTAGATTTGCAATTCTTTTTGTGGCACTTTCTACACTACAAAATAGCAAAAGGCTTTCACTCGCCTTGAGTCATGCTCAGCCGCATGAATGTGTTTATACGCTTTAGCTTTTGAAGATCCCAAAAACGTGAAATGGCAGCGTGATAGCACCCTAGGCCTTGATGACGGCCTCGGTGATTGTCCGTGTTTCCAGTACATTGAACTGGCCCTGGCTACCACATAAAAATATAATTGATTTTCACACGCGATTGGGAAGATATTTCATGAATTTATATAGTGCTGTTTTCCAAAATTGCCGCTCCAATTATTCTTCTATTCAGCGCCAAAAAATATTCGTACCCAATTTTCATCGCTGGATAAGATCTTATGGCAAATGTTAATCGCTAATTTTAGTTCTGCTAATGAAGGTATTGCCGATAGGTATATATGCATGAAATACTTCTGAGGGTAAAAGATATATCTACATCTTTGCATCATTATCATTCCCATTTTTAGCCGAAGTGTCCATACCCATGTATAGTTCGTTCTAAATATATTTATTGAAAGACGAGTAACTAGTCTTAGGCAAGGAGACGTGGCAAGACCCATCTTCCTACAGCTAAAAACACAAATGATAACCTTGAAATTGAAGGCTCACATTAGCCATTATCTCGAGGCAGATGGTTCCGTTGGGAGATCCGTACTTACCCAGCATTGACTTCAGTATAGGAAGCCCTCTTCCCAGTGACGCCGTATTAACATCGCATTGGCTGTATACGTAGTTTCAATCTTTAAATGTAATTCATCCGCTGAGGCGTTAATTTGTCAAGTGACGCTTGACTAACTGATCAAATTTGTGATGGCTTCCTTTGTAACAACTTAGGAAAAATGTTGCTGATAAATAAGATGTATTTGCTTTCAGTTTTTTTTCTGCTAGGGAATATTATATATGTTTACAAATCACCCAACTATATTAATGGTAATATTTTTTTCTTTCATTTTTGATGCTGCAGTATTTTAAATATATTCTTCTTTAAATCTTTATTTATACATGATTATTTTGTATAGAACAATTTCCTTTGAGAATATTTACTTCAATTCCAATCTGAGAGTAAAATACTTCTTTCCAATACAGTTTGCATGGACTGAGGGAGACACAGTCATGTGAAGTTATCAATGCGGTTCTTGGCTGTAATGACAGCACTAATGTATAGAGTTTGTTTTAGGATTGCTCTAGTAAGGATAGACATAGTAATGATAAGCGTGTGTTCTTTGGTCTGATATATAGCTGCTGATAGGTAGAAAAAAATTCATTTCATTAAAGAGTCCGCGCAAACGATTTTGAAATCTATCAATCCTGCAAAGTGAGGTTTGGGGCAGGAGGATAAGGAGAGTCACGGTTAACATCCTCCGGAAGGCACAGAAAAGAAGAATACATTTTCAGTTACTTGTAACGTACATAAACTCTTTTATCGTATTAATCGAATGTCTATATATATATATATATATATATATATATATATATATATATATATATATATATATATATATATATATATATATATAAAAGAAAAGAACAGTAAGATATATAATCCGGTGTTCTTAAAGATATTTTTATTTTTACAAAATAGTGCTCAATGTAACTTTACAGATAATTGATATTATAAATTGATTTATTTAAAATAGGTTTTTGTTCGCTACACAGTTCTAACCATGTTTCAAAAATGGAAGCTAAAAGCTACGAATTTGACTGTTATTGTAGTGTGTTTTAAGCCTGATATATTCTTGTTCAGTGTTTGAGTCTCTTATGTTCATTATTCTACCATGGAATTGATGGATGTGACGAAATATTGCCGATATTGTGATAATTCTCTTGAAAAATATTATATATTTTCATATTGACCAAATATGTTCTATTGGAATTCAAGTAGTTAATCATTAGGGTTTGAAACAAGGTTACTGTCCATTCATACGGGATGTCTACCGAGCAGAGTATGTGATTATATTATGAGTAGATACATGACAGTTGTGCCGTTGTGACTCCCAATATATCATGTCTTACCTGGATAAAGGGTATAGTAAACTCCTGATATTTATATTATTCGAAAATTAAATTCATACATTTAATATAAATAATTAGTGCAAAAAAACTGTAAACTTTTAGGTCGTATTTTGCACTAGTTTTACTGCGGAAGTTTCGTAGTACAGTGTAACCCGGATATAAGAGACCGGCATATAAGAGAAACACGGATATAAGAGAGATTTTCTCTGTTCCCAAATTAGAGCCTGTGTTAATGTATATAAAATAGACCAAACCCGGATATAAAAGATTTCTTCTCCGGTCCCGACAACTCTCTTATATCCGGGTTACACTCTATGTTTAAGGTTTAAGTCCACATCATGTTAAACAGCTGTCTGGTCAATACCTCGGTGGATGATCGCTTGGTAACACCAGGTGCTGTAAGCTTGAATATTGCGATTGATGTCATGGATAATGTCTCTGAAATTTTAATCCTAAATCCAAGTTTCAATTTCGGTTGGGTTCTTTTTACAAACTTACCTGCAAATACCCTAGCGAAAAGAATGAATTCCCTCTCGGCACCACCATCGTTAATTAGTATGATTTGTATCACGAAATCATTGTTACCTTCAGTGAAATGTCTTACAATTAAAACATATTTTCTAGCTTTAAATAACTTGCTTAGAGTTGATAAGCCGTAGAAAACGGATCAATGAATGTTAGAATGCTTACGCGTTAGAATAAATGTTCTTTTAATATTCAATGATATTTAGACAATTATTACTGAGACTATCTCCAGATGCAAATATCTCAACCTTTCGGCAAAATAATACTAATTCATCGGACAAAGGAATCGTGTAAGAAAATATAGCATAAAAGCATCCACAACGAAATGAAGTAAAAAAATAATATACAGGAATATACACTGTTGAAAATCAACTGATATGCTAGGTTATGTGGGACTTCTTAGTAGCAATGGCATAGAAAGAAAATCCCAATGTGGACCTTGTTATTAAAAATGGCATAGAACGAACTCTCAATGTACAGTTTCTTAGTAGACATGGCATAGAAAGAACTCCCAGTGAGGACTTCTTACTAGATATGGCATAGAAAGAACTCCCAATGTTGACCTTCTTCGTAGATATGGCATAGAAAGAACTCCCAATGTGGACTTTCTTAGTAGACATGACATAGAAAGAAAATCCCAATGTGGGCTTTCATAGTAGATATTGCATAGAAAGAAATCCCAATGTTGACTTTGTTAGGAGTCATGACATAGAAAGAAAATACCAGGTCACGATGTGCGTACTGGACTCAGTGTAAATAATAAGAACGAGACGAGAAATGCCTAGACATGGTGAGCGAAATGAGAAAATTCTATTCATATATATTCAGGAAAATATTGTGACCGAAATTCTCCTGAGGGTACTCGGAACAATAATCGCTTGATAAAGTGTGGGCGGTCAAAACAGACTTTTAATAAAAACAACGACCCCAAAGGATATGAGTAAATGGTTACAAGAAATACATGGCTTCATAGAACCAGAAAGCGAAAGTTGAAATTTTAAAGACATATTGGATAGTTTGACATTTGCAGCATATTTTGAAGTCCAAACAGACTGAGGAAATCATAGAGAAGCTTACCTGACAATCTCTTTTAAATGCATGACAGAACGATCACTACAGGTGAGATTACTGAGACAACCATTACTAGCACCTGAGATCGATTGTATTGTTATTTTGAGTCGATGAATACCTTGATAATGACTCTATATGAATGCAATTTTTCATTGTTAGTACAATGTGTTCTTAATCTACGATATGACCAGTCCTTTCAGGACGTGGAATATCATGGTACTACAAACTTACAAACATTTATAGATCATGCAAATATTGTGCTTTTGTTACCACTCCTAATACATATCTTGCCACCTGTTTACACAAGCACCTTGAGAAAATCATTCACTGCCTTCTTCTGTTCTGCTTGTCTACAATATGTTCGGTGAGGGTCAAATTCCCCATTGTGCTCTTTATAAATTTCAACAGTCCGTTTCGGTATCTACGTATAAGCGTCCTTTTCGGGTCCACATTCTTAAACCCTCCTCCTTACTCACATGTTCAATTCATATTCCCAGTTTCCTTCTCTTGTATCACCATTTTGCTATCCCAATTCTCTTCTTCGCATATGAGGAGACTGTCTCTAAAACACCGATATATAGGAGAGATATTACATGTTCTTCCCTTACTTAAAATTGCTTCATAATTCGTTTGCCTTTTGAAAGATCTCATTCGCTGTTCTCACGCTTCTTCTGATTTCGCTATAACATTTTTCGACCTCTGTTTAAAAGATTCTTAAACATTTAAATTTGTGTTTTTGGCTAATTTTGTTGTCTCCAATTTGTAGTTAGTATCTTGGCTTATTCCATTTGCTGAAAACTATAGATCCTGTCAGCTTACAATTGATAATTAGTCCTTCCTTCACATCTTCCTTTTCTGCCAGTGTTACGAGTTTCTAAACCGTTTTCGAGGTTTGTCTTTATGCCATCAAAGAAAATACAGAATAGTATTGTAAGAAAGACGTTAACATGTACAACCACTATTAAACAGAATATTCTGCATTTTCGCCACTCTCATGTCCATCCATTATTTGTAATCTCTTTAACTGAGAAAGTAATAGCAAAAACTTCCAATAAACAATTACATCTCAGATAAGTCAGACCAATCAATCACTTTGCGTGAAGACATCGAAGGAAATTTCGTCTAGTCTGAAATTCAATCAGATATCCAAAGCGAAGTCGTTTCTAACAGTGGGTAATGTAGCAAATACAAAAGTTTTCTGTTCAGCAAAACAATATCTGTTATTGAACGAATATTTCTTTCTTCTCCTACTAAAGGAATAAAATAGTAAAATTACCATTTAAATATATTTCTCTAGGGTTAATTATAAGGTCTAGCATATTTTCCAGTTAAATCAGATTTGCTATCGTGGATCATTAGACAAAGATTGAAAAAAACAATGGTCAAGTCAGCATTTTTCTTGCGACAGAAGCAATGGATTATTTTTCTGAACCAGTTTCAATCTTCCCATTATTTATATTTGCCACTATACATTTTCATATTGCCTATATAATGAAATCACCTATTTTCCATGAGAGGCTGCATGAAACAGTTCTACATTTGATAGCTCATTTTTATTTTATACTATTTTCTCAGGAATATTTTATAATGTTGATATATTCAGATTCAAGGATTTTTCTGTGTTTATTTAAGATATTTTTTTAATTCTCACGTTTGAAGGAAGCAATTTCAAGTCTTATTTATGTGTTACAACGTATCTATGTACGATAATGGGTATATCCCTATTCACATAAATATAGTAGTAAATACTGTATGTTGGTCTGCAGTTGAAGATTCGTCCCCAGCTGTGATGGTCAAACCCTCAGTAGCCAGGCAGAGAGGATCCCCAAACGAGGCTATGTCCAAGGGTAGAGTCTCGTCTCGGGAAACAGGTAATTTTTTCCGAGCGTACGGGCTCGGATATCACGTATTATATTCGGCCTTGTGCCACATCCGACCTCGTGGAAAGGTTGGTAAATGTACTACAGTTGGAGATTCGTCTCAAGCTGTGCTGCTCAAACTCTCTGACTCCGGTGACGGAGGATCCCTATACTGAACTGTGTCGAATGGCAGAGTCTCGTCTCGGGAATCAGCTACCCAACCACGTTTTCTACCGGGTCTACAGGAAATTTTAGTCCGAGTGTTCGGGCACGGATAACCCACATTAAATTCGGCCACATCTGACAGCATGGGGCGGTTGATAGATATCCTGCAATTGGAGAGTCATGGTGGAATTAACTTGGCTCATTTCTAGCAGTTGATTATTTATTCTACGCGCCGCTGGCGAATCTTACACGTTGTTCTTGTCCTAAGTATTATCGTTCATTACTAACCTTTGTTTGATTATTCTATTCAATAACCTTCCCTGGTTTGCAACAGTATGCAACGTGATATAAAAGTTCAAACTGATATTTTATGTATATATTGAAGTGTGTTTAAAAACAAAAGCTGAAAAAAGACAATGTCCATATAAGCACATGTCCGAAAATCCTTCGTTTTTGAGTTAGAAAGATTAAAGAAATTTACGGCATTTGGCGCTTTGTTGCGAAATGGACTGCTTTACATTCCTCATTCGTGTACATTTGTGGCGAATGTCTTTTCACAGTTAAGATGTTCAATTTTATGTGTTTTTGTGTGTTTTAGTGGTTACGTGTGTATTAGTGATTTAACTAATAAGTGTTTCGTTTTCACATTGGCAAGGTATTCATATCGTGAGCAGGCAGATTTTTACCTATGGCACATTGCGTTTTCAGGCTAAAGTCAGCTGAGTGATCAAATCTTTGCTGCTGTTTGTCGTTTATGTATTATGGAATGCCGAGATCCGCTCATACGCCTTACGACAAAGAACACATTCTACAGGATGTCCAAGACGATCCAGTTATCAGCACACGTCATTATTGCCCTAGCAGGCCGTACATCTTATAGTAGCGCATGAAGAGTACTTCAAAGATAGGTATCATTTGCAACGTGTGAATTGCATTTCGCTTTCTGATCACTCACCAATCGATAACATTTGTCGATGGTTTGTCTAACAACCTGCCTAGCCGTTCTTTGTCCCCCTCAGTATTGTTCAAGGTGAGGCAACATTTGAAAGAGATGGAACAAAAAATTTACACCGCCAACATTTTAGGGTTTATCGGATCGGATTGGATTTTGTATTCAACATTTAGCAAAGTCAAGTGTAAACTTTAAAATTAATAACTAAAAAAAGCAGGATTTTCGAACATATATTTATATGGAGTGTTTTTCTTGTTTTGGTGTGAGGAAGACGCAACCTAACCGTGTAAGATTATACACACACATATGCATACATACATGCATATATATATATATATATATATATATATATATATATATTGCATGAATCGTAGTTGCTGGTGATTAAATATCATCATAAACATTAAATATATTAGAAATTAGAAACATAAATGTATGAAAATAATTTGAAATAATAGATCTCTTTGTCCGCTGAGGCGTTAATTTGTCACCTGACGCTTGACAGACTGATTAAATTTTAAATGGTTTGCATTTATAAAAATTTAGGGAAAATACTGTAGACGAATAAGGCCTAACTTGCCTGCAGTTTTTGTTTTTGTTTTATTTTTTGTACAATAGAAACAATTATATATAGGTACAAATCACCCAAGCATATTATCGGAATGTTTGGGTACTTCATTTTTTATGTGATTTTTTTATAAATATTTTCTTTTTTAAAACTCTCTTAAACTCAATTACTCTTCTGCAGATTAAATTACTTTTAACAATTTTTATTCATAATATCTGATGAAAATTCTATTTGAGTGGAAAACAATGATTTAACAAAATACTGCATTAATTTGCAAAGAAACACTTTACGGAAACGACAATAAACAGAACGTTTTTTAGTAGCCAGACCATCCACTTTAAAAGTACATCCAGATTCTTGAAATATTTCACACTTCCTGCAATATCTTCTAGTATCACAATGTGGGATATTTAATAAGAAAAGGGTGTGAAACATAAAGTAAAATGTAAATAAATGAAATCCACACGACTATATCTCAAGACTGTTATTAAAGAAAATTAAACTGTAAATTAAAATCATCTGTGACCCTCTCCTTCGTGTGCATGTGTAGTTGCATTAATGTAAATGTTCCAAAATTTTTTCATGATATATACACATTTATATGTCTTTGTACCGTATATATATATATATATATATATATATATATATATATATATATATATATATATGTGTGTGTGTGTGTGTGTGTGTATATATATATATATATATATATATATATATATATATATATATATATATATATATATATATATGCATGTTTTGAAGACAGTTTATGTGGGCCTCTGTGCGTATAATAAGCACACACACATAAACACAAACACACAGTAAGATAAGCACACACGAACAGAACGATATACACCTGCGAGTGGGTACATATTTGTGTTTATATATATATATATATATGTGTGTGTGTGTGTGTGTATATATATATATATATATATATATATATATATATATATATATATATATATATGTTTGCACGCGCATAGACACACACACAATCATACACATTGGAAAAACAAAAAAAATAAAACATATACACACGTAAACACGCATCCACAGAAAAAATATGTATACACATAAACACACACCCGGACAAAAATGCGTATATACACAAATCTTCAATCCTCAACTAAACAAAATTCTCACCAAAAGTAATAATAAACCCGAAACTAACGGAGAAATATACAGTTAACACAAATAAAAACACAGTCACAGCGCATACAAAACTGCACATATATTCACATACTGATATATATATATATATATATATATATATATATATATATATATATATATATATATATATATATATATATATATATGTACGTAAGCAGACATGCGGCTTATCGGAAAATGAGCAACCAACCGTATTTTATTTTTAATTTCATCCATCTATTGAGACGACAGTATTGTTCTGTTCACTATAGAAAACATGCGCGGACTGACATGGACATTTTTTTTGTTTTTGTTTCTCCATTCTCGATTAACGAATTAAAAAAGGATATAAGCACTATAAGCTGTGTCCAGAAGACGACTGTCTTCGCAATTATAATGAATAATCTTATAATAATAGTTCATAATTAAAGAGAATTACGCACACTGAAAATGGAAAGGTCAACGTGATTTGAACAGACGCTAAACTGTATTCGGGGCAGCACATAACGCCATACATGATATGAGGTAATCACATGCATTTTATAAGTGGTAAAGTTTGCACAGTGACTGGTTATAGTTAAATTGAGTGATTTATTCTTAATGCTAGTAATTATTTTACCGTCAAATAACGTGCTATGCATGGTTTTCAGGCAGGTTGAGTTGATGAGATTAAATTATTTTCTTATTTGTAACGGCATGATTATATTTTTTAAATAAATTTTAATAATTATTTTGTTCCAGTATTAGAAAATATCAACGAAACGATTAAATGTAGCCGTCTCTTCTACTCTAATATCTTAATGTTTCGGACTTCTCGTCTCTGGAACTCCCTTCCTTTTTCTTCCTACCCTGATAGCTATAATCTTCAATTGTTTAAAGGCAATGTCAATCGACATTTTCAGATGCCTTGATCTAATTCCCCGACCATCACTTTATCTTTTCCTCTATCACGCCTCTTTACTCTTGCTCCAACTCTCTGTAATCCCTTGCATGATAGTGGCAATCCAATCCCTTGCTTGGGGTTAAATGCTTAAAAAGAAAGATATTCCTGACCGGCAAGATTATTCGAGGCGTTACTTTTATTTGGCACAATATGTATTTGAGTATCAGTTATAAAGATTCCAACCGAGTTTAGCTTTCGGTATATATTCAAAAACAACTGTGTTATTATTTCAGTTACAAAAATAGAAACTAATTACTTCACTAAATCTACTTTCGGTTATTACATTTACGACGACTTTTCCAGTGATATCATCAGATTTTAGAGTACCTTTTACTCGATGAAGACTCCGTAAACTTAAGATTACAGGGGATTCACATCAGAAAATATATATGTCCTTATTCAAAAGCGTTGTGTACGATGTTGCTGTGTCATGCAGCAATATTCTGTATAGTGTGAAGCGAGCACCATGTGTTTATAACTACCAGACATTAATGTATCCGATTGGGTACCAGTTAGATTTCTCTTTTGTTAGTCGTATCCAGCTAACTTCGACTCGCTATGGTTAGTGTTATATATATACGAGCATAATATATCACTTCATTTTCTCAAATTTGCTTTTGACATTAACATCTTATAAATAAGTTTAAAAGGGCAATAATTTTACGCACATAAAATTTACCAAAAACCTTCTTAGACTTTGTTTCCAATTTGGCTCAAAATTGTTTGTCCTCAAGTACGCTGCGCACCTGGCATAGCCGTGAAAATCTTACAGATTTTATTATTCGTCGTTTCTGATCAAAATATTACATCTGAGTCATAGAATACAACAGAATGAAGAAGTTTCCTCTCTGTGTATGTTGCATGGTGGTTCCTGACTGTAGAGGTCTGAACTAAGGAATGTAATTCAACAAATATTACAACAGAATCAAAATACTGGATTTATTCAATATATATATATATATATATATATATATATATATATATATATATATATATATATATGTATGCATAATCATGAAAAAATTTTAAGGATGCATTTAGATTCAAATATATTTCGTGATATATCTTCATACCGAAATCTCTGTGTAAATGGCCCATAAAAATAACTTGATACGTTAAAGATTACATTTTTGGAATAAACTCGTCATTGGCTTCAACCATATCCACCAGCCGGCTACGGAATCTTCAACATCACATCTGGGCTGCCTCAATGTTGGTGAATTATGACATAATTTCTGCTTTCAGTTCATCGTTAGGGGGACTATTTCCCCGTCGCTCAACTGCGCCCTACATGATAATAAAGGGATTGCAGTCTGGGAAGTAGGGGGCCACATGTAAGTATTGATGTATCCGCGGAAATCAAGTAAAAATCAGTTTGGCATTTCCTGCTTGTTGTAGCATGGGGAAGAGTTCTGTTGCCAGAAATAGGGTTTTCTATTTGCTGACCTCTTTCCACAGAGCTGCACTAACTTCTGAATGTAATTGATTTATATATATATATATATATATATATATATATATATATATATATATATATATATATATATATATATATATCAAAGTAGATGATATATATATATATATATCAAAGTAGATGATATATATATATATATATATATATATATATATATATATATATATATATATATACATATGGATGTGTATATATATATATATACGTATATATATATGTATTTGTATATATATATATATATGCATACAAATATAGATAACTATACTAGGTAGGTTTGTCTGGCTTACTAGGTTTATCTCTCTCTCTCTCTATATATATATATATATATATATATATATATATATATATATATTCTGTTTATACGTTATTTTATATAGTATAAACAGAAAATATATTGCATATTTGTCGGATTTACTACAGTTGCTACGATATCTATCTATCTATCTATCTATCTATATATATATATATATATATATATATATATATATATATATGTGTGTGTGTGTGTGTGTGAGTGTGTTTATGTGTCTGTCTGTGCGTGTGTGTGCGGCTGTGTGCGTGTATCTGTTTGTTGTCGATAACTTCCCCAAAGTCGAATTTTTTTTATATATTCTTTTCTTTCGATTATTTTTTAATATTGCTAAATTCGTTTTCAAGGGTTGTTCTCCGTTGAAGAAAATGTTTATATTTTTTTAAATCTCACGTTTTAACAAACAATTTCAAGTGTAATGCATGCGACGTTATACGAAAGGTGAAACTAATATTTTTATCTATAAATATTAAACTAAGTTTTAAACAAATGCTGAAAAAACAGTATCCATAGAAACACATGTCCAAAAATCTCTAGTTTTTGAGTTATAATGATTAAAGAAAATTTGCGATATTTGACGCTTTGTAGCGATGTGGACTGATTTCCATTCGTCATTCGTGTCCATTTGTGCCTAGTCTGTCTTTAAATTTTAACATGTCTAGTAGTGAGTTAACTGGAAATTGTTCATTTAAGAATGGCATGATATTCATATCGTGAGCATGCAGATATGATTTTTACCTTTGACCCCGCGTAAGTCAATGGACTCGGGGTTACATGTCTGTTTGACATTGCATTTTCAGACTGAAGCTAGCTGAGGGATCCAACCTTTGCTGCTTTTTAAGGAATCATTTACCAGTCACTTAATGGCGACCTCATATAAACAGTCGAAGTAAAATATTATGTGTATAATCAAGTGTGCTTTTGTAAAAAGAAAGATAAGAAAAAATTCAGTTTTCCCGCCAACTGACGGCAGCATGAGTCAAATGAAACTAGTTTATTAAATGTGAGAATAACGGAAAAAATGATTCGTAAATAGATGAAGAAAAATCAATAAATAATATATGTACTCTGGAAGTATGGATAACACAAGACACCTAATTTGTTAATTTGAAAAATTAAAAAAATAATGAGCACATACATACACACGTGTTCGTTTGTGTGTTCGAGTAACCTTTGAACAGCAGTCTGAAACCATTTCAATGCTTAACAAAAAAATAGAAAAACAATTAATAAATGATGCTTCTTTTCTCGTTTTATTTGGCATATATATTTCAGACGAAACTAAGAAAATTAGAATACCTACCCTGTATAAAGGTGACACGGTGTTGACGTAGAGAGAAAACTTACAATGTTACCTGACAAATTACTAAAGGGACGACAAAACAATGTATTATTAATTGTCGAATTACGGAATTCACAATTTTTAACAAGAGTCTGCAGATGGCAGGAATGGCAAACCACCGGCCCCCGGTCATGAACTTACTTACCATCAAAATGACTCATGAGGAGGCAGTGACATGACGTCATGAAATAGGCTTCGACCAATCAAATGTAGCGATTTATTTGCGCATAATTTGCACCTTGTATTTACAGGAAGAAGAGACAGTCGGAATTTCTAGAGCACATAATGAGGAAAAAGAACTGGGAAAATCTGATACTCACAGGACACACTGAGGGGGAAAAGACAGGAAAAGACAAGGTAAAACATAGTAAGCTTGAGTTTATGTTTTGCCAAACACAGTTTAGGACAAAAATAACAAAAAGATAAACATTTACAGAGCTACAAATGACAGAAATTTGTGGTAGGCCATGATTGTCTACATATGACGAAATAACGCTAAGGAGAGAGATGTTGGTCCACCAAATGAAATTGAGAATACCGCAGACAGAGCATGTGAACAAAGAGGAAGTTTTTAAGAAAAATGAAAAGTTAAAGAAGACTGATATATGCAGTTAGAAATAGAGAGCTAAATTTCCGTGGAACTTAAAGAGGAAAGAATTTAAAACACACTGGACATAGTGAATTAAAGTAAAGTGTACTTGTTAGCAATATCGTGCTTAATGAGTTTCTATGAATACATGACAGAATATGGTCAATGACTGATTGAAAAAGGCCCAAATTATTTCATGATAAAAAACGGGATCTTTTAGAGAAAAATGATAAACTCATAACATAAGATCCATGACACACAGAATAAATAATCCCAGATTTTCATCTTCTTTTCACATGTTGTTTATATCAGGTCATCCCATAAGTTCTGTCCGAATTTTGAATAAAGAAAACAAGTAACCAAATTTTACATTTAATTACAGATTTAATCAACAATGTATTTCCCTGATTATCTACTTATTTACTTCCATCTATTAACAAGCTTACTAATTCCATTACTGTAAAATTCTTTTGGCTTTGATTCGAAGAACTCACAAATGACAGTTTTAACCTCTTCCTGTGTTACAAAAGCTGTTTCTTCCAAATGATTCTGTAAGCTACGAAACAAATGCTAGTCTGAAGGAACAAGACGGGAGAATAAAGTGGATGAGGAATTTTCTCCCAACAAAGTTCTTCCATCTGTTGTGACGTGATTCTTGATATGTGGCTCGCGCATCGTCCTGATAAAACATCACCTCTTTTCGATTCACTAGAGCAGGTCTTTTTTCCTCAAAGCTTGGTTCAAACGTTCTAATTGCTGACAGTATATTTGAGCATTAATTGTTGCATTATGTGGTAAGAATTGTTGCATTATGTGGTAAGAATTCAAAGTGGATTATTCCTTGGCGATCCCACCAGATTGAAAGAATAACTTTTGCCCATAAAGTCCCCTTCTCGGCTCTGGCTGGGGTCCTTCCCCTTTACCAAGCAAGTGTCTACGAAGCGGACATTTCAATAAAAGATCCATTTTTCGTCGTCAGTCATAAGTCTATCCAAAAAAAGTGAAACAAGTTGGCGAGAATGGAGAGAAGAGCAGATGTGAACTCGGGATTTGAGGTTGTTTTCAGACAATTCATGAGGCACCCATTTTCCAAGTTTAGGAACTTTTCCAAGTTGTTGAAGATGACGATGAACAGTTGTATGGTTTGAACCGAAAACCACTGCCAATTCCTCAACTGATAAAGCAGGATTTCCTTCAAGGGCTGCTCCAAGAAGTTTTTCATCAAACTCAACTGAACGTCCGGTTCGATCTTCATCTTCAAGGGTGAAATCTCCACTTCTGAATTTTGCAAAACATCTTCTGCAAGTTATTTCATTCACACATTCCTCTTCATAAACTAAGTGAATGTTTCTAGCCGCTTCGGCTGCTGAGTTTCCTTTCTTGAACTCATGAAGCATTATGTGCCTCAAAGGATTCTTGGGTACTCCCATGTTAACAGGGATTTAATCAAACAAAATTTAATTTTATTGTTCTCTGAAATAAAATTTAATTAGTTTAAATGCATGTAAACATAAAAATAATGTTCAGCTCCATTAGACATTATAAAATACACTTTAAATTTCGTTCATTTTAACAAAAATTTAAAATTCGGACAGAACTTATGGGATCACCTGATACTTATCATTCTCCTTGACAATCAATTTGTTGGTGTGTATGAAATTTTATATGATAATCATTTAAATTTACTTCCTGGTTTTAAATGACATAACAATACCCTGTTTATTTTGCTGTATGCAATCCGCTAGCTATTTTGATAAGTGGCTTAAACACATTTTTAGGCCGGGTCAGTTCAGTTTAATTGTACTTATATTTGCAATATTGGGACTTACAGATTATCATTTTCTATATGTAAGCCGAATAGATAATATCCTTGAATTAATCCGAATATTACAAAAATGATTACAAGTAGTTAAAAAAAAAACAAAAAAAACATGATGTCATGTTTTACTTTTATTCTTATTCAGTTGTGGTGTTCATTATCTATATCTAGAATTCTTAAAATGTGTGTGTTTGTGTGTGTGTGTGAGTTTGTGTGTGTGATTGGATGTTGTTTATGCATTTCTATATTTTCCATCCGATTTTGATGATTTTTTTTTTAGTTTGATACATAATTCTTCACTGCCCGTTTTGTGTCTTCTCCATTGAATTAATCCGAATATTACACTTCATAAGTTCTGTCAGCAACGTTTTACTATTCAACAACAAGGAAAAGTTCCTAAAATTGGAAAATGGATGTCTCATGAATTGTCATGTGAGGAATAGTCTATTCGGGCAGACGCTGATATTGGTCGTCTGTCGGGGTTGAAAAGACAGACGTCTGTCGAAATAGTCAATTCTCCACATCAGGTAAACATTTACTATTTACTACCTGTTTTTGGATATATATCTCTCATAAAAACTTTAATAAAAATAAATAGTGAGATTATTACAATAATATTATTTATTATTTTACAATTCCTTTTCAGGTACAATCACATTCAAATTGTTAAGCACCCCCCATTTAGGAATGAATTCAGCTGCATCAAATGTGGTTACTAATGTTGATTTTCTTGTGGGCTGACTTTAAACTTAAACTGCGATACAGGCAGTCAGATTAATCAAAGCTAATCACCCAGACATCATGTCCTTACACAATAAAAACAGAATGTTCTTTTTTTTATTGACTTGGCGCACCCTGCAGATTTTGATGTATTTTTTAAGATCTTACAAAAACTATCAAAATAAAAATGTGACGCCCCCCTAGTGTCGCTGCGCCAGATGTGGCGTCTGCCTGGCTGCGCCCGTCGTACTATCCTGCCCTGTGACGACCAACTGGCTTGGTATTGGTCGCGGCACCAAATGTGACGTTCTAAACTTTTGTTGATTCGGATGGGAATTTGGTTAGATTCGGTATCAGCCTTGTCGTTCCCAGCTCGCCTCCAACGTCTGGTTACCGAAGTAACTGCTTTGATTTCTAGTCTAACCTACCCACGTTGTGATTTGATCTTAGGTAGACGAAATCAATCAGTCGCCAGTCCGTAATGCAAGTCGGATTAGAACAAGGGCGATATCGCACAAGTATATGTAAAAGAAAATAAAATTATAACTCAAAAAGTTCAATTTTGTTAAAAAAGGATAACAATATTTTATATCTGGTTGCTGAATACAAGACTGGGTCTTCTTCCCAACCCGCTATATGGATTCGTGACACTTTGTGTTTGCTAGGCGAGTCTTAATATCTCAAGTTGTTTGTTCTTTAAGAAACTGGTTCTTGGTGTATCTTCAGGCGATATTCGTAAATCTTGTTTTGGTGGTATGAGTCTAAGTCGTTCTTCAAAAATAAATTGTTCTTGCTTAGAAGATGAGTCGTGATTTGCGTGGAATCTTTCAAGTCAGCTATCTGCGAGGCGGGACCAGCTCAAACCAACTTACCTGCGAACGGCGAACTTAACTCAATGCATCTGAACTTGAACTGAACTCGAACTGGATCTGCATCTCCACTGCTTTTCGCTCGCTGCGACTTTGCTTATATGGACGCCGACCAAAACCGGGTGGGCTTGTCGGGGTTTGAGGTCCCTTGATAATACTAAACCCACAATACCCTTCTTTGGTTTCGGTCAAGAAATTTTTTTACTTTCCATTTTTGGAAGTCTTTCGTCTCCCCACCTTCTTCTGTTCTCATATTGGTATCTCACCATGCTCTCAGAGTGTGTCAACGTGTTTCCCCTCTCTCTCTCACAGTGACATCTCACACCTATCACTTCAGGGGGCGTAACAGGCTTCCCCTCCTGCTTCACATGATTACCTCCGACTAACGTTCATGCTGCCATTCAGCCAATGGGCGCTCAGCAGCGTGGGTGTAGCCAGACTATCCTCGGTTTAAAAACATCTTGCTCAAAGAAAAAAAAATCTCCTTTTTTTTCTCTTCTTTTTCTTTCGTAGTGTGGTCCCTTAATCGCAATCGTATTTTATATGGAATTCGTCAACGAGATTTTCGCAACTTATCAAGTGGGTGGTCATCTGGCGAAACACAGCCAACTTTTCGTCGCGATAAAATAAATTTCTTACATATCTAGTCCCGACAATAAACATATGCTTTTTCCAAACGATATTCTACATATAGACAAAGGCTTAATATTTCCTCCATGCTGGTCAGCGGACACTTTTGTTTTTCGGTCAGCGGGTGCTTAATTAATTTTTATCTCTTTAGAATTCTGTCTCGCAGGTCATCCGACCAACCTGGAACCTCCACCATTGTCATGGGCAGATTGGCCATATCTCATTCTCCGCGCCGTACCATAAATCAGATTAAATTCAGTATCTTCCTTTCTCGACAATGGAAAATAAAAATCTTACCAATTTTCATTGTCAGAAAAATAACACCGCTTAGTGTCCTTTTCGTGATGGCTTCTTATCACCTAAATTTAATTCTCGCCTTTCTTTTTTTCTTCTTTCTTTTTTTCTTCTTTCTTTTTTAGCAATCCAACAAGTGTCACACAAAGATCCTGAAGTGAAAATCTAAAGGAAATGTGGCACATGAGGATGCCAGTAATTCCAGTTGTAGCTGAAGCTCTTGGAATGATTGGAGAAAGTTCGGATGTAAATATCGAATTGATTCCTGGTAATGAAATGCTTAAAATCGTATCCACATGTACAGATCACATATTACGAAATTTTTTTTTTTTTTTTATCTATATAAAATATATATAATCTTATTTCTTCTTGTTTCATTTTGCATCAATGATCGGGGGAAACTAACATTAATCATTTTTGATCTTATGTTTAATGTTGGGATTCGGAAATATATATTTATACAACAGAAAACAAAGAATAGGGAAATAAAGTGTTAATTGTAGATAAGGTAGTTTAATGTATGCTGTTGAACACCTCGATTAAGGTAGCCATAATATTGAATTATGTATTATACGTAATTAAAAATTAGATAGTTGTTGCATTATAATTATAGGTACAGTTGTTCAATGTATGCTGTTGAACACCGTCATATGATTGAATTATGTATGATTCTTAATTAAAAGTTAGCTGCTGCATGATAATTATAGATACAGTAGTTTAATGTATGCAATCGAACTCCGTTATTAAATTAGTCATAAGATTGAATTATGTATCATCTGTAATTAAAGGATAGATAGTTGTTACATTATTGCTGTGGTCAGCATGATCTCTGAACAAGATTTAACACAGCTTGTGTTCTGAATACATTCTGGAGACATCAGAATTGGGCATTCTTATCTTTGCTGGTAACTGTTCATGGTTGTTTTTAAGCAGTATTTACAAGGATATGCATATAATATGTAAATCCCTGACAAGCATTACAGACAGGTAAACTAGTAATTTACCTATAGATGAATGTGAACGATAGAGTGTTGAGAATGTTCTGATGCAACAAATGAAAGGAAACGATGTTCGAAAATCTTTGGAATCCATCAGGGATTTTGCTCAAGCAATCTGTCAACTCAATGATTGAATTAAAGAATGAATAATGAATTGAAACTGTGCGTACCAGGCCGAGGCTTATACAGCTGATGCCATTGATCGATATGATTGAGGTTTTGTGGATACTTATACCGTCAATCAATATCTGGGAAGAACATTTTATGAATGTGCAGACAATAATACGGCGTGAACAAAGAAATTAAATTCTTCTTCGTCGTATAAGTATTTGTTTGAGAGGTTCAGAGGGCGGAGATGGAAAGAAAAAGGCTGTATCAAGACAAATCGCAAAGACGGTACAAGGTTAAGTACATTTGCCTGAAGGTGCCTTTTTTGTAATAATTAGTCTCAAAACTCTAAAGTGAAGACGGGTGAATTGTGTTTCTAAGTATCGCTTGGATTTGCCATTATTTTTTTGCAAGAATAATGATGGAATTTTCATAGATTTTAAGAGATGTACAATCCTTCGTTCGCGAAATTTACTTACTTGAACCCTTTTGTAAACATTGCCGATAATTTAACTTGTATTTATAATTGAACTAACAGTATAACCCGTTTTGACCAGGGTTTTCATTACTGGGAATTATTGCCATTCAATTGGAGCAATTTGAGTTTAAAGTCATCCCACTTGAAAATCAATATTAGTAACAACACTTGAGTACAGCTGATGTACACCTCCTAATGGGGGATTAACATTTTGAATGGGGGTTGCTCTGAAATGGGAATTGTATAATAATAAATAATATTATTGTAATAATTTAAACGATTTATTTTTATTAAATTTTTTTTATAAAAGAACACATATTAAATAGTAAAACGTTGTTGAGATTTATAATGGACAGGAAGTAGAGGAGAGCCATTTTCGCCAATAATAGAGAATCAAAACCGGCTCTGAAGAATTATGTATCAAACAAAAAGAAAATCGTCGAAATCGCATGAAACCTGTGGAAATCTAAAAAACAACATCCGATTAAACACACACATACGTATACACACATGCTGAGAATTATAGATATAGATATAATTATTTAGATTTAACTGTATGAGAATAAATAATATTATTGTAATAATTTAAACTATTTATTTTTTATTAAAGTTGTTATGAAAGATATATATCCAAGAACAGATAATAAATAGTAAAACTTTGCTGGCAGTTCTAATGGACACGAAAACTCAAAACCGGCACTGAAAAATTATGTATCAAAAAAAAAATAATAAGATTATTACATGTCTTGACTATAACCCAGTCTATTTGGTGTTCATATCAGTTTCTTACAGTTTCCTCTGCGTCAAAGCTGCACATTTTCTAGTGCAGATACCGGCCTAATTTATAATGCCGGTATTATATTCAGTGTGTGCTAAAACTAAAATCTGGTACAAGATTTTCAATTGTTTCTGGATATTGCAGAATTTGAATTTTGGGTTAAAATATTTTTTTTTGTAAGTATGCTTCATAATTTTTAGTGAGAAATAATTAGTCCTGTCCCGCAAGAATAAAATCTTCAGCTCGTAAAGCATAACTACGGAGTTTGTCTCTATCAAAATGTTGGCTACGAACAGGTATTGATCAAGAAGAGGTTTATCTTGTTTTCATGTTTTTATTTGCTTTCATTTTAGGTTCTTTGATGCAGCAGTCAGTGTATTATGGTTTATTTGCACATCCTCACTTTCCTTTACAAGTGAGAAAAGTTTCTTATTTCCTTCATGTTCTTTGAAACAGATCATCATCCAATATCATATAGTTTCCAGTATCTTTGAAGACCGATTTCTGTGATTTTGTAAGACAGTTCTAACTGAACTAATCTCTACCCACTTCGGATCTTGACATATACAGACGATCAAGATTACTCATGATGATCCATGCAGTGGTAAGTGAGAAGTTTTCTCTTTTATTAATCTATTTTCTTAATGTCCATTATAATTCATTTATGTTGAAACTGAATTGCATCACAGGACGAGCAAAAGTGTTTATAACTGATATTCTATTTACATTATTCGGACTATTGTCCTCATCTTTGTCGCCATATTTATTACAACATTTCGACCGTTATACAATCCGGCCTTCTTCCGGTGGTTGGAATGTCGAACTGAACCCTTTATTTCGCTCAATGAGGTAGACTGTTCTAGTTCCACGTATCATGTCTAATGGATGTCAGTTATCAGTTATCTGTTAATTCCCCTCTCTAAGTTCTCCACCGCCTTAATCTGGTATTGAACTCACACACTTTGGTTCCTGTCACTGGATCTAACTAACGACTTTATCCACTGTGCCATGTGTCCTTGAAACGTTTTAATAAATATGGCGACAAAGATAAAGACAATAGTCCGAATAATGCACAGATATTTTATTAGCCTATATTTTTTGGATCATCAGTTCCACCAGTTTGTGGAAGAAAATATGACATAACTTCAGGGATCTATTTTGGAATTTCATTTGGCTTATTAATTAGCATGGATAAAGTTTGTTCCAGGGTTCTATGGATTGATAGCCGATGATAGAGCCAAATTTGGGTAACTTGCCATTTCATTGGATTTCCATTTTTGGCAATTTCTTTACCTTGTTTAGCATTATAACATATCATCATCAACTACATTAGTATTATTATTATTATTATTATTATTAATAATATTATTATTATTATTATTATTATTATCATCATCATTCGATTTCTGCTATGGACACACTACCTACCAAGTCTGCGGAAAGACCTAAGGCAGGTCGTGGTGTGTTGTTATGGCCACATTTCATGTTAATTTTTTTTTTTTTTTTTTTTTTTCTCCGATGAAGTTGCTAGCGTTACATAGACAAAGTTCTCCTTAGTGTGTGTGCTGTACTTAATAAGACAATTTTCTGTATGTCTCTTAAGCTGGGGTTTCAGGGATTCTTTCAATGTGTTGTTTTGTTCCATTTTTATAATTCCAAGTGCACCTATTACCACTGGTATTATTCTTGTTTTCAATTTCCACATTTTTTCTATTTCAATTTCCAGGTCTTTGTATTTTTTGATAGTTTTTCAAATTCCTTGGTTGCTATGTTACAATCCGCTGGACAAGCCATATCAATTAGTAGGCAAGTTTTTTTCTTTCTGGTTTTTGACAATAATGTCCGGCCTATTTGCTTCAATTTTTCTGTCTGTGTGGATGGTATAATCCCATAGAATGGTGACATCTTCTATTTCTGTAACCGGCGCTGGCCGATGTTCATACCAGTGTTTGCTTACACATTTTCCAAAGTGTTTGCACATTGTCCAGTGTAAGTATTGCCCCACTCTATCGTGACGATTTTTATATTCATTTGGGGCAAGTATAGAACATCCTGAGATTAGATGGTCTATTGTTTCTTGGTATTTGTCACAGAACCTGCATTTTGGATCCACATTATTATGTATGATATTTGCCTGAAAATTCCTAGTGAAAAGACTCTGGTCTTGCGCTGCAAGAATAAAGCCTTCAGTTTCAGACTTTAATCCAGATGCTCGTAACCATCGATGAGTATTAACTTTATCAACATTGGGTTTATTTGCACGTTCTGGATATTGGCCATGCAGAGGTTTGTCTTGCCAGCGTTGTTTCATCTGTTCAAGGGCTTTATCCTTGGCTTTCTTTTTTTCATATCTTTTTGCTGCAATAGTTGGTTCTTGGCTTCTGTTTTGATTTACTACAGAATCTACTAAATGTAAATGTTGTTTGTATTTACTGCCTTCTTTTATTATTGAATATTTTTTCTTTCTGTTTTCATGTTGTTTCACTAATTTTATCATCCAGTCATTTGTTGTTTCCATGTAAGTTAGTAAGCCAATAGTTGTTGTCTTATATGACAATTCTAGCTGAATAAGACCTCTTCCACCTTCTTTACGGGGTATGTATAGACGGTCTACATCAGCCTTTGGATGATGCATCTTATACTTAGAAAGAAGCTTTCTTTTTTTAGAATCCATTTGTCTGATGTCATTTAGAGTCCAGTTCAAGATGTTGAAACTATATTGGACCACTGGGATGGCTAGGTTATTAATGGCCATAATTCTGTTCTGAGAATTCAATTCAGTTTTTAATACCAGCCGCACCCTTCTATAGTACTCTTTACGCACTATTTCTTTCATTTTCTTATGGTGAATTCCTTCACTCTCATTTACACCTAGGTACTTATAAGCTTCTCCTTGTTCTAAATCTTTTATTGTTACAGCAGGGTCTAAACTAATAGAGGAAGTTTGTTGTAGCGATCCTCGTAAAACTGTAGCTTTAGCACATTTATCCAAATTGAATTTCATTCCAATGTCTTCACTGAAGCATTTTACAGTTTGCAGAAGACCTTCCAGCTCATTGTCATTCCTAGCATACAATTTTAAGTCATCCATGTAAAATAGATGGTTTATTTTCTTTTTGAGCTATTTTGTAACCGCATTCTGTCTTGTTAAGTTGGCTGGTTAATGCTATAAGTGATATGCAAAATAATAAAGGAGACAAAGAGTCACCTTGAAATATTCCTCTATTGATGTTTATTTCGCCAGACTTATAGGTTCCATTTTATGATTGAGGTAAAGTGTAGTTTTCCATATCGACATACATTGTTTGATGAAATTGATGATAACGGGTGATACCTTGTACATACTTAAAGACTTTAAGATCCAGGAATGTGGTACACTATCAAATGCTTTACGATAATCTATCCAGGCAATACTAAGATTTTTTTTTTTCCACGGAAGCAGTTTTCCAGGATCATCCTATTAATAAGTAATTGGTCTTTACATCCGTAGCAGCCTCGTTTGCACCCTTTTTTGTTCAAGTGGTAGTATGTCATTTCTTTCCAAGAAGAAATATGTCTGTTTTGTTAAAATAGATGTTAACAGTTTGTATGTTGTTGGAAGACATGTAATTGGTCTATAGTTTTTCGGAATATTTGTGTCACTATTTTTGGGTAGAAGAAAGGTAACTCCTTTGGTCATCCATGCAGGAATTTTAGTTGGATCGGTAACCATTTCTTATTATTATTATTATTATTATTATTATTATTATTATTATCTTCCTTATCATTATTATTATTGTTATCATCATCATCATCCTATAATAAATATGTCTTAGCTTAAATATCAATACTGAGTTAAAAAATAAAGAAAAGAATGCTAAAGTGTTACGTAATATCACGCCTTCGAAATGGGAGTGAATGTTGGATAATCACTTCGCAGATCACAAAGATACTTGAATTAACAAGTTTATTTATATTAACATCAGAAAGAGACAGGTGAATATTTTAGCGCATATAATGTTCAAGTGGGGATTACAAAATTTAATTATTATGGGATATATTGAAGGCAAGAACGAAAGAATGCCTAATTTAACAAGCCATTATGAGCAAATTAATAGCAGAACAGGCATGGGAGAATTAAGAAAAAGAGAAAACTTATTAAGAGCTACAAAATGCAGGACATTTGGAGACCCATGCTCACCTGCATCCTTATGTGATGTTGCATAAGGCAAAGTCAGTCATAAAGTGCTATGGGTCGTGCCGTTTGTTAACTCTACTGCATCGAAAAACTTAAAATTCTGGCTGTCGAAAACAGTGATTTTTTATATATGCAAATACATTCCGAATGTTACCCATTCAGTTTTGTTTTATTTTTCTGTTACTGACTCTAGTTTGCCCTCACCAGGAAGAAACACTTATACCTAAGTCGTCACAACACAAAACTTCTATCTTATATTTCATAGCTTGATAAGAGTTCCTCTTTCTCTGTTTCTTTCTTGCCCATATCTCAATGTCCATAGAATTGGGAGAGCTAAGATTCACGTATGCCATACTGAAGAGTGCCAGACCTGAAAGAAGTTCTTATGACCTCGTGATCCAATTTGGACGAAGATGAGGAATTAATGCATTTGGGAAGTGGTCAAGTAAGTTCCCTTTTCCGACCATGAGACCCGGGTTCGAAACACAATCTCAACATATCTCAACATCCATAGAATTGGATGAGTGTTGTTTCATGTATGCCATACTCAAGTGTGTCAGACATGAAGGAAAGTTTTATGACCTCGTGATGAAATTTGAACGAAGTTGTGATGAGGAATTAATGCACTTCATCTAGGAAGAGATTAAGTGACCGAGTACGTTTGCATTCCGACCAGGAGACCCGGGTTCGAATCTCCGCATAATTGATTTGCCAGGCAGGTGACTTCTTGAAATTATCGTGCTGGAGAGGGCGATCCCAACGTGAGGCACATTTGGAAAGTGTCTTAAAAACATACCACAGATTAACCCAAGCCTTGTTATTTCAATTATATAGACGGGACAATTTGAGAGCTGTGTAACACGTGCTAGTAACATGTCACCTTTTATATTTACCAAAGTTTTGAGACTTGTTCAGACTCTTTATCAAGACACATAACACCGTCTCTCCCAGAAGCTGTGAATAAGTTTCGCACAGCATTATTACCGCATAAACCGCAGACAGGCGTCTTCCATAGCAATTGCATAGTGTCTCTAGTAGACGGGCCTAATCAGATATAGGTGGCTGTACATTAAGAGATATTTTGAAAACATAATCTGGCATTTTGTATTGCAAATATAGGTGGATCATTGTCCATAAATAATAAAAAAAGAAATCTCAGTCCGTGAACGTTCATTAGCTAAAAGCTTAAACATACGTTATGTTAAAACGAATAATGCGTAAATCTATATAAGCACACCCGGTATATTCCACAATATTTGACTACAAATATCACCTAACATTTATTTCATTTCATGTTGTTTCAATCACAAACGTCTCCAGCAAAACTAAGCGTTTCATACATTTCGTTATATTTCCTCATAAAAATATTGAGAAGGGCTTTCTGAATAAATGTTTCGGAACGATGATTGAATTGAATTATTCACGTTGACATTGACATCACAAGCTACAGTTTTGTTTGTTTGATTAAAAAATAAATTATACAGAGAAAACGAACCTTGTCATTGAGAACCATCAACATAATAGCGCCAGTGCAACACTTCACAATAGATGTTGATCTCATTATTTTATTTTTGCATAGGTATCCACATAAATCATATTCTTGATCAAACGGAAATCATTTGTCTGACGCGTATGATGAGTGTATTCAGTGACTATATTTCTCTGGGATTTATAAAGCGGCTTTCACAATTTATTTTTGTATAAACAATTAAGCCATTTCTTCAACCATTGTTATCGAGGTAGACATCTTGCAATTCTATTGAGAGTTTAAGCATCACATAAAAAACACACTAGCTGTATAGATGGAAAGTATGAAAAATGAATATTGGTGAAATGGTGTCCTATTGAAATAAGATTCATTATTTAGGATATAATGCCTAATAAACCTTGCCGGTGAAAATTTATGATACATATCAATGCAAGAGAAAAAAAGCAAAAGTCAGAAACAAATGTGGCATTTGAATAGCTAATGTGCTGTATGAATAACAATAAAGAGAATATATTTTACATATACAGCCAATAAAAATATCTATACTGGAAAATAATCAATAACTTTGCTTAAAAATGAAAAGTATTTATTAAGGAATTTGCTGAAGAAAAAATAATTAATAAATTATTTTCAAATGTCCAAACCATATATATATAAATATTTTTAAAACAATTAATTATGCTGAAATTAATATTTTGTGTCTTTTCTTGGCATATAGCAAAAATGCTTCAGATACACATGTTCGTCTGTTAAGAACCATAACACCATTTACTTAATCACATAACATTTTTTGGTTCATTTATCCCAAGATGTTGGCCAAAATTCCAATATAAACAATATAACTCTATTTTCAACTGATGCTGAAAAAGAAATATTAGAGTTGAGTAGAAAAATTAACATTTGATTGATTGCATCTCGACAGCTTATCAATTTTTGCAGGTCATATAAAGCCAAAAATATGTTTAGTTTGTAAGAATTATTTTGGAGATAATGTTTTTATGATACAAGCCCAAAGGTTATTTGTGTGCTAGAGAATACAACGAACCCAACTTAAATTCGAATTTGCTTCTACAATTGAAACTTCCGCGCCATTATCCACTACACCACTAGCGCATCCCATATTACAGCCCCTGGATACCCATCTAGATACTGAGAAGTTTCGACCTTGCTTACATTCAGTACGAGATCGTACGAGAACCGGTTTTTCAACATGATGTAACCGTAATCCAAAAGGAAGTTTTCAGATATCAATATTATTCACTAAGTAAAGAATGTATTGACTATTTTTCAGTGTTTTCTTTTTTCTGTTATAAGTAAAATTATTCTCAGTAATTAGGCAAGATGTTCTCCGGCTCGGACTGACAAATCGTGCCGTATTCATTACATTCACTTATGTGTTAATAACCTTGTTAATAATGTATGAGTCTATCTCTACTCCCATCCCCCGCTATGGGTAAATAGCAGGACTGATAAAGTCTCATAGATTTGATTGGCGACTAGTCTAATAGAAGGAAAACACTGAATTCAAAGAATTCTGCAGTGGTTTCAATTCTGTCAGGCTAACTGGCTGGTACTGTGGCTAATGTACATGCGTTTTCCTTACGGACCTAAAAGATTGATTATTTTGATGTCTTTCAACGTAATTAGCCTGAAAGTCTAGCGATGAAATGCAGAGAAAAAATAATACAACACTGAATTCATAGCTCTATTGACAGGTGTGGGGCCTATAAAAATTGATAGCCACCCATACTCACTGCTTCCTGCTGATTACGTTTTGATAAAGTATTCATTTACTGTTAGGTAGTCAAAAAATATAAAGCCAAACCATTACAATCATGTCGCTGGATTGTAAAATATGCCATATAAGATGAAGTTAGACTTAGTTGTCAATTTATAAAGAAGAAATTTAAAAAAAAATGAAACACGGTACTTGCCCAATGGTTACATTTTTTTTTCATTTTGAATATAACTATTCCAGCAGTTTTTCCTGCCTGTGGAAAACCTTTCCTTTTACTTGTTCCCTGATAAATGAAATCTTCAAAGATTTAAATGTAACGTCAAACGCCATCTTATATCTTGTTAAATTGTTTTGATCTTTTGTCCATTGCTCAATCCACCCTTTAATCAGTCATTTTTCTCATTTACTCTTCGTGTAACCCCTACGTACCCACCTTGCTTGGGGTGAAATGATAAAAAATATATCACTATATCAATTAATGATAACACAACTAGAAATTCACGATTAAGTCACTTCTAATCCAACAAGATCTTGTCACGCACCTTCCCCTGTGAAATTCCCTTTCCTTTAATTGTTTCAGAGATAACTACTATCTTCAAAAATTTAAAAACAAAGCCATCTTATATCTTCTTGAATTCCGTTCATCTATTTTCCTTTCCTCAATCCTCGCTATACTCAGTTTTTTCATTCAGTTACTGTTATAGTGGAACACACCTATTCTATAGTTAATAGGCTCTCCCACCTATAATATGTAGGAGTAGAGGGAGTGACTCAGTGGGTTGCTCAGTCAGTCGATGCCGGACGACCGTTAGTCGGATACTAACGTATCAGCGACCGCAACTAGATTTCTCTGCGTCATTACCTATTATATCAAGTTCCTAACGTTTCTTACGTCGAACCTATTTTAGGACCGACTTGGTATGAATACAAGTCTCCACTGTGAAATGACTCCATAACAATTTCCCTCCCTGTACTCGCCGTGTATACTGATGGCAATTCCGACTTGTCTGGGTTGGTTGGTTGAATTTGTTTCACGGCATATCAATCTCCATGGTATATTTAATGACGAAATCTAAAGATTTTTTAACACAATCCTATGGCCTGAACTACAGATAAAATGTATTATTGGTAATTTTGCTATGAATGGGTATTGTTCGTAATATTTAAAATAAAATAAAAAATGCTGGTATTTTTATAATAGAACCTACTTTTATACTTTCATGTCGTTTTTCCTGTTTGTGCTGTCACTAATTGTCCATAGATGGGAACTTAAGTGGGTGCTACCACCTTTGGTCAGGGGGTAAATGGGAACAACAGCTATTAAGAGGTGGTTTCACGCTCTTCAGAACTTCCAATCTCCCGATCAGATGCCTTGCTGTCGAATGTCGTTTATCGTCACATTCATGTCTGCCTTGCTAGGGGCAAAATGATTAAAATAAAAGAATTAAATAACTGGAAGAACATACTCATACGGTTAAAACTGGGAATATAAAAAGTAAATCACAAAAATAAACATAAAACGACAGGACGTACAAGAACCCTCAATAGATAGGCAAACAGTGTGATTCAGAGAATGAACAAAAGAGGAAACGAAATCAAGCGATGTATAGGACAAAGTTACTTACGAAGTATCTCAGAATTGACTTGTTTAGAAATAGAGAAAATTTAAGTACACTTTTCCAAAGGCTGACCGAACATTTTGTAGCATGAATATCAAAATAAACACTGGACTGAAAAGGACAATACGTAGATGTAATTTTCAAATACGATAATATTAAAGAGCGAATTAAGAAAAGATTATCTTCAAAGAAAGTTTAAAGGGCAGATTGAAGATATCACAGACGAGTAGTTATGGCCATGGATACGCAGACGTCATCTAATAAGAGTAACAGCATATCATATAATTTGATCTGGGAACAAAAACTTTATATAGGGATTATAAAGGAGGAAAGCTTTATAAAACTCGGAACAAAAATCAAATTGATCCATAAAGAAATCGCATATAGTAATTTAGTAAATATAAAAAAACTTCCTATGGCCAAGATGAAAGTGAGGCTTTGTGGAACGATTAATAAACAAAAAAAAATATCAACATAAATGTATAAATAATAGATGGTCATCGACATTGCTATACAAATTTATCTGTCACTTTCTCTCTCTCTCTCTCTCTCTCTCTCTCTCTGCTAGAACTTACATCTATCTCTCTAGAATTACCTCTCTAATCTGCTGGAACATCTTTGGTGAATGTTGTAAATAAGGAAATGAAAGTACACCAGAACGTGTAAGTAAAATTTTTTTTAAGCAGTCAACGGGAACCACACTGTATTAGGTTGAATCCTAGATAATTTCATTCTTTCTTTTTTATTGCAAATTTATTCTTCGATAAAGAAAGTACAATGGCAGTTATATATCCAGAATTTTTTGTAATGATTTATTACCAGATATGCAGTGCCTCAATATATTTTGAGAAATATTCATAAGCTTTTCTGTTAAAAATCATTGAACTATTGAATCTGGTTTTTTTGAGAAAGTATCCATCACCGCGATCGGTAAATGTAATTAACGGTTGGTGTCCGGCTGGGTACAACAAACTAATGTACTCGCAAAATTTGACCTATGTTATTATTGCTGGATTACGTCTTTCCTCATGGCGTAAGAAACTTGTTTTCTTATAAAGGAGTTTAGGGCCGTTTTCGGTTATGTTTCTGTGGACACGTTACAGCTACTGGATATATACATGTACATTTATTGATGAATTTCGTTTTAAAGAATATAAATGAATAATATCACAACAATTCAACCACACGCATTATATTTCTTCCAGGTTGTTTAGCTAATGTGTTTGAATGTGGAGATTTAAATGTTTCGATCATATCCCTTTTGATATCATCATAGGCTACTGTACTCCAAACATATTCTTAACGACACCTATGAGCAGTGGCGTAGCTAAGAGGTGGGGGAGAGCGGGGGGACCGCCCCGGGTGCCAGCACAGGAGGAGTGACACAATGTAACCCCCAACAAATTTTTTCAACCGGACTAAGGTGCCAAATATAGTCTTAAAACAGTGGTGGAGACACAGGGTTTCGCAGGCGGGTATATGACTTCCCAGAAATAATTTATAACCCCCCAGGTTTGTCCCCCCGTCAGAAATTTTCTAATAAATTGTCGTGAAATTTGTGAGTAGGGAAAATAGCAATGTTTTCAGCTTTTGGTTTGAACTGATTATTTTGTGGTATTGGATTTTGTCTTGGATCATACATATAAGCAGTAACGTACCGGTCAGTAGAGTAAAGTAGAGGTAGAGCATGTATGAAAATTTAGCTACAGCTAACCATTCAGCATAGGGTGAATCGAGGTCATTGGGGTGACATTTGAGCGGACCGCCCTGGGTGACGTTTACTCTAGCTACGCCACTGCCTATGAGTAGTAGTTAGAATGCTACTTACGTCATTGAAATGTGTTCCAGAACAAACAAAAACGTTCATGACTCAACTTAATACTTGGTATTTCGAGAGCTTACAATCTGGCACAGGAAATGAAAAGTAACTCAGTCGCTGGGAAATATTCAGCTAAGTACAGTGATAGGAATATATCTAGCATCTTTAACAAAGACAGGTAAACAAGAGAAACAATAGTTGATTCTGCTTGAATCTACTAATTCACTGTGAAATCGACAGGCAATACGCTTACGTTGTTTGTTATAGTAATATAATAATATCTTACGAATTATCAGTTCTCATTATCTGTCTTATTTCATAATAGATGAAATTTTAATACAATCAGTGTCAATATGTTTCCTGCTAAACCGGACAGCCAGGAACATTTGTATTTATTCAACAGCTACTCAACCAACTGCTACTTTATAATACATCCTCGCTGAGCGGACCTTTGTTACAATTTATGAAAAATTTCGAGTAATCTAGCCTGATGCTTCTTTTTTTTTTTATGTACCGTCTCCCTTCAGGACGTAGTCGATCAAGACTCTCAGCAATAACAGGTCCTTCGTAGTTTTTAATAAATTTTAACCTTTTGTTATTTCTCCTAATTTACTCAAGGGCATCATGTTTGTTCAGCGTTGTTTTCATCTGTCACTCTTGCCTTCAAACTGTCCATTTGGGTATTACCTATTTTCAGCCTTCTTTCTTCATAACGTGCCTTAGAAATTTCAACAGCCTATTTCCGGGGTCTCCATCTTTTATAAAACATCTTCTAATCAGCAGTCATTTCTCGATTCCCTTGTGCTTTTATTGGTATGAATGTGTTATCTATTTCTTTTAGTTTTAGTGGGTGTTGATTGATTTCTGATTTCTCTTTTTTATCTATTATCGTTATTGTTTCATTTATACTTTCCTCACGTTCCTTTGTCTCTGGTTTATTGTTGACATTTTAATTCTGATTATATTTGGAAGTCTGTGTGTGTATGTTTGAGCAGTTGTGCATTTACGTGCGTGTCTATGTGGGCGAATACATTCACACATACAAACGCACAATCACTTACGTAAACACACCCGCACATATACATTTGTGTCTTTGTTTATGTGTCTTAATGTGTGTGTGGGGGGGTGTTTGTATTAATTGCATTAATGTTTTAATATATTTTAGTATGTTGTATTATTTAACTTGATTTATTTCTTTAAAGTTTACTGAGTGTTTGATATTTGTATTTGGTTATATGGAAGAACAGTTTTTTTGTTGGTGATGTCGTTAAACCACTTAGGGGTATCATTTGCACTTTTTATAGGTTTATATTTAATATTTTTCTTAACTTTGATATTCTTTAACGCATTTAGCTTATGATTTTGTGCATGTGATTTTGTAGGGTGTTTTTTTTTTATGTGTCTGCCTGTGCATGCGCATGTGGACGCATGAATGCATATATACGCATATACGCGCCCGGAAATGTATGTCTGTGCGTTTGTGCGTATGCGTTTATCTGTATATTTAGGTTTCTGTGCGTGCTCTTGTGGGTGTGTGTTTATATTGCCCCCTATATGCTTTGACGTTTAACATATATCTGCACATACACACACACACACACACAATCATACATACATATATATATATATATATATATATATTGATGGTATGTTTTGCTTTTATATATTTATATATACACACACAGGGATAAATAGACAGATTATTCCATAGGCATATGCGCAAAAGCCCCTATATATTGGTTGGCAAATATATATATATATATATATATATATATATATATATATATATATATATATATATATATATATATGGGGTGTGGATTATATATGATGTATAACTGCTTCATAGGTACACCCAGAAACGCACATGCACGCACTCACGTATACACACACACACTCATATATATATATATATATATATATATTCGGTAATTAAATCATTTTCACATCACAATTTTGTCTCAACAACATCAATTTGCAACTATGAGTGGTTGATTTGACTTATGACCTCATATCAGCCAACATTTATAGCTATAGAAAATAAGTAGGAATATCGGACCCTAGAGATTTTTATCAATCTTTTAATTACAAGAATAAGTTTGCAAGTGATGGATTGCCAGAATAAATAGGTGTCTTCGCGAATTCGTTTTAATCATTCAATCCAAAATAACAATCAGTATGCCAGACTGATAGTATCGGCCATTTAATCAAGTATGCTTTTTGTGAGATTGTTTTTTGTACAGAATTCAATCAACTGTATGGTAGTTTCTTTCACACAGAAAATTTAATCAACGAAAATCGTTTATGCTACTCAATTTCCTGATTCCGTAAGGAGACACACAGGTACACGTTCATACATATATGTACACTGTAACAATCAGGATGACTCAGTTTAGTATCACAGATTCACACAGACACACACACACACACAAGTATATATATTTAGGTATTCCCTACTGAGAAATTACATATTTAGAAGTGGATATTTTGTCTAAACTACCATAATAAAGCCATATCTTAGAATAATATTAGTAAGGGGTTTCCGGCAACGTTTGTACTATTAATCTTCTAGATATTTGTATCACATTTTCATTTATTTTAGATGTCATGTCAGCCTACATGAGTGGTAGTTGTTTTATTAATTTTCCATAATTACAAAGTTTTAACCATGTTACTAATTTACCCGCAGTTTTTAATTATGATTTTAACATCTAACACACATTGTTTACTGAGCAAAAATCTCGTCCTGCCTCTTCAAATGATTTACTAAACAATAGTGTTTTTGAATTAAACTGTAGTGTTGTCTTGTCCTGCTACGTCAACAAGAAAATCACTGACTGCAATTTAGGCGCTGGCATATACAGTGTAAATTAATATTAATGAATAATACAGAGTGTTCAATTGTTGTATATACATATATAAATAAAAACATAACGTAAACTTCTCTTAACAGGCGTGTTTCGTCCTCTGAGAGAATTTATCATTTGCCTTGATAAAGTCACTTAGTGGAGGAGACACGCCGTCTAAGGTGAGAATTACTTTTTTTTAAGTTTACAGATATGCGAAATCTGACATTTTTACACACACACATCACAAATGAATACCAGAACATGTTTTTTTGTGAGATATCAACAAAATAGGTTTAAAATATAATAAATATAGGAAGGATTGGATTGCAAAGATAGGCTCCATCCTGAAAGACAAGAGAAGCTCTGCATATATATATATATATATATATATATATATATATATATATATATGTGTGTGTGTGTGTGTATATATATATATATATATATATATATATATATATATATATATATATATATATATATATATATATATATATATATATATATATTTGTGTGTGTGTGTCTGTGTGTGTTTGTGTGTTGTTTGTTCCCAATTTTACCAATATGAATATTTTGAAAGTTATCTGAGTGCAGCTACATTATTGTAATCCTGACTGTGTTAAAAAGACAGAAAGATAATCATACTTTAACAGAGGGAAAAAGAAAAACTGTCATCGCGATCCGAAGGCGCATTGGATTTGCAAGAGATGACTTCCAAATGTTTAAGCAATGTATAAGGAAACATGAATTTTGTGTTCAAAATTGAAAACGATTACAAAACTTTTATGAAGACGAAGATCGGAATTGACTCAATAAAATCTTGGTTTGCACAAGGATGCTGAGTATAACATGGACTGAACCTTTGATCAACGACGAAATCTTCAGGTAAATAGAAGATAAATGGTCACTTACACACGAAATTTCTAGATCACATAATGTGTAATGAGATCATGTATATCTTTACACTCAGGGGAGAGTGTGAAGGCATGGGCAGAGATGAAAACACAAATAATCGACAAAATTAACTTTTGTAAATGGCTGTCATAAGAAAAATTAGGAGAGTTAAAGATTATAATCTGAGAGATATTGGAGTGCCACTGTCGACAATGTTTTCAAATGTCACGGCACATCTAAGAAAAATACATATAATAAGCCCGTGACTATGTTGGTGTTTTAACGGATATTACTTAAGAAAAAATAATTCTGCATCCTGAATTCAAATTTCAGCGTCATTGTTGCGTTCCTTTAGAAGGTATACATTTGGGAAGACATGGATATATGACTAGTCTCATTTATTCAATCGTAAGTGTTTGATCTCACATTGATCCTTGCCTTGAGCCTTAATCCCCTCGAGTTGGCGTGCTCCTACAAGCACGAATGTCCAAGCAAAAAAGAAGACATATTTTCAATAGATTTTTACATTTAACCTCAAGCCTCGTGTTATACTTTCTTACCAGTAGGACTGGTAACCTAATCTTTCTATTAATATTTTAATTATTCATAAAAAAACAGCATATATTTTAGAATGAATGTGCTCATTAAATCGAAAATTTCTGCTTTTTAAAATTTAAATTCCTTTTTATTTAGAATTATTAAAAGAAGCAGAAAATATTTCACGTTAATCGTACGTAAACCATAAGAAGTAAATAAGATGGATTTAAATTTAAAACAAAAAAATAAGAAAAAACGAAATATGTATATTCTTGTTTATCAACGGAATATATTTTTAATAACTTCCCCCAATTCAAGGCAATTATGCCATTAATACACAAGAAATTCCAGAGTACGAAAAATAAAAAAAAGTAAAAAACATTATTAATTATCGAGAACAATGAAAGAATAGAAAATTATCTTGCACGGTACAGTGATTCAACTTTCTAAGCAGCAGAATGTAGCAATTGATATTACAAGGGGAATAAAAAGATCGATATGTACGCTAGGATATATATTTTGATTAGCGTACATTTCGATAAGAGAGCCATTCAAGTATACCATAATCATAGAAAATCCAAATTATTCAAAACCTGACCAAATGGATTAAATTTGTAAATATTTTTTACAACCGAATCTGACATTATTTCCCGAACATCCCAATATTTCCAAGTTTCAAAAGAGATATGAAATAACTAAACTTTAAAGAGCGGGAGTTAATGTTGTAAAGAATAATGGTTCGAGATAGAAATTTCCCGTGGGGTCCGTTATAATTCCCGACCGTTGAGAAATATATGAATACATCTCTACCTCCCGACCTATACTTTAATTAGTAGAACTCGTATCGGTAAATCATTATTATCTGAAAAAAAATCATATAATCTAACAATATTTTCTACCTTTAAATAACCTACAACTGATTGATAAGCCTTAAAAGACAATCAATACTCCGCTTGCAATCGTATAACAACCATTACTTTACCGTTTCTCCACAAGCAAGGCGGGAATGACACCTATACACAGAGTGTTACAGAGAATGAATAGAATGACATCTGCGAGGATTGAGGAAAGGACAAAAGATGAATGTGACTCAAGAAGACAGTAGTTTGCATTTAAAGATCTGATGGTAATATTTATCAAGGATGGCATTTACATTTTTGAAGAAGGTATACGGAACGGATTTCTACAAGTGGGAAGTACGAGAAAAATGTTGGAGTAGAAGTCGCGGTTGCATCTATTACAACAGTAAACGGGTAGGATTTAGATGTCAAACTAGTAGCCCATTTAAAATTATGTTCTCTGGGCATCAGGTAAAAAAAAAAGCACATCATAGCAGGTGCCATAAAATATTTGTAGAAAAGACAGAGAAATCACGCCACGTCACTTAAAATGTGATTGAAATCGAGATGTCAAGTCAAAATCGATTACGTTACTGATCATTCTTTAGATTTTGTGAAGAAACTTGAGATAGCAGAAAGATCTGACCAGATATGGCAGCAATATTCAATGTACTGGCTGATGATAGATTTATAAATGTACAAAATGAAATCTGACGAGAAAATTTACACGAAAAAGTGACCCAGCTTTCCTTGCAATATTTATTATTTTATTGTATTATA
>CAHIKZ030001095.1:462500-505000 GCA_903632075.3 Acanthosepion pharaonis | reverse complement strand
CCTAGATAGAATCAATTTAAAGTTGCGTTTACTTTCGTCAGGTTTGATATTTCTATAAATCTCATATTCTATATCAACCCACTTCCAGTCACGTTCATACACTTAGTGACATCGAAATTACCTTCTTTCAGACAATTATTAATAACATAACACCAGTCAGTGAATGGAGTTTGTTATTTTGTATTCGATCGTTCACCTTCTTTATAATGCTGTATAAATTAGATGCTATTATGTTGAACTACTTTATAATTCACTTTTGAAAAAATTGCAATCTGACACGTGCAACAAGTTCGCCTTAATTAATATTAGTTTTTGTTTGAATTCCAATTAGATTTCCATTGAAATTTTTATGATGGATTGCGAAATGAAAAATAGCAGTTGGAAACGAATTATTTCCAGTTAATTACAAATATACTTTACGAAACCCCATGCTATCAAACAACCAAGAATATATTATGCGTGTAGTCATTTACTGAAGTAGAAAAGAAATCAATATTCACAGTTGCCAACCGCACATTTAAAAGTTACTTTTTACCTTGTTCCGTGTGAAACATTCATTGAGATACAGACTGAATTCAATATATCAATGCTTGTCTCACTTACTTAAGTTGAGCTAAGAATCTGAAAAGGGATCTTCTTTGGTTATTTTTTTTAATATGTTACATGATTATTATTTACGCCAGTTTATATTTAATGGAAATTATCGAAAATATAAGCAAATCATTAATCATTAAATCGAAGGGATATTGTTTTAGCATTAAGTGTGACATATATGCATATAAAATTCTGTGACTTCCGTTAGGCCGTCCGTGCCTTCATCCGTCCGTCGTACCTAAATTAGCTAAACATTGACCAATGGAAATCACATTTTGTGGAGAAATACAAACAGGAAATGGGTGAAAATACTTTTGTGTGCATAGCTTAGTACAATAAACTTTCGTTATTTTGGGGAAATAATTATAAGTTGTATTATTAAACATAGAAAATACTCCCACTACTTAAAAAAAAGCAATTTAATGATTAAAACAACAAATACTTATTTAATAAGAATACAATATTGTTTTCGACGTGTTTTTTAAAGTTTTATATATACAAGAAATCAATCAATATTTTTTTAACATGAAGTTCTATAAAATTAAATTAAACAAAATATTAAACCATTTCTTCTTAAGGTATTTATTCAAACAAATCAACTTATTCAAATTCTGTGGAATGGTTTGCTAAAATTAACGATACGTAGAGTTAACTTCAGCAATAATATGCGAGAATATCATAACACGTTAGCGTGTTGCAAAAAAATACTATAGTAAAATAGAGCAACAAAACTATAAACCCACTTTACAGTATGTAGTTTGAAAGTTTAATACATAACACAACTGTCTGAAAGATATAATCTTTTTCTAGATTGTATCCAATATTTTCTTTTTCACTTACCAAGCGTATCTTGCTTGGGGGTATTACTATTTTCTTAAGTAAAGCTGTTAAAGACATCACCCTAAACGTCGTGGTCAAGCTGCCTGAAAGTAAAAAAAAATGACGCACCAGATAAGCCTCATTGTCAAAAAAAACAAATTTAGAGAGAGAATGAGAGATATCTACTTTATTGGAGACGAGATACAAGCTGTAAAATGACAGAACCATTTAGGGAATTTCATGGAAAATAATTTATAACAAACATATAATGAAAAGAGTATGTACAAGTGTGGTGTAGAACTCTGTCAGACATTTTGCTGGACAGTGAAATATGTCCTGGTTCTGAAAGTTTCAAATTGGAAGACGCTTGCACGACGCCCTTCTAGAATGACGGACCAATGTAAAAGTCAACACATGTCCAATGTCGACAGAGAAATAAGAGGGAAAGCGATTCTCATTAGGCAAGGGCTATCCTACGCAGTGTCTAATTTTATCTATGTAAATAAACGTGATATACAAATTCTAATTCCTGGTGAAATCATCTATTTAATTTATCGAAAATAAATCTGTCAACAAAAATAGCTGACTAAAATATGTTTACTTTACGGTGATCCCTTAGTTTCAGTTGTGGACGAAGCTGTAAGCATTGTACATTTCAAGGCATGATGACTATTCCTTACAATGAATTAAGATTGCATGAATTGATTAATTATTCAAGGGGTTGCACAGGACAATGCACATCTTTTCACCGTCAAGACCAAAATCTATTTGAAACACACGGTCCAAGATATGGAATGGCCAGGAATGACGTTTCGAGGCCAGGAATGCTTATATCTTGCTTCACTGCACCAAATGAAAACACCGATTTAAATAAAGGATATTTCTTCTACGCTTCCTGCCATATAGCAGACATAGAAATGAACTACAGGAAGTAAATACAGAAAGTATTAATTTAAAATGTGACGTGACAAAAAGCTCAAAAACAGGATGTGTTGGAGACCCATAATCACCAATGTCATGAAGTGACAAAGAATAATAATAATAATAACAACAACAAAAACAACAACAATAATAATAATAATGATAATAATAATAATAATAATAATTTACTTCCGAGAAGGTAAAGATTTACTGCTACCCACGCCAAGTATGATTTGTTTAAGACACGGGGATGGATCTGGAAAAAGAGTGATGCAATAAAAAGAAATAAGTGAAACAAATTTTCCCGAAATATAACACGTCCCACTGAATCCACCCCAGGTTATATCCACTCATTGAAATACATTTATTTAAAACATTATCATTATTTAAATTATTCTGTCTGTAGTTCTCAACTTTATTGCCACGTTCGTGACGTTTTCGCCGTTGTACGCTTCGGCCTTCTCCCGGTGATTGAATTCCGACCTGAATTCTTTATATCATCCACCGGGATAGATTGTTTTAGTTTCACGCGTCATGCCTCATCCGGATATCTCAGTTATCCCCGTTTAACACAACTCTCCATTTATATGTTCACCACTGGCATAGCCAGTTCCAGAACACACATGTCTTTGGGTCAAGTCACTGGATTCAACTAACGTTTTTATCCACTAGTTCATGTGTCTTTGAGGAAATCAGTGTATGATTTTTTTGTGGAAATTATAAAATTAATGTCTCATTAACCAGAGCAATATCATATTTTACCAAATACAGAATTGATATTGATAACGAACTACGTAATAGAAATGCAGTTGTAATAAAATAATAACCTGTTTAATTTAACACAATATCTTTATCGTATATATGTAGAATCTCATTTCTATCATTAATTCTCAGTTTCATCTCTGGGGAGATTGTGCCGCATTCATTTCTATCCGATATTACGGAAGAGCTCAGCACTCCTTTCTTTGTAACGATTTTTTTCATAGTGCTATGTTTTTGTTTTGAGGTTCGCTATTTGCATATAACTGGGACCATAACAGATGGTGAAGCTCCGTGTCTGGGAGTACCTGGGAACAATAGCAATTAATACGGGGATTCACGCGCCTGAAAAATTATATCGCGGTGACATGTCTTGCTACTAGATGTAGTTTATCATCATACACAAAACCAACTTCAAATGTGTGCTCAGAGCTAACAAACAGACCAAATAATTACATACAATTACCATCAATTAGTGTTTAGGCTCTTATGCTATACGAATTGTCTGCTGGAATAATTAATGCTGATTTTCCCCAAAATGTGACGATAGACATTAAATATTTAGAAATAGATACGTTTAGTCGAAGTTTTCTATAAACCTACAATGAATAACAAATATATATAAATATATAAAATATTTTTTCGAACACAGTAATCAATATTCTATTGCTAATTTTTAACATTTTTTTAATAATTAATATCAGCTTTAATTGTTATTTTTTAAAAAATTACTGATGCATTTTCGGTGGTTTTTAATTATTTAAACTCAACTTGTTTTATCTAAGTTAAAAAATATTATGTGTAGGGATACAGAAAGTGATTATCTCCATTTGGACGAGAAAAAGTCAAGTGGGTTACATATCGTTAGGTGACATCACTCCATACACTGACAGTTAATTTCAGTTGGTTTACAGGAGCAAAACGAAGTTGGCCCGGGTGGAGATGAAATTTTCCTGCCTATCCAAGAGTGATTATATGTAAAATCGAAATCTTTGAATTCGTCATCAAAGACACTGTAAAACTTAAGTACATATTCCAAGCAGTCAATATAATAACATTTAATATAATCGTGATTGATCACAAGACGCATTATGTGAAAAGAAGTTTAACTAGTAAATTCAATCGAACGATGGTTTTTAATCTTTTCTGTGAAGATGAGAAAATTTGTATTCATTTATTAAATCTTTGCCCAAATCACATCAGAAACAGCGTAGGACCTTGGATAGAAACTTGTGAGTCACTTGAAGTAATATGAAATGAAATAGAAGCGTATCTATTAAACACGACATTCATTATACGATTCATTAAGAATTACTGGATCAGAACAAATATTTGTCCACTCATATCATAGTCCTTGATTTTGGGGTCAATATCATCGTGCCAAAACTTGTTGAACGCCTTTGAATTATCTAGGATCAGAGACCGAGTTTTGAAGTCCTCATTTAAAGCTAGATAACCAAATACAGTGATGGCTCTTAGCACATCGTCTGTAGACCTGGAGAAACGGAAGCTATATTAATTATCCGAAAAGCTGTCTTGTGAAGTAAGATGATTAATCAATACTACGTTAATTAGAGTCCCTGATATTTTTACAAAAATAAGTACGATATTTATCGGGCAGCAGTTCGAGTGCTAATATTGTGGTAGAATTAAATAAACTAATAAATAAAATAATAATGAAAAAAAAAAAGATTTCCATTTTCCAATAAAGGGTCACGTGTGAATTGTTTGAACCTATTTCCGAAAAGGATTTCACCACACAGCCAGTGGTTTCGGACGTGTTCAGTCGATGTCATGCGGACACCACGCATGTGCATCTTTGTACGTACGTGCATCAATAAACAGTGGCGATTCACTTTGAATTCAAGCCTTCCGTTTGCTTACCGCGGTCCACCGACATTAAAATTTGTTAGCGATGGAAGTCCTATACCACTATACACTTTCTCTCTCCCTCTTTTTATACATATATACATATATATATATATATATATATATATATATATATATATATATATATATATATATATATATATGTATATATGTATGTATGCATGTATGTAAGTATATTTATATATATAATAAAAAGGCTTAAACACTAATATTCCATGGTCATAATTTATTCCATTGGAAACGTAAATATGATCCAATTCATCAGACCTACAAATTCAAAAAAAAAAAACAGAAAAAAACAACACCGGGAATGAAAAATAAAATTTAGTGAGAGGTATGCATGAGAGTGCGACGAATGTTAGAGTAAATGAAATATTTATTACTAATATTATCAATCAATCTATCTATCTATCTATCTATCTATCTATCTATCTATCTATATATATATATATATATATATATATATATATATATATATATATATATAATTTATTATGATATTATTGTTTTTATTATATTATTAATTATATCATTATTATTATTTTTTTTTTTATTTTCTTTGATTTCTGGCGTTTACACATTTCTTTCCGGGTCCCGCCCAGGGACGTAAGGTTAGAAATGGCGTCATGACACATTCCACTGACAAAAAAAAAAAAAAATGATTACATTGATAAAGCCCTTCATAAGGTGTGGGCTGTACTTGTCAGAACAATTTTCTGTATCTCCTCGAGGCATGGACTTCCAGGAATCCCTTCAATTAGTCAACTGGAATCTTTTCCAACCAGTCCTAGGGCTCCAACTACAACAGGGATTGTTGATGTTCCCATATGCCACATTTTCGCGATTTCTATTTCAAGGTCCTTGTACTTTGACAAATTATTATTATTATTATTATTATTATTATTATTATTATTAATATTATTAGCATGATTTTTGTCAGGCAAAATTAGGTGCTTTCAGAATTAATAAAATATATCATTCGCTGACTGGTATAGGTAAAATATATGTTCAGTTACTTATCCTTTTTCTTCAATATTACTAATGTAATTGTGTAGCAGAAATGTCAATTGCAAGTTACATTTTACATGACCCTAATGAAGAAATCCACTTCAATCAAGTATTTAATTTATTATCTATATTAGGGAAAGAGGAAATAATTTCTCCTTCCACTTCCAAATTATGTTACTTGAATTACAGAAATATCCCAAAATAAAATTATATTATGTTGGAATATATGTTATCTAGATATCGAATTAGAATCATTTCAGATTTAGTCCATATAACAATGAGAAACAAAAAAAATATTTTCATTTCAAAGAAATTCACTGAAGAAAGAAATTACTGGAAAGTAATTGAAACTCACCTGAAGCGAGCTGAATCTATAATGCTCCTCATGCCAATGACACTTCCACCGAGCTTCTCTACGGCATATGATTTCACTGAATTTTGATGTGTTCCTCTCGAATTTTAAACTGGGGTCATCAGGAGAGAATGTGCACCGTTTCGAGGCCTTCCTCTCAACGGTTTCAGTTGCACACTGCCCCCCCCTCACTGATGTCAGGCCCCATTATAACGATATACAAGTGTTGTAGATAAACTAGTTCAAATGTGTAACGGCGAAATTAAATTTACGAAAATTCCGAAAAACGGCAAACCTCGCGTTCTGAGAATGCAACGTGAACCTCATTACGCATTCACGATCAGACATGTCATGCCGTCATGTTCGCTGAAACACTCCACGGAGTATTTCGTTTTTTCCATATCCACATAGAACTATCTTCTGTTACTTCTATTAGGCGTTTTATACTCTTGGCCCTATTACGCCTTTGATTCCAATTTGTCCCAGAAATTGGTACAGAGTGCCTGAAACGAAACCCCTTGCTTCAATTTCCACTGCTCTAAGAATTGCATTATACCCATCCTTTATTAGCTCTGACTTCATATTTATTAGTTTTATAATCGTGGCTTTGTTCCATCCGGCATTCATATGGTACTGTTAACTCAACCAGGATGATTTTATGGTTCACTCTTGACAGAAGAACAATATCTGGTCGCAGACCTTTACTTGATATTATTTTGGGGTAATCATTACGCCAACCAGGAAGGTCTGCAGATACCTCCCAGATGCCACCAGAACTAAGGAGATTTTTTCCGGGTATAGCATGACATTTGCTTGTTTGCTTAGAGCCGACATATCTTTTTCCTTCTGCAACAAATTCCTGGGCTGAATTAGATGACTCAGACTTCATATATTTCTTTATGATTCTGACCAGCTCATCCAAAACACTATTGTGCCTCCATGTATATCTGCCATTGACAAGGGCTGTTTTACGGGAACTAAGAACATGTTCTAATGTTTGTGGCTTTTCCTCACACAGGGGACAAGTGGGATCACTCTCTTTCTTCCATTTAACAAGATTGTTCTTAGATGGTAGCAGGTCATACGTGGAACGTATTAAATAACTCAACCTAAGTGGAGCCATCTGCCAAATGTCCTTCCACGTAATAGATTTCTGAAGAGCCACCTCCCAGTTTGTCCATTGGCCTTGTTGGGATTGTTGTACTCCTTTTACGAGTCTTTTTTTAACTTCTTCTTTCATCACATTTTGGATGACCATGTCACGGCGATCTTTACCAGAAGATTTCGACCACCATTGCCTCTCATTTAGTCCTAACCCTTGTTTCCCTGCTTGAGTGTATCCGATGACTTCATTGAAAGCTAGATTGTCTTTAGCACTTGTTATCGTCTCTCTGACCTTCCACTTTCTCCATGTTTTTAACGTAGGCTTTAAAGCTTTTATTGCTTTATCCTTGGAATCATCCAACATCATTTGAAGTCTTATTTTTCCGGATTTATACTCTTCCACAATCGATTTAAATGGCAACTCTAGCTTTGCTTGTCTGCAGTACAATGCGATATCAGACAAACCTGGAGGCAAACCCAACCATTTTCGGATATATTTGTTTATTTCCTTTCCATTGACTCAATTGTACTCATTCCAAATTCGTACACGAGTATGGGCCATAGTAGCTTTGGAATGAGCACATGCTCTAAGCACCATACCTTGTATTTTCCTTTTAGAGGACAAAGATCTATCTTATGGAGATCTTCTTGTAATACCACTGTATGTTATCCTACGACGTAAGCGATACTTTATCTTTACAAGCGTTTGGTGAAGATGAAAATTGATTTGTTTCTTTTAGTACTTGTGAGAATTATGAATGTTCAATAATTACGGAAACATGTCTTACAAATTAACCTGTAGCCGGACGAAGGAAAAGGACTATTCGTAATTTTTTTCTTTCCGGAAGTTGGTATAACGAAACCGACTGTGAATTGGACATGGCTTTCAGACTTCCAAATCGCGAGGCGGTATCATTTACAACAAAGCTTAAAAGTCCAAAAATTATTGAGCTGTCCCAGAGCCCGATGTTGCTTAACTTCGGTAATCGAAGGAGAAAAGATATTTGAACATGATATTGCCGTAATTTTATTAGACATAAATGTAGAATATATAGAGCATACCTGCCAGGTAATTGCCAATCATCATCGAGCTTCGATAGATGTCGATAACGCGTGTTTTTTTTGCTTTTTTTTGTTTTTTGTTTGGAAGATGTGTTCATTGTGCTGCCTCTTACTCAAATAGATAACTTCAGAAACCTATCCCTAATCTATCGCTATTTCCATAACAATTAATTTCCACCTGTTCAGAATCGCTGCATCCACAGATTCGAATCGCTTGTATTTCTTCTGGATTCCAATTCCTATGAGTAATTTCCACCCAGGGAGGTTTCTACAGCGAAGTACTAATTCATGGAACAGAATCCTATATGGATGTAATTCTGGACACTACAATTTAAGCTCTTGAAGTCAGGAACCATCGATCCTTGGCCTACACTTCTACTACAAATTTCTTTCAATTACATGCTGACATAAGCAGCTCTTGATATTTTCACTGTGTGAACTTCAGAATTAAAAGAGACTTCAGTGTTAAAAACCAGGTATTAAGCGATGGGATGTCAGTAACATGAGGTTTATCAATGTTGATAAAAGTGAATAGGCACTTCTGGTTGAGATTCTGGATGTAGTGATTCATTTTACTTTATCTAAATTGCCTGAGAAAAGGAATGAGCCCATCGCCCCTCATCTCTGGGTAAAATAGGATGGCATACCGATATTATTAATGCTCGTGGGGTAAATATTTAAAGTTTAGGATAGATCTGAGGCGAAAATATTGATGAAGGCAACTCTCAAAGTCCCCAGTTTCCACGAACACTGATCACAAATACTCGATTATTAAAAAAATACAGCGCAGAGGATTAAGCGATTAAGATATGTTATAAAAATATTTAATACTTCAAAACTGATTCTTAATACAGATAAGGTTCAAACTACATTTATTATTACTATTATTGTTATTATTATTAGTAGTATTATTGTTATTATTATTTGTGTATGTTACATTTCCTTCTTTGTATCATGTAGAGCTATTGTTCTTAGGTCCAATAAGTGAATTGTCATTTAATTCATAGCAATTTTCTTAGTATATGGGATGTTCCTTTTAGGGCGATCTTCTGGGCAACGTGTTGGTTGTTGTAACCAGGGACAATGTTAGTAAAATTGTCCATTCCTTTTCTCACGATGCACAGTGTTACGTTTATTATTAGTACAGTTTCAATTTTCAATTTCCACATTATATTAATCTCCGTCTCCAGGTCATTGTATTTAGAGATTTTCTCGATAATTTTCATGGAGGTGTCTTTCGCAGAGGGTTCTGCTGTGTTAATACGCATGCACTTCCTGAATTACTTGTCATTTATGATAATATTAGGTCTTTTGGCATTTGTTTCCCTGTCATATTGAATTGATATGTCCCAGAGGATAGTTACACCCTTATTTTGCGTTACTGTCTGGTTGTTGCTCATACCATTTCTTTGTGTTTTTGATTTTGTTCTTCTTGCATATCTTCCAGTGCACATATGTCGCTACCTTGTTATATCTGTAGTTAAAATCACTTTTTGCTAGCTACGGACATCCTGAGATAAGAGGGTCAACATTTTCATCATATTTACCGCAGACCCAACATTTCGTATTAGTGCCATCCTTGATTATGTGAATGATAGGAACTGGATGCGAGGCTTTAGTCCTGAGCTGTAATAATTAGGCCTAATTTCTCACCTTTCAACCCGATGCTCCTTTTCTGATGGTCAACATTTCCTTCCATTTAGGTATTTGCCATTCAAGACCTTGTAATCCTAGTTTTTTGTAATTTCATTTGTCCAAGTTATTTTGGCTTCTATGTTACCCGTTTGGCATAGATGGTATTCGCTTCTTTTTCCTTGGTAGGTCTTCAATTCTATTAAATGTTTACTTGAAGTTTGCAGTATCTTTGTTGGTAGAGAAGAGTTGGTGTTTGCTATTTGTAGGAGGAGTCACTGGTATTTGTGAGGTATGCTTCCAATCAGATTGTTGTATTCTTTAGAGTTATTTCAATTTGTATTAGACCTCGGCATTCTTACGCTCTCGTAACGTACAACCTATGAACATCTGATTTCGCGTGGTGCATCTTCTTTTGGGTAAGCATTTTTTTCTAGCCTTGACATGCAATTTCTTATGTCATTCAACTTCCATATGTTGGATCTGTATGTTATATCTAAGTGTCCGTAGCCTTCATTTAATTGGCGTCATTAAATAATTTTTCTCGTATCAAACCCACTCTCCTATATTCTTTACGGATTTTTTCTTCATAATTAAATGTCATTTTCCATATCATTCACTAATTCCTAATTATTTGTATATACCATCTTGGTCTATCTCCTTAATTTTTTTGTTGACATCAATGTCTAAATCCGGAGTTTTCTTTAGTTTAACGCTTTTGACGTTGGCTTTGGTATATTTGTCGATTGCGAACTCCAGCCTAATGACTTCGCTGAATGTTTTGAGAATGGTGGGTAGGTGTTCCGGCTTATTGTCATCATTGGCAGACGTTTTAAGATTATCAATATAGAATAGCTTTCTCGGTTTCCATTCCGTGAATTATATCCGTAGTTACTGTAGGTCAATAGTCATATGATTGGCGTTAATTAAGGGCAGAATAGGACTAGTGTCAATTAATCTCCTTGGAAGATACCGCTTTTGATCTCAATGTTAATGACCCGTTTTTATAGGTTAGGTTTAGTGTAGTTTTCCAGTTTCTCATGCTCTCGGTTATGAACTTGACCTTTATGGGGTATAATCTGTATATTTTAGGTTCTCCTCTATGTGAGGTACACTGTCGAACGCCTTTCCATAGTCAATCCCTGCTATCGATGTTTCCTTTCCTTGTATTCATCCATTATTATTATTATTATTATTATTATTATTATTATTATTATTATTTCTTTGATTTCTGGTGTGTATATATTTCTTTCCGGGTCCCAACCAGCAACCTGAGGTTAGAAATGGCATCATGAAATTTTCTACTGACAAATTAAAAAGCAAAACAAAACATAATTACATAAATAAAGCACTTCATAAGATGTGGGATGTACTCGTGAGAACATTTTTATTGTATTTCTTTAAGTCATGGGCTTGCAAGAATCCCTTCAATGAGTCTAATTGAATGTTTACGAACCAAATCGAGGGCTCCAACTATAACATAGATTGTTAATGTTTACATATGCCACATATTTGAGATTTCGATTTGAAGGTCGTTGTATTTTGATAGCTTTTTGAAGATATTCAAAGAATCATTGCATACTGCAGAGACTGCTATATCAATAAGGAGACACTTTATTGTTTGCGGTCTCTAATAACAATGTCTGAGCTGATAGATTTCATTGTTCTTTTATTATTATTATTATTATTATTATTATTATTATTATTATTATTATTTTACTTCTGATCGCCATTTTCCTTACAAAATGAAACAGTGTATATATAACTCATGTGAACCTGTTAAAATTTTTAAAAAATACCATGATTTAAATATTTCTCATAAATTACAGAATTTTTTTAATCATTTCACTACACGCAGGTTGACAATGTCGCTAAGACGAAAAGGTTAACTGAATGTGAAAGAAAATTGAGTTGAAATTCGAATAAGAAAACAGTTTAAAAATGAGAGAGATGCAGTTTGACGCTGCATTCAAATTTTCACTGCACGTAGTTGGCATGGAAGGAAAACGCTTCGAAGAGATACCACCATCCGATAAATACATGAAAAGAAACTATTAAAATATAAATTAGTTACTTTTAGCAATTTCACGACTAAAATAGATAAGTCCTATCAGCTAATCCATTACGGTGCTTAATTGATTGATTATATATTTGCAGGAGAGTGTCTGCCGAGAAAAATATCCAACACGTTTTTTCTTAGCAAAACATACCTCAACTTACTCAAGAAAACATTTTTTATAAGCCATATTGGGATTCTATCCTGCGATAGTTACATAATGTATCATTTTAATATATTTTATTGTTATACGCTATTTATATAGATAATGAATTAATCTATATATCAATCAAGTACGTTTGAAACAAATATTGTTATCATCACTGATGTTCTCGCTACTATGCTTGGCTAAATTTCATCTTAAAAAATATAGCCGTTGATTATATCCGATATTTCAAGGAAATCTAAAAAAGTAACATATAGTAGTAGAATCGAGTACTGTTTTTGACACTGACTGTTGAGGACTTACTATCTTTTTCTAGGTATCCGGGTAGAATATTTCTAGAGAGACTGAAAAAAATATTTTTAGAGGAGATTATATATTTGTGGCCAAATACATGGACTCCTTTTTTTTCTGTGCCATGATCTCAAGTGTTTCATTGGAAAATGATTTTGCGTATATAATAGTATTATTGAATATATACATTAAATGAGAAATTTTCCAAATCCTCAGTATGAAATGCTATAATTTCAACAGTTCTTATCAATAAGTTTCTTGTTTATTTCCAGATAAGCTGATACCTGTCTATTCAAAGAAGACTTCAAATGTACCTCGTAGGTATTCACTTGAAAATGGTCAACAGTTTTCATCGTGGTATTATGAATAACTGCAGAAACAGTGTTTACCCACCAAGGACATTTATGCAGAAAATTCGCTACATAGGGGATGACGCACCAGGTTTTTCAAAAATGCAAAGGGGTGGTTAAATTTAGGAGGAGCAAGGAAAGTCGTAATGATAACAAAACATGAAAAACACCATCCATTTCCCGACATGAATAAAAAATGTCCATTTCCCAACACAGAAAACACCATCCATTAACAATCATAAAAAAAAACTTTATGAACATGAAAACACCATCTACTTCCCAACAGGAAAAAAAAGAAAAAATACATTTTCCAACATGAAAAAAAAAAATTTCCCAACATGAAACACACCATCAATTACCAAACATGAAAAACACCATCCATTTTTCAGCAAAAACGTCGATTTTCCAACATGAAAAACACACCATTCATTTCCCTACATGAAACACACCATCCATTTCCCAACATGAAAAACACCTTCCATTTTTCAGCATCAAACACGCCACCCATCTCTCATCAAGAAAAAAACCATCAATTTTCCAACATGAAAAGCACACCATTCATTTCCCTACATAAAAAATCACTATCCATTTCCCAAAATGAAAAACACCGTCCATTTTCCAACATGAAAAATATCATCCATTTCCGAAGATGAAACAAACCATCCATTTCCCAACATGATAAACACTGTCCATTTCCCAACATGAAAGACACCATACATTTTCCAACATTAAACACACCATCCATTTCCCAACATGAAAAACATCGTCCATTTTCCAACAGGAAAAACACGATCAATTATCCAACATGTAGAAACACTTATCTGGGAAACTACCGCATGGAATATGACGTCATTTCTGCTGTTCACAATGTTTTTGGCCAACAGTTTTAATGCAGGAAGTTAAATTCTCCGGAAGCTTTTCATCATGAACCAAAACATGAATGGACCTAATACGCGCGTGCCGCAGGCGGATCCATCTCTCTATTTAAATAATTTTCATCAATTTCTTGGCGAAGTATTTCAAGAGTTTATGTGGTAGTCATCTTAAGTTTCCACAAAACTCTCTGCAGACACGATACTTGAATTCTTTATCCTTTCTAACATAATATTGTAATAAGCCTTCATGATAATTGTAATTACAATATCTTTATAATTTGGAAACACTGGCTGATGGAGATGCCACTAGCATGTGACAATTACTTTAGCTGATGTGGCTGATGATTATTTTGTTATCTTTATCTTTGCGATGCCAATTATTGTTAATTACAGCTGAAATCTTGTTCTTGTACATAATAGATTGATTATAACTCACGACAACGAGATAACAGTAACGTATAAGGAAATCTTATGCCAATATCCCGTGAATATTGGCATAACGTCATTACGAAAAAAGGGAGGCTACTCTAAAAGTCTTTCGAATTAAATTAGAGAAAAAGAGATAAAAAAGTGTGAAAAATGGCGAACCTGAATAATTGAATAAATTCAGAACATATTCGTCGCCGACTGAAAAAAATATTACAAAAGGAATATAATTAAATATGTGGTATATATTATTGTGCTCACACCAGGTTGAATATAATGCTACAGACTCACTATACTGGGTGTTGTTGATGTGGTTTCACTATCGTTTAATGCTTACTAAGCGAAAGGATTAGATTTACGCACATGATGTTTGAATACAGAAGCTTCCTTTACTTGATTGGTTTCCAATCAATGTTAGGAAGTCCAAGCTATTAAGGGTTGGATGGGGAGAAGATAGGTATTTGAACATTTCCAATAAGATTTGTAAGAAAGAGAATGCATCAACAAAGAATGGTGAAATAGGAACTCCGTACACAAACGTAACACCAATTTCAGCGTCGATAAATGCTACGCTTCATGTTGGTAAATTCATTTTGTTTTAAATAAACAACAGACTAAGGACAATAGTGGAGTTCAGTACGGGTGACAATACGAAGGGCAGATATTGTGCGGGATAAATGAGCGAAGATTTTTAAAAATAGCTTTATAATTAATGGAGGGAACAAAGAAAAGTAGCCGTCCTTGGTATGACGATAAACTACATTCGCGTCCTGGGTAAGACAATTAACAACATCCACATCCTGGGTAAGACGATAAACTACAACTAACAGCATGGCCTCTTATCAGGAGGTTTTGTGGTGATTGGAATAAACTCTTAATTACCGGTGTTCCCATGTCTACCATGACTCGGGGTGGTAAGCCCCTTTTAGAGTCCCAGCTATGGATAAACATTTAACACAGAAACTGGAATCAAAACACTTTGAAGGTGTAAAAATAGGTTTTAATACCAGAAATACATTGTAAAAATTATTGCCAGCAATTAATATTTGAAGAAATATCATTACCAGAAATAATTTTTTGAATAGAAATTATTACCAGCAATACATTTTTTGAAAAAAAATATTACCAGCAATAAAAATCTGGTTTGCATTAAATAAACCATTATGGTTGATATGCAACAAAACAAAAGAAAACCAAAAAAATATAAAGTTGCATCCGCTGTAAAAATATTGGAATATATATATATATATTTTTTAAATTGTACCATTAATATCCTTTAATTGAAATAAAATAAATATATTACGTTTTCAGTATTATTTTAGGCATTGCTACAAAAGGACGGAGGGTGCATCGGCTAAAAGCATCAACCATTGTCAGATGATAATTCCAGCATTTCATCTGGAGACGAAAATGTTTATGTCGTAGAGCGTTTTAACTGAGATGGAAACAACAAATACGAGGATATTAGAATTATTCTTGATTAAAAGCGAGAGATTATCACCGAACTTCAAAGAAAACTTGTGTTGACATTGCCAAAGATTATTAACAAAACGACTGTGACAAATACCAGCGGATTTGTCACATCGAATTCAGCGCTGACATAGACTGAGATAAAGAATGACGTCGGGCAATAGAACAAAAAGTAACCAGTAAAGTCTACGTCAAACAGAATAAAAAGAAAAACGGAAAGAAAAGAAAAATTATCTCAAAAATCGTTGATGAACTCTCCAAAGAGAATGCGTTTGGTCAAGTTTCATTTTGTAAACTTGCACTTATCATACGTTTTGTATTCTTAGTGCATCAGTCACCGCTAGTCGACACTCTGTCATAGTTTCTCAACGCGGGAAATACGATAAATCTGACATTATTTGGCCAAAGTGTGCGTATACTGGAAGAGGGAAAAGCGTAGACAGGGAAAATTAAAAGAATTGAAATGAGACCTATTGTATATATATATATATATATATATATATATATATATATATACAAGTATATAATTGTGTATACGGAATTAATTCCAATAACCAACAATTACTATTCTTAAAAGAGAGCAGATATAATAATTTTCTATAAAAAAATATTTATAACATAAATATGTTATAAAATTGAAATGAGACCTATTATATATATATATATATATATATATATATATATATATATATATATGTGTGTGTGTGTGTGTGTGTGTGTGTGTGTGTGTGTGTGTGTAAGCAAATATATGGATATAGATCCGACAGTATGAAGAAAAATATATACGGAAAAAAAACAAACAAAAAATCCTTATATACAATTTATACTGTTTTAATGTTAATATGTCAACGTCGGACGTTTCGGTCTAATAAACCATCTTCAGGACATATTCATAAATTATAACATTATCAATACAACATGACAAAGACGATGTACATAAGAACAAGACTTATCCAAACAAATAACTGAAAGTTTTATAAGATCAGCGCTCCGTTTAAAACATGGTCACGTTGTCGTCACGTGGGCGACGCTGTGAAAACGTATTCCTAAAAATTGAGTATTTTGAATGAAAAATGAAAAGAATTCTATTTTGAACGAAAATTTATATGTACGCTTGTCAAGAATTAATCTCACTAGAAAAGGGGAAATACTAAAGAAGCCAGGTCTAGTATTCACCGTGCGTGAGATAGATATTATAACTGCTTCATAAATCCGCCTAAGATTTTTATTATGAAAATATTTTAAAATCTTCACGGAATCAAAATCGAAATTATGATCTGCTTTAGTTGTGTGTACAACTATAGCATTGTTTAAATTTCTGAGGCGAATATCTCGTTTATGTTCGAAAACACGAGATTTTACGGACCTACATGTTTCACCCACATATTTTAAGTCACAGTTGTTGCATGAGATTTGGTAGATGCAAGCATCGGATGTAATATGTTGTTTGCTGGTGCTATTTAATAAACTACGGATAGTTCTAGTAGGTAATATTGTAGTTTTGATTTTAAACGCATTTAAATTATTGGAGATACGTTCGGTCAAATGGTTATTTGGTAGAAAGATGCGACCAAAAGAATTATTATCAGGGGCAGCTGAAAATGTACCTTTCTCTGATGTAGTTGTAGTGGCCTTCAAGGAGTCATTTTGCGCTGATGAGTGAATTTTCAACGCTGTTTATAAAAATTAAGAGGCTATTATGCTGTTTTTTTAATGGCTGTTAGACTGTATGGTTTGTAGAGATTTTTTGCGGAATCAGTCTTGTATCTGGCATTTACTCGTTCCCCCACTAGAACAAGATGTGACACAAGATCGGTTTAATATGGGGACCCGAGCGCGTACACCCGGGTAGGGACAAAAATTCCTCTCTGCCATCTCAGCCGTCGGTTGCGCTGGCCTCGGTGCGAGCACCGATCCCTCCCTCTTGTGCAATGGGAGGGCGCGGCCTCGGGCAGCTGTTCCCCAGGGCTGGGCACGTTTTCAGTATTTTCTCAGTTGCCCCTCTGTCCTTTGATAGAGAAGCCACTGAGCGCACTCTGTCCAAGGACAGAGACGCAACTGAGAGATGATAAGAAAATGCGAACTTACCCCAATAGAATTAGTCTTGTATCTGTAATGCAACTATATTAATTTTGGAAATAACAATGACTATAGAGCGGAGTAGGGACCTGAAAAATGTTGGGCATATAGGGGAAGTCCATTTATGATTTTCAGAGTTGTCATATAGATAATAATATTAATAAATAATTATTTTTCTTAGATTTCGAATTATGAATTTTTCATAATTTTTGCAGTGTTAAGTATGCATATATATTTTTCAGTTGAGCGGTTTTTTTTTTAATTATTTAAGATTAAATATACTCATTGAATCGTGGATTATCTTTTACACTGTTAATCTTTTTTAATATACCGAAAATGTTCGATTTTTTCTCCACACTGTCATGAACGTTTAAACGTACCACCACCAAAAAAAAAAAAAAAAATGTCACGCTTACATGACATCAAGATCATTCGAAACATAAAAATATACTGCGCATGCTTGGAATGTACTTCACATTTTTCTTATCTGATACCAATCGAATTCTCCAATATCTTTATAAAAATATATAACATGTACTGTCGATACTGCCAATATAACTGTAAAAGTAAGGTAAGGAAATTAAATCAACATGAAAAAAATAGTATTTAAATTTAAATTTATTTAACATAACTTGCGTCTTATCTTCACCAAAATTCGTTTACATATAGTGGAGATGATGAGACGACGTGGAAAATTCTCATGACGCATTTTCGCGAACGTGACACGGGAGGTATGATTGATTCGGCTTCTTCAGCTCTGAATGAAACACAAATTTGTGTGCAAGGAAACTGGGTACGATTCTTGAGGATAAGTGTTGGTAATATGTTAAATTTCCACCCTATCAGACCTGTAGACCAGAAACAAGAAAGACAAAGCGTTTATTTCTCTCTGTATCTCTCACACAAAAACACACACAATATATATATATATATATATATATATATATATATATATACATATACATATACATATATATATATATATATATATATATATATATATATATATATATATACATATATATATATATATATATATATATATATATATATATATATATATATATATATATATACATACGTACAACACAGGCTCTCAACTAACTAGCAACAAAAATAATTTTGCCAAATATACAAATAAATATGTAAATGTCTCGAAAAATAAATACAAAGTTAATCTAGACTACATAAATATTAATAAAACGACAACAATATGTATAATGAGAGAAAATGACATATAATTTGGTCTAGCCCACCATTTAACAAAAATTGTCATAGCCAACACTGGTAAAAATTTTCCTTAAATTAATCCACAAACATTTCATCCATATTCCATTGATCAACAAAATCTTCAACAATAACAATATTAAAATAAGTTACAGCTGCACCAAAAACCTCGAGCAAAATATAGCACAGCTTAATAATATTATATTAGACAAATATTTAAACAACCTCAATAACAAATAATAATAGCGACAAATATTGTAATTGTCGAAAAAACTGCTTCTTCTAAATCAATGTGCGAATAAAGTCGTTATTTACATTGAAAATAATGGCCAGATTCAATTTTATTTTGGTTACACTGCTAACCAATGGAAAACCCGGCAATACTATGATAAGATGAAACTTACCTATAAAAAGTATTCAAAAGCCACAGCACTCTCCAAATATTTCAGTGAAATTATGACAGATAGTTATGTACCTGGAGTAACATGGAATTTCATCGCCCAAATTACACCCGATTCCGGCAGCATGAAAAAAGTTTACGTTTGTCTATTAGAGAAATTAACCATTCTCATTCACATTGTCATTCCCAATCTTCTGAACAAACGAATGAACTTATGATATTATGCCTCCATATGAAATACTTTCTTCTAAAATACGTTTACATATATAAGTTTATATATTACGATTTTTTGGAAAAAAAACTACCTATAAACGCTTTATATTTTCAATTTATGTTCCAATATTATACTTAATTTAAAATAAACTTGAACTTTATATCTGCATATAATATGGCGTTCCTTCAACCTGACACAGATTGAAAAAATAAAAACAACCGAATTAGTTCATTTAGCATTTGTGTCTATGGAATTAACACATTAATTCCATCTATATTTTACGCGCGTGCGAGTTTCCTCCCTTCCTTTCACACTCGTGCGTGTGTGCGCGCGGTTTTCACCCCTTTCTTCCCCTCACACCTAGACATAGCAGTAACCGTCGTTAGCTCCTACTGATGAAGTCAGACTAATAGATTTTGAATTTTTTCCCGCGCGTTTCGCGGCGTCTCAAAACGGCCAGCGTTTGCAGGCCAGTTGCCTTCCGACTTTCGACCTAACTACACGGGCAACTCATTTATTCCGTGCCCTTAACCCATATGCGGGCCGGAATATCTTATCTCAACGATGTTGACCCCACACTTATTTACCAAGATTTCTTCTCATCTTGACGTTACCCGCAGGTCAACCAGTTGCTCCGTTTTCGACCAGAAAACGTTTGAGACCCATCGTTCGAGACGCGACACAACGCAAGCAGAACTTATCCTCGTCAGTGAACCAAACTTTAAATACAGACAGGGATATCTTATTGACCGAACAAACTTGCTGCCCGCAGGTCAGACCTTCTCCGTTTTCGACCAGAAGACGTTAGAGACACACGACACAGTCGTGAGCAAAACTTGGTATTCAACTAATGGCTTATTTTTATCCCTCGTCAGTGAACCAATCGTAAATACAGACAGGGATATCCTACTGACGAACAACTTGCTATCCGCAGGTCAGACCTTCTCCGTTTTCTGCTAGAAAATGTTCGAGACACACGACACAGTCGTGGGCAAAAACTTCGTATTCAACAGGTGACTTACATTTATCCCTCGTCAGTCAACAGTAAATATACAGACAGAGATATTATTACCTTCGAACAAACATTTTTCGTCTCTCTGGGCTCGCCGTAAACAACTCCACAAGACCATGAAACTCGCTTCAAACATTCTTCGTTTCTCCTGGCTAGATGCCCACAGCATTCCATTAAAATTCTCAACAGTTAATTCAAGACCTGACCGAACTCTGAGTCCCTACTTTGAACCTGAACAAAAAAGAAAAAACACAAAATCACATACACTCTCAAATCATTGGACTCTGAACCAGTACCTTAAAAATATGCATAACATCACTCTCAACGCCAAAAAAAAATCCACAGTGAGTACTCCTTTCTATCTGTGCGCATATACACCTCGTGTCTAACGAGTTCCCTTTTTCCAGAACCTTATAAAACTCTTTTTCCCGCCTTAGCCATCTTGCTTTCTATTTTGGCGCGGGACATTTTTCATTAATCTCGTACCACGAGATAAGTTACTTGTTTCATTCTAATTAAAGTTACACATGTTTTACAAACAGGCGTCTTTGTCATTTTATTCCGGCTATCTCTTTGATGTTTATTAATTTATGCACTTGTTGATTGACCCCTTTCCTCTCACTGTTCATTCACGCATTTTATTTTTTTTTTACATTGCTTGTGGACTCGGTAGTATAGTGTGGTGTCTGGCACAAGGCCACTTAGTAATAAACCAGCACTGCACGCTGCCGGGTCCACAACATGTCTGTTGAATTGGGTAATCTGACTTTCACCGCAAACGTAGTTATATGTGTAGTTATATATATATATATATATATATATATATATATATATATATATATATATATATATATTATTTATAGCTCTGTTTGATTTATTGGGAACTATTGTATCTATGTATGTATGTTCGTGTGTATATGTTTCATTAAATAATATAGATATAGTGTGTCAATTATTATAATGATCCTTTCCTTCCGTGTAAACAGTTTATTGATGCTAATATGAAATTCATCCAACATCATCTTCAGGAGTAAATTACCAATTTCAACTTATTTTAACTAAGCTAAAATCTGCATTTCGTTGTAATGATGAATTCTGAAAACAAGCGCAAACTCGCTCTGTAATTATTTAAGTATTTTTTCCCCATGCTAACTATGGAATTGTTTGCACACAAGCGATTCAATATAAGATAGCTGACCTAAATTAGCTGACCTGATAGCTAAAATGACATTAAATGTTATATACATTTTAATTTGTTTTGCTATATTCTTTGTTCAGTGTTGGTTGATTCTGATATAAAGAGCCTCGAAAATTTAATTATATATATATATATATATATATATATATATATATATATATATATATATATATATATATATATATATATATATATATATATATATATATATATATGTATGAAAATTGAAAATTACCAATATATCATGAATTTTTTAATTATATATATATATATATATATATATATATATATATATATATATATATATATATATATATATATATATATATATATATATATATATATATATATATATATATATATATATATATATATATATATATATATATATATATATATATATATATATATACGTATCTCCTAGCAGATTCCTATTTTTTCGCTAAGAACTCGAATTCCGCATTGCGCAATTATTGATTTGTGATGATCGGTGATAGTATGTATAGTCCTGATTGGTAAATATCGTTAAAATTCTATGAAAAATAAGTAAACGCAAAAAGAGAATTGCCATATTCCTCGACATCTAATCAGCTAGATATTGGATTGGAAGCAGTGTAGCATGTTACATTCACTAGATCATCAAAATTAGTGAAATGTAAGTACATTTTTCGGTCATTTTCCATGAAATAGATACTAATCTAAAGATTATGTTTGATTCTATGACATTAGAAGTTATCATGATGTGGATGGGGGCTGTCGAGACCTCACATTCCAGTCTTGATAGAGTTCAAAAGCGTCTCCATTTCCTTTCATGGGGAAGAATGATTTTCCACACTCCAATATAACTCTCATGGGCGTTATGTAGCCAGACTCAAAATTCTCCATCGGTACTTCCATGGAAAATGTACGGGCGTATTACATAATTTTTTTTTTTGGTTATACCAGATCTGACCTTTAATGCTAGAACCCGCCATGCCTCTCACATAGTAGCAGACCAACTTACATTTCCTCCCTATTCAACGAGAAGTAAATTCAAATCAAACAGCTTCTTTTCCCGAACCACTGCCATGTTGAACAGATTCCCAAGAGGATGTTTCGTCGATCACTAAAATCTTAACCTGTTCAAATCTAGAGACTATCGTTAACTTTTCCCCGATCCATATAAACTACACCTTAACATAGCCCTCTAACTGGTGGGGCCTCTGGACCTTCTACTGTGCGAATCTTAAAGTAAAAGAAAAAAAAAGTAATTTCCTCGTTGTTGTAGCAACATTTCGGCCCCCGTTAATTGTATGTAGAACAGGTTACTGAAAATTCTCAAGTGAACGCTTTATTTAATCTGTGTTTTCCACTGCGCATATATTGAGATATCTGTTCAGTTCTTATTTAGTACATTTCAGTTATTGCTTGCTCTGTTTCTACTCATTCCAAGAACACACGGCTTGACCCGGTGATCGTACTCAAAATTACTGCGTCAAAATATACACAACCAAAACATTAATCAACTAGACTATGTTCTCTTTGGGGAAGGTGGAAGGTTAAAGCGAACATGCTGCTGGTTAGTGATTCTGCCATTGTCAAGCTTCAGTGAAACTATTGAACTGATTCTTTTGTTGCAGTTGCTGCTGTTTAAAACGGATAAGAATTTTTCATTCTGTCATTATTAGGCTCCTATACCGTATTTATTTCTTAGCTAGGTCAAAAAAGCATTCTTAAGGTGTTTCTTTTTTTTAATTCTATATTGGTGCCACGTAGTTTCTATCGGTTCTCTTAAGCGCTGTGGGCCAACTTGTCTAACTTCTTCCCGAAGTACTCAATATTTAGGGATTTTCACCCTGTGAGCTGACGGCACTAGCTTTCGGTGATGCGAGACTCGTGAATCATACAAAAGTTAAATAATTACGCCCTGCCTTCTACAATTATAGTTTGATTATTACGTTTAAAATAAAAGAAATGTTGTACGAGTAACAACGAGGAAATCAGCAAATATAACTTCAGAATTTGCAAGAAAATGCATTTGATCCCAGGCTATCCAACCTCATTACTAAATAAAAGGATGTGGAGTTTTAGTTAAAATAAAATTCACCATATTCAGCAAGTTCATCTCTCGAAATATTCACGAGTTTCTAAATTAAAAAACATTATAAAATTGAAAATGTTGTTATAATATAATAAATTAAAAAAAAATGCAATGATATCTGTTCTGATAAGCTATATCAATTTCTGTCATTTTTGCATCACGAGAAAGTAGTTACTCTGTGAAGTTTTTAAAAATATTTTAATAGTAAATTTCATTTATGTTATCTAGGTATTATGAGTTTAGTCGAAGTACTTGATTGTTCTCAAAGTATGATCACTTTACAGTTGAAATGATTATATGCAACCGTAAGTTCTTTGTTAATATTTTCTTCACTTCACTCTTGTGGAACTGTTTTCAAAATTCTTGTTTTACAGTCAGCTTCCATCTGGAAAAAATGTAAATGCCATGTCAATCGTGATATTTTGTTTTCTTAATACTTGTTCTCTTATTGTTTTTTTTTTGTTTTTTTTTTCGCTTTATTAATTTTGTTTTCATCTTCCTTTGCACTCAGTAACCCCTTTTGTCGTAAAGGCGTTAATGTCTCCCGTGCGGTGAAATGATTAAAATTATATTTTGGATCAGATCGCGGAAAATGAATAGAATTTCATACACAAAACATCGGAAATCTTTGCTGTGTTCCAAGAACCAGGGAAACGTTATATCTTGTTCAATGCGCAAAAAGTAATGCTGTGGAACAACTTGTAAATTTCCTGTGCGTTAATGTTTATATTAATGGAATATTTTACATTATGCAGTGCACTAATGCGTTATAATTTTAATAATGACCTGAAGAGAATATAAAAAGGAAACTTCCAATGCAGAAAAAGCATTTTATCATTAGAATAACTTAGCCGATTTGGTCTAAATATTCAATAAGTATTTATATTCATTTAAACAAGGTGTTGTCATCCGAAATTGGGATAGATTCCCTGTATTAACTAAAGATGTGCCCGAAACCAGGAATAAGTGGTATAATTTATATCACCATGATACCACATTTAAAAAATTACCTCCAGTGATGTTAGCATATATATATATATATATATATATATATATATAAAGAGAGAGAGAGAGAGTGAACATTGAAGTCAACACTTAGAGGTCACAGGGTGTTTTATGCTGGACGCAATCGTCAGGCGACCCTTTTTGTACAAGTGGACTCGCTTAGTGTGTACTTGTACTGCTGCCGGTGAATACCCCGGAGTGACGGTGATACGGTGATACAGTGAGTGAATGAGAGTGTGAGGTAACCGCTTGGTAGGTGTCACAGTTGCGAGCCCTTAGACTCAGAAGGAAGTCTTACTTCGATGCTGAATTTCCCAGACTGTATATATATATTATTATTGCTACTAACCGCGTTTCTGGATCTGCTAACCGTATTACCAATTGTATTATTACGTCAATACATTTATTTCCTATATTTAATTCCTGCGTTTGTCATTCATTTGAGACTGGATTTCATCTCGGAATCCACAACATTATTTATACTAAAAAAAATAAATCATATATACATTCAAGATAGATACACGTGTAAGTACACCCCTCCACTCCAAAATATATAACGGCTGCTTCAACGACTCTTTCTTTCAAACTTGTTGGATGTTCTCATTTGTTGTCTCTATCTTTAAGAACTCTGTAGACCATTCTGACCTATTTAACTTCCGTCCTATCACTCTCCTACCACTCTTCAGTAAATCTTCGTGACTTTAATCAACACCGAAATAATTAATCACATTTACATCCCATGTTCTTCTCTATGACAAGCAATATGTTTTCCGCTTTGCCCGATCGACCGCTGATGTGCTCACGGTTATAACAGAATTTGTTTGCCAATGACTTCACAATAACGGAGAAGCTCCAGACGTAGTTCTTGATATCTCTAAAGCGTTTCATAGTGTTTGGAATGTCGGCCTTCTTCGTAATCTTCAGGGATACGGAATTTCAGGACAATTATTTGACTTAAAATTATCATGCTTGTCAAATCGTAAAATGAAGGTCGTCCTAAAGAGGCTTTCCTACAGTTCCATTCTCACGAACCCTGCTGTTTTCCGAGGCTCTATCCTGGTTCCTACACTATTTCTGATCTACATTAACGATCTTCGTCATGTCATCACTTCCCAAGTACGTATCTACGCAGACAATACTATTATTTACCCCTGCCTCAATAGCAAATTTGTTATCGATGACAAAACTAACGTGAAAATTGATCTCGAAAAGGACCTACAAGCTGTGGTTGACTCTGGCAGGAAATGGTTGGTAAACTTTAATACTTCAAAGATAAAAATTGTTCTCATTTAACTACCACAGAGAATTGTCCCTGCCTTCCATTAGAATGTCTGATGCTCATCTCGAAGAAAATGCCTCACAACGCTTGCTTGGCCTAACGCTCTCCGCGGACCTAAGATGGAACAAATACATTGAATAATACATTAATCTACCACAAGGAAAGATTGGTTATCTCTGTCGCGCCAGAAAGCTTTCCTCACTTGACTCAATTCTTCAAATCTATAAATCAACGATTCGCCCTTGTATGGAATACTAGCGCCATATATGGCCTGTATGCCCCGCTGTTCATCTCAAGATACTCGACGAAATCCGGAGAGTTATATTCAATGTAGTTGGTCCTGGTCTCGCATCTTGCCTACAGTCACTTTATCACAGATTCCCGTCGCTTCCCTCTGTCTTTTCTAAAAGTAATTTAATTTTAACTGCTTCGACGATCTATTTTCGCTGTTTGCCAAATATCATGAATTTAAGCGTGCTACTAGGTTGGCGTCTCAGTCCAACCCTTTCACTGTCGAAACTATTAAATGTAGCCGTCTCTTCTACATCAATGACTTGCAGTCCCAGTCTATGAACTTCCTTCCTCTTAATTGCTTCCCTGATAGTTATAGTCTGCAAATATTCAAATGCAATGTAAATCGACAATTTCTGACCCCTTAATATAATTCCCGTCCTTTTCTTTATCCTTTCTTCAAAAACCCCTCTTTACTTTTATTTTCTCACTCTGTAACACATTGCCTGCTATTTGTACTCTCGGATGGTTTGGGGTGAAATTCTTAAAAAAAAAAATCAGTCCATACAAAAATATTAAATAATATGATTATAAATATACAAAAAAATAATACAATAAATGCATGAATAAAAAGGACAAATTTTGAAATCAGTTATGTTCAACATTTTTCAAGAGATATTAATTTTATTTCTACAAATGTTCATAAATTTATTTATTTTGTTTAGTAAATTTTGATATTTATATTTTTTAGAATGGTCATTTTTTTACGTAACATAGATTAGATAATGTATACTTGTTTCTCGTATTGTAAGTTTTATTTCTTGCTATCATTTCCCCAGTAATTTCTATCTTCTCTTGCTTCAAAAACCTTTTAACGGCCAGTATATTTGGCGAAAGCAGTATTATTTTTGCATCTATCGTTACTTAAGTTTTGTTTATGGCTCTAAAATCTTTATCTATACCACGGTTCATTTGAACCAATATGATTTTATTGTTTTTTTTTTAACTGATTGTATGTTATCTATCTATCTATCTATATATATATATATATATATATATATATATATATATATATATATATATATATATATATATATATCTTTAGTCCGACATTGAACGATTAAGGGAGGGTTCATATTATTATCTTATTTTATTGTAGATTTCTGATGCTATTTTTGCAATAATTTTTTTAAAAATAATCTATTGTAATGATGACATACATTTTATTCTATATTTCTAACGCTGCAGTTGCTCTGTTTTATTTCTGTTAAAAAATCTTCTTTAATGATGTTCAATTCCTTCAATGTTCATGAGTTTGTATATATATATATATATATATATCTGTATGTGTATGTGTGTGTTATTAATATACGATTCTACCAAGCTGGGTAATGATTTATGCATTTTGAATAGCCGATGTCATGAATGCCATTGCTCTCAGAATCAACACGACAAAAGATAAGAAAACCCTATCGAGGCCAACTGCCCTAGAAATATCAATGCCATACGAGAAGTTGAACCATCGGAACTGCTATATTACTTTTCTAGTAATTGGATCTCAGGAAGTGAATTCTTAATTATCAATCCTTCTTCATAGGTAGGTCCATGAATGTAATTTCCAACGGCATACATCGAATTCCAATTATATCACTGTCAGAATTCCCTAGCGACAGAGAAACCGAGGTTTGTCACATCCCAATTGCGGAAGAAAGGGTTAATGGTAAAAAATAATCCATGTCAGTCATAAAGACTAGGAGAAGCTTTTGTAATCTATCATGTCTGGAGAGTGAGATCTTGGCAGTCAACTAATAATAGGTAAGTTCATTTAGGACAGCTATAAAAAAATTAAACGACTTGTTTACGAAATATACTTCCGGTAGTATGTTTTACTGATCAGTAATTTTTCGTTCAGGAACTTACTTTCTTGATTTTCATTTCGCTCATCCAAAGCCACAATTTAACGTCTGCTTTCTGAGGTCTTGAGGCCCTGTTTTGGGTGAACATAAAAACTAATTTTATTATGTCATTAACTACAAATACGGAAAAATATATTAAAAAAAACACAGGATTAGCAAAACCATTAGGAACTACGAAGGAATACATTGGAAAACAATGAAGAACTGTGAACATAAAATTAAGATTTATTCGGTAAATATAAGAGCAGGGTTTATTACACATTTTAATGGGATAAAAAAAAGAAAGAAAAATTCCGTACCTCTGAAAAGTTTGCCGTATCTTCTTGATTTTTGCTAACGTTCATACGACATCTCGTATTAATCATCTATTGTGAGTGTCTCTTAGAGTTTGAGTAACTTTAGTATAAAAACAATATATATATATATATATATATATATATATATATATATATATATATATATATATATATATATATATATATATATATATATATATATATATATATATATATATATATATATATAAATATATATATTAAATCAATAATACTTCAAGTGACATAACATATTAGAGAGTTTCAATAGATTCGCGTAATAAGGAATATCATGGTCAGATTTTCTGATAAATCTGTTGAATTAGCAACGTTTAATATTTTTCTTATAGCCAATACACACACACACACACACACACACATATATATATATATATATATATATATATATATATATATATATATATATATATATATATATATATATATATACTCCATTTTGTGTTGATAGCAAGTAATGATCCCAAGAAAACTAAACGAGAGATGATCGTTCGTCGAATAAGAATAGGAATTACATTAAAATATATGTGCCCGGAGTCAAAGTAGCAGCATGTAACGGAACGCTTCGGTATATTTGTTACGTCATTTGTGGCCGGCCAGTAAGTGTTTTAGGTTCAAGCTTCAAGAGCGCAACAAATACATTTAATTAGGATTCTCGATATAGACAATTTCTTCGTATTAATTTCACTATTCATGTAAAATAAAACAAATAGGAATGTAACATAAACAAGTGTCTCCAGTAAAAATGTTTATGGTAATATAAAGCGCGTGCACAGACACACAGTCACACACACGCGCGCGCATACACAGAGAGATTATATATATATATATATATATATATATATATATATATATATATATATATATATATTTTGTTGGATAGATGTGAGTTTGTGACCCTAGGTTTCACGCTTTAGCGATCGTCAGACAAACTGATTAATGTTTTAAAAAAATGGGGTTTATGTAGATTGCGTGTATTGGTGTTATTGTGGAAGTGGTGGGGGAAATTCCGTCATTTTATCATTCATCGTACTAACGCAAACATCGATGTATGCAGACACATATACATACTTGGTCGTCCGTCGGGACTCATACATATATAAACATATGTGGGCAGTTTCGGCTATGACACATGTATGTATACGGGTGATGTTATATCTATACATACGCATATGTATGTTGAAATGTTGAAATCTAAACATTGGAAGTGTGGGGGAAATGTCTCGTTGATGTGTACATGTCATATGTATTTTCCACCTGGAAAATATTTCCTCGCATGTATGTATATGCGTGTGGTGGGGTTTGTGTAAAATTATGATAGGTAAAGATTATTATTATTTATATTTATTTTTAAATGTTTGAAAAAAAAATTTTTTTTGAAAAAAAAATGTGGCTTTATTTGTTATATTTAAAGCTGGTTATTTGTTTGTTTTTGGTGACTGTGTATATGTAACAGGTAGAAATTTGTAATCCTTATTGGTTAATTTATATGGTGATGTTTAGTTTAATATTCAATGTGCTGGGTGAGAGGGTAGTTCAATTTAATAACGGGTTTATATGGTATGATGTGGTAGTAAATGTTTCAATGGATTGGATACAAAGATAGCTAGCTAATAGTTATTGTAAATTAGTAGAAATTGTAAATTGGCAGAAATGATTAGTAACGGTGGTGGGAGAATGATAAAACCATGTGTGACGTCGTCCCCCGGTCGCAGCGCCAACTGTGACGTTCTATCCTGATCTACCACGGTGCCAGTTGTGACGTGGCCGTTCCAGGGTCCTATCCCGGTCACGACACCAGTTGTGACGTCCCTAAACAGTACCAATTGTGACGTCTTCGCCGCGGCGCCAGCTGTTCGCTCCTCGCTGCTCCGTCCGGGTGTCGCTGCTCCAAACGTGACGTTTGCCTGTCGCGTCAGTCGTGTTGTCTCGTACTGTGACGACCAACTGGCTTGGTATCGGTCGCGGCACCCAAATGTGACGTTCTAACCTTTTGGTGATTCGGGTGGGAATCTGGTTAGATTTGATATCAGCCTCGCCGTTCCCAACATGCTTCCAACGCCTGGTTACCAAGGTAACTGCACTGATCTCCAGTCTGCCTACCCACGTTGTGAATTGATCTTAGACAGACGAGATTAAACAGGGGCTGGGGCCGAATTGCAAATTGAGTTCAACAGGGGTGATAACACACAAATATGCATAAAAGAAAAGAAAATGAAAACTCAAAAAGTTCAAAGTATCAAAGAAAAAGGTAACAAACTTTATGTCTAGTTGTTCGATACATAGGACTGCATCTATCTCCCGACCCGTTCTGTGGATTGTGACACGTCGTTTTCGCTAGGCAAATTTTAACGCTTTAAGATGTTTGCTCCCTAAGAAATTTGTGATTTGGTGTGTCTTTGGACGAAAGTCGAAAAACTTATTTCGGTGGTCTAGTTCTAAGTCGCTCTTCAAAATAATTGTTCTTGGTTGAAAAGGAGTCCAAAATTTTGCGTGAATCTTGGTCAGCTATCTTGAGGCGGCTTCAACTCTGGAAACTGGAGCTCGAACTTTGGATACTCATCTCTGCCGCCAGGGCCGAACGAACTGGGCACTCATCTCTGCCGCCAGGGCGCGTACTAACTGGCCACTCATCTCTGCCGTCAGGGCTCGAACTACTTGACACTCATCTCTGCTGTCAGGGCTCGAACTTCCTGGGCACTCATCTCTGCCGTCAGGGCCTGAACTACTGGCCACTCATCTCTGCCGTCAGGGCTCGAACTGATTTCTGCCTGTTGAGGCCTGGATTTTAAAAAAACAAAAACCGGGTTGGGTCTGTTGGCGTCGGGGAGTTCCTCGAAATTCTAAATACATATCCACCTCTTTTATTTCTGGCTAGGGATCTTCCACTCTTTTCCATTTTTGGTAACTTTTTTCACTCCCACTTTCGCACCATGCTTCTGAGGGGCGGCTTCTCATACTTATATTCTAGATGGGGGCGTCGATAGCCTTTTTTGTGTGTCATATGATCACTCTCGGCCAATGAGGTCTTGGTCGGGTATCTTTCCTCCTCCTTCGTGCGTCATGTGATCACCACTTGACCAAGGACGTCTTAGTCGGGCGTGAACAACCCGCGGCTTTGTTTCGGAAAAAAAATTGCTTAACTAAAAAATTAATTATCCCTTCTCTTTCCTTTTTTTTTTCTTCCTTTCAAATCGCCGTTATCATGAACGGATAATATGATAACACTTTGTTCAACACGTGGCGTTTGTCAAGCAGTTTATCGCCAATTCATCAGATGACATGGCCTCAGAAAAGAATTTTCTCCAAGTTTTCAGTCGGTCTGACGTCTCCAAGGAAGAAATAAAAACATTTCTTATTCCATTCATTTTCCTTCGGTTCATGTGTCTGATAACAAAATTTTATTATCGCAGGGCAAAAGTTTGTTTTAGCGAGACTGCCTGTGTGGGATTTTAATTTTCCATATCTAGCTAGGGCTCCGTACCTACACCTGTGTTTTGTCAATTATCAAAATCTAACGTTTTCAAGTGGACTTTCTTTGGCGAACATTTCTTGATAACACAATTCTATTCGCGCAGGCCGAGTAGGAAAATCGGTCAATGATTGCTCGCAGGTGGCCATTAATTTTCATATCTGTCCAAAAGTCTTTTTTAGTCGCCTGTTTCTTGTCGTCACTTATCGAAATAACATTTTTTCAACTTGAATTTTTCCCTTGGCCGGTGGCCTGTGTTTTTTGATAATAAGATGCCTTCCCGTACCAATAGTTTGTTTTCATATCCTTAGATAACACTTCCCTACCCACTCAATCTCATTGTCATTGTAATGACACTCTTTTCGCCATTTGCCACTTATCCAAAATAACCCTTTTTTTTTTATTGCCTCTCAAGCTGTGTGTGTGTGTTCGCTTATCACCTATGATCCGTCTCGCATTACTTTTTCCCTTCCTTTCTTCTTTTCTTTCCTTTTCCCTTTTTGCCTTTCTTTCTCTGCCTGGATGCATGGTGCCACATATGAATGTAGTTATAGTGGTGGTAGTTTGAACTAAAATGTGGTTGTTGGTGTTTTATTTTATTTATTTTTTTTATTTTGTTATATGTATTAATTTATTTTGTATAAATCCTGATAATAGGTATTCTGTGTAAAATTATGGTAGTTGGAGATTGCTATAATTTTTTAATTTTAAATTAAAATTATTATTGTTATTATATTAAAGCTGCCTGGTAATAGCTGTTTATTCTCATGGTTACATATGGAAATTATATCTGATCATATTGTTTTAAGGTATTAAATAAGCTGAGGGAGTAATAAAGATTGTAGTGGATTTATATGTTAATAGTGGGTGTGATGTGTAAGTGATGGTGCTGTACGTTGGTGGTAATGATAATATTGTTAGTTAAAATGTACTGTAGTAAAAGTGATTACTAATGGTGGTGCAATTATAATAATGATAGATGCAATTCTTTTGATGGTATCTTGAAATTAAATTGTGATTGTTGGTGGTTTGTCAGGATTTATACCAAAATAAATTAATACATATAACAAAATAAAACAAAAATAAAATAAAACAACAACAACCACTTTTTAGTTCAAGCTACCACCACTATAACTACATTCATGGTTTTATCATTCTCCCACCACCGTTACTAATCATTTCTGCCAATTTACAATTTCTACCAATTTACAATAACTATTAGCTAGCTATCTTTGTATCCAATCCATTGAAACATTACTACCACATCATACCATATAAACCCGTTATTAAATTGAACTACCCTCTCACCCAGCACATTGAATATTAAACTAAACATCACCATATAAATTAACCAATAAGGATTACAAATTTCTACCTGTTACATATACACAGTCACCAAAAACAAACAAATAACCAGCTTTAAATATAACAAATAAAGCCACATTTTTTTTTCAAAAAAAATTTTTTTTTTCAAACATTTAAAAATAAATATAAATAATAATAATCTTTACCTATCATAATTTTACACAAACCCCACCACACGCATATACATACATGCGAGGAAATATTTTCCAGGTGGAAAATACATAAGACATGTACACATCAACGAGACATTTCCCCCACACTTCCAATGTTTAGATTTCAACATTTCAACATACATATGCGTATGTATAGATATAACATCACCCGTATACATACATGTGTCATAGCCGAAACTGCCCACATATGTTTATATATGTATGAGTCCCGACGGACGACCAAGTATGTATATGTGTCTGCATACATCGATGTTTCCGTTAGTACGATGAATGACAAAACGACGAAATTTCCGCCACCACTTCCACAATAACACCAATACACGCAATCTACATAAACCCCAATTTTTAAAACATTAATCAGTTTGTCTGACGATCGCTAAAGCGTGAAACCTAGGTCACAAACTCATCTATCCAACCAAATATGTTAGCTCTATCTCTGATATTGAGCGCTTTCTAATAAGTACCGCGCATATAATACATAAATAATTATACATATATATTTGTTTATATTTATATACACTTTTCACATATATATATGAGAGAGAGAGAGAGAGAGAGAGAAAGAGAAATAGAGAGAGATAGAGATCCCCCCTAAAAGTCTTGGAAAACACGGTTAATTCACTTTGTTTTTTTTTTTTTTTGTTCATTGAAGACATCTAAATGTAAATAGGTGGAAATAAAATCTGGCATTCTGAACGATTTTCCCATATGCATGTTTTCCTCGTAAACACAAAACCCTTCAGTGAAATCAAAACTGAAGGAAACTGGTGGTGCCGTTAAAATGAATTGAGCACTATGGCTGTCTTGCCTTTGTCGACATTCACAAACATAATACGCTAGAATTTCCCTTTCCTCTGCCGTGCGATGATATTTCAGGCGAAGAAAGTCCGATTTACGCCTAATCGGTCTTTTTTCGATCCCGGCTTGAAGCAAACGGATGTCGAGCCGCTTTGATGAGAGGTTATACAGAGTAACTGGACTCTATGTAGATGGCATTATTTTGTGATCGGTAAATGTAATTTTTTATCGGTAAATATTTTGTAATCGCTAAACCGCAGCCGTCTCCGGTAACGCAAGAGTATTCCTTAAACATGAATTGAGCACTATATCTGGCGTTTGTTAGCGCCAAGCTACGATTGTTTCATGCTTGATCACATTCTTCAGGCTAATCTTGGCCTGTTGGTGTTTGCATTAATTCATGAAACAGTGTTGCGTATCGGCATCAACTTTAATGCTCTCGCCTGTAACTTATTTTGTGGACTTTTAGCCCCATATATATCATAGCTTAAAACTTAAATTTTCATCATATATATATATTTATTAAGACATTTTTATGTTTAACGTTGTTATTTATAGATACAAGTATTTAAGCAAATGCTCTGTTTATGATAAACAGTATTTTACCTGAATTTACCTGAATGTCCGAGAAATTTTCATAGAAAATATTCGTTCTTTGACAGGATTCGAACCTGCATCCTATACGGAACCGTCATATACGCTGACGTGCCTTAACCGTCTCGGCCACAAAGAACCTTTCGGTGGACAAGGTCGAATTTACTGCTTATAAACTTCAATCTTCCATGAATCTCGTACATTCATAACTGCTCTGGCGTATCAAATGTAAACAAATGACGTCATATATTAAAAAAATGGACAAGGTCCGACAATTTATTTATTAAAGACATTTTTATGTTTAACGTTGTTATTTATAGATACAAGTATTTAAGCAAATGCTCTGTTTATGATAAACAGTATTAAATAACATTTACCGGCCTGAATGTCCGAGAAATTTTCATAGAAAATATTCGTTCTTTGACAGGATTCGAACCTGCATCCTATACGGAACCGTCATTTACGCTGACGTGCCTTAACCGTCTCGGCCACAAAGAACCTTTCGGTAGACAAGGTCGAATTTACTGGTTCTTTGTGGCCGAGACGGTTAAGTAGGAGGGTGAATGAAACTTCAAAATTTTTAAGGGTGTTGTCTTGTTTGACGAATCCAAAGAGTATTCTAAGCTAACGTACAAAAGTCAAAAATAGTTATGTGTGGTGATGTAATACATACTTGTCGAGACGAAACGTTATGTATTAGGCATGTCACTACTGCTTCCATTTATGAATAGATTCCTCTGGTAAAATGATATATATATTTATATATATATATATATATATATATATATATATATATATATATATATATATATATATATATATATATAGAGAGAGAGAGAGAGAGATATCAACAATGGATTAATTTCTTATATTATTTTTATATACGTTAATATTCTCTAAATGGGCCTGTACTATGATCATGTTTATGCATTTATTTATTTTGATCAGTTCTTAAGAACTATCTTAAAGGGTCCTCTATTTTGAATAAAATATATTTTTACATATTTAATTATTATGATTTAAAATACGTTACTTTTTATATTCAATGGTTCATTAGATATGAGAATGTTAAAAAGAAAATTCAAGGAATTAAGTAAATATTATATGTACCATTATATTTAATCAAATAATGGATATATAATTATAATAAATAGATGTTTTTTATAAAAAAAACAGTCCTAATGACTATGTTTTAATGTAAACATTGTACAATGCCTACAAAATCTGTTCGTTTCGTTGATTTAATAAATCATTTCTTTAAGAAACCTATTAATATATAGATTTCCATGTAGACATAGGGACATAAGCCATTTAGTGAACTACAAATTCTCATTTTTTTTTTACTTTAATTTTTTTTTTTATAAATTTCAATTTTACTTTGAGGGATTTATTTGTTTCTTTTAAATACCAAAAATATTTAGAGAGAGATTTTTGGTTAAGACATCGTTGTGGTTGAATGAAGAAAGATGTCGGTACCATCTTAATTTAAAGCGTTTTTTGTGCTTCCAATATAATTTTTAATACCTAGATTTTTAATAGATGGAATAATAAATTTCTAGCCTAGTGATATTCTAAGACATTCGTAAACAATACATTCTGAAAGACTTAAATTTTGCAATTGACAATTTATGGGATTTCTACTGTTTATTATTAGTATTATTATTGATTTTCGTTCTGGAATCATTATTATTTCTATTTTGGTTTAACTGTTTATTTAAAATTTTATCATTAAGTTTTTTATAATATTTTATTTTCTATTGTCAGTACAACTAAAACTTAATTTTAGTGTATTTTTACTGAACATCTTGCTAAGAGGATTATTACTTGGAAAATGTTTTTCAGTCAAATCAAGAAACTTTTGCCCTAAATTACTACCAACTATTTGCTTAATTGCGGGCGTATACCAAATGACTTTTCTATTTCTATTTTTTATCTAGTTATTGTTATTATCCTTTTTATATTTAATATCGGGGATTTACAGCCACTATTTTTTTAAAGCTTTATGACAAAAAATGCAATGATTGTAAAATATATCTTCATTTCAGATTTAATTCGTTTTTTTATGGGTGAGGCTACGTGTTTTATTATGAAGGAAAAAAAAAAGAGCAAGACACAACATATAATACAAGTAAAAAATATTAGATTAAATCTTCTGTCTTTCTTTATCGCTCTTTTTCTTATTTTGCGCGGGAAAAGGGGCTGTTTGCAATTAAACCCTAATATTTGTAATAATCAGTCATTTACCAACGCCTGATGATATGCGTTAATAAACATCAAAACATGAGTGCATTTACATAGCATTTTTTCTATATTTTTGAATGTGATATCCTATTAAAAAAGAATATTGCCCTACTACTGGGTTGCATGTGCCCTATTTTATTTTAATTTCATGAACGTTTGATTTTATATTCGATTTGTTCTCATTTCATATATATATATATATATATATATATATATATATATACACACACAATTGTATATTTGGACAACAGTAGTGTTATGGTGTTTTGAATTATCCATATATTTGCAATTATTTCTCTTCTTTTTTGTAGTGATGATAAAGTTGACACTAAGCGAATCTCTGCGGTGTCATACGAATTAATTACACCCGGAAATGCAGAAGGGTTTGCGCTGTTGTCGTTTGAAATTTATCATAACTTTCACTTAACATATTTTCTTCACGTATGTAACCTTCTCAAATCCGATTGTCTTTTCCTACATATTGTTGTTGTTGCAAATTTAAACGAGGAATGATATTTCTCGATTCGATTTACTAGTGATATGGCATGGGTAAATTATATAGTTGTCTGATTGAACATCCTTAGTAAAACAAGATTATCTCTCTAAATGTATACATGCGTTAAAAATAAATATTTTAGTAAATAACATATTTCTTAGCAGTTGATATTTTTTTAATGATATAACTGAATGAAAACTCGGAAATGCAGTAATCAATAGGTATTTTGTTTCTTTTAATTATTAGCACAGCCGAATTATATTTCCATGAAAGTGTCCAGACGGAAACCTTACAGGAAAGATGATATTGTGTTAGCATACAGTTATATGAAATCATCTGATATGAGGAATGACTCCTCCATATTATCATCATCATCCGACAATTAGGTTCTGAATAGAAACAAAAACAACAACAACAAAAACAGAATATTAATAGAAAAGAGGTATTCGACTGGAAGCATTTTAATTACTTTTTTTCATTGATGTATTGAGAATGCGTACCCGTTAAAATACGAATGTGTAGCCCCAAACCAAGTTCTTTAAATAACAGTATATATATATATATATATATATATATATATATATATATATATGTGTGTGTGTGTGTGTGTGTGTGTGTGTGTGTGTGTGTGTGTGTGTGTGTGTGTGCGCGTACAAAACGTTTTATAATTATTATATTATAATTACTTAGTAACTGGCATTTACATGCGTTTTTGAATATAAAGCTTCGTCAGACATCAAAATAGAAATGATACAATATGATAAAAAGCAAGGCTATATCTTATTAGTTAGATACGTGCCAAGTGTAATGATGTATAACATATAATATACAAATATGCATAACAAGAATCTAACCTATAAGAAATAACCAAATACCATTTACCAGTAATCTGTATCTCTTTCCATTAAATCATTTTTTTAAATTTCTATCTTGGTCTATTACTAAGCTTTAATAACGTGAAACATGTTAGATTAAGATCCATTTCCTACTTGCTCTTTATCCTACAATTTTGTCGGACACCTATCTATCTATCTATCTATCTATCTATCTATCTATCTATCTATCTATCTATCTATGTAGATAGATAGATAGATAGATAGAAAAACAGACGAAAGTTTGCATGAATATATATATATATATATATATATATATATATATATATATATAAAAATACAAATAGTGTCATTCTTTCAAAAGAAATCGAAATCTATATATTTATATTGCGTACAGAAAATATACCATGGTCTTACTAAACTCTGTACATCTATGAGATGCTTTACAATATGAGTTTAGCTTCCTCGTCTGCCACCCCCTGCTGACTTCAATTATTTATTCTCTTTTCTCCTGTGTATGGCAAATTTTGGGCGGTGCTAATTCTTTGATCTCTAGAATCTTTAAAAAAAATATAACAACATAAAATATATATAAAGACATTTTTTAAAAAATCCTATTAGGAAAATGCCTGTAAATTTAATCTTACACGGAAATAAGCTGTATTAACTGACCGAATTTGAAAATGAAAAATAATTTTTTGATGGAGACTTAAGTTTATGAATAAATGACTATGAAACTCAGAGAAATATCCCGAATAGAGAAACATATATTGGGTATTATGTTGGATTTGGATAGGACTCATACGCCAAATTATCATATTATTTAGTAATATGAAGAAATGCATTTTATAGAAGAATCTTTAAAACCCCGATGGCATTAACCAGACAATAGTAACAACTCATCGGCTCGTTATACGAAACATTTCCTGTGTATGATGCAGAACATCTATTCAGCCAAATAAAATTGTTAAGAAAATGTCAAAGAAACACTATCATCACCATTATAATGAATAAACAAAGATTACATCATAAATATAAAAAAAAAATAAACATATCTAGCTATGTTTATCTTTTGAGTAGCTCGATTGATGTAATTTACCATTTTTAAAATAGTAGTTGGAACAAAGATGAAATGTGACGGCAATGAACTTTATGATGGCGATCACCTCCTAGAATAAAAGGATTTTGCAGAATATTAAAAATTAAGAGGGATATCCTTAAGGAAAATTTGAACGGAAAACGGCTTTTGTTTAAGAGGAGAAAAAGGTTGCTGTCATTTCCTAAACACATGATGATGAAAACGGTTTGTGATTAAAATAGTTTTGCAAGATCCAGAGTGTAGCTGAGGTCTAGAGAAACGTAGAATAACATGGCTAATGAACTAGAATAAATGGATTATAGAACAATAACTTTTAAAGGTACCAGGGAGACAATGCTTAGACCGACAAAGTAAACGACCTTGTACGTTGGATACAACTAAGATTATACTGTCCTTTGTAGATTTTAAAAAATAATTGGTTTCATATTTTATCATACTACTTAATGCTTGATTAAAACGATTAGATATAGGATATTGTTTTATGATATGTTTATTTTACATTTCTTCCAAGAAACGGATTATGCTGTTCTTTCGATAACTGTTTGTTATATTGTTTCCAGTGGTAATGCCTCTTAGTTTTGACTAAACGTTTCGAATTTTCATTTAGATTATCTTTTCCTTTCATGTTTATAGCTTTAATGCGTTCTAATGTTCAAGTTTAAAAACCAAACAAAAAAATAAATAAATAAAGGAGTTTTTCACAGAGTTTACTATACTTATCTAAACCTAGATACTATCAAAATCCTAATAACCTGATCGAACAACATATTTTTTTTTAGATATGCCTTGCTGTACTTTGCACAGAAAATATCTGAATAATCAATCTTCTTTGCAGTTAACACCTCACATTATACAGCTGTTAGCAAATATTTTATCTAAAGTAGACGGGAGAATCGTGTGTTCTCAAATATTTGCAGTCTCCATTAATAGTATGAACCTCATTCTGACTGCAGAAATTGCTATTTAAACAAGCGGATCATGTTCAGGTTTTATAACCCAGAAACCAATTAGCAATCGTTTATATTATTTATAAACTTACAACAGAACACCGGTGTAGGCATATACGTATTTTCTCTTAATCAGTAATAGTTGCAAAAGAACGTTATCTGAACAAATAGCAGGAAAAAGCTGGATAATATCTGAGAATGGAAACAAATCTTTCAGTGTCACAAAGGTGAAGTTAAGAGTTAAGATAACAGTCAAAAAATAATTACATTACAATGAAATAAGTAATCATCAGATGAGAAAAGAGGTATGCAACAGAGGTTTAGAGGTTTTGTCGTAAATTGAATAAATCAGAATATCATTACAAAGAAGAAACATTTATCAGATGCAGACAGCAGATGCAAAGATGTAAACATACGTCTTCTTTCGGAAATAATAAATACAAACCTTAAAACGCAGAACAGATAAATATATACGTATATATATATATATATATATATATATATATATATATATATATATATATATATATATATATGTATATATATATATAATGGTAGTAGAATCGAAATACCATTTTTGTGTGGGTGCGTGCGCGCTCGTATCCGTTGAACTCAGAATTCTATTAAACTGCACCTATCGACAAGGTTCCTGTCCCTATCTATGATGTCTGGGTGTACATCTGGCTGGGGAGGGTTGCTATAGGAACGATTCAAAAAGTTTGAGCAGAAGAAAATTGAGCATTCCCACAAGAAGCGTGCCATTAGGAAGGGAGAAATAGAATATTTCCCAGAGCTTTTAGAGCACCAACACACTTGTAGTATTCGTGGAAAAGTCACCCTTATCCAATACAATGAGATCAAACTAGAAATGGCATGTGCAAACTGCTGTGAATGCAACCCTTCCAGAAAGACATGCATTTTATTTGTGCGAGTTTTGTGGAAAGGTCTGTGAATCAGTTGCGTGAACAAATCAAAACATAACTGTACACCTGGGACAAACAAGTTTTCAACACAGGTAACACGGAAAAACATTGTTTGCGAGGTGTGTAAGAGAGGTTGTAAAGGTGAAGCTGGACTTAAGTATCAATGACGGATCAATATAAGTGTGTTAGTTCGGGGATAAATAATAAAATTCTGAATGAATAACAGATATTAACAATCTACGAAGTGAAGAGATAGTCTTCTGCAAAGTGACAATTATCACTTTTATATGTTTGTGTGTATCCGTTGAAGAATTATTTAAACTGCACAAGTCTCCAGTCTATCATTACATGATCTCTCTGGTGTCCAGGGACAACAATGTTGGATATTGGTATAAACTCACCCTCAATTGTAGTACATGCTAGAGTTCATTTTGTTGGAGAAATGGGTCGGTCATCGACTTAGTTCACTCCCTCATGGATGATACATTCTGACATAAGATCTGCGAAATTGAAATCCATCTAAAGATATTTTAGGGGATATGGTCTATCATTGTTCAGAAAATATTAGTTTAGTTCGCCATTTTTTAAAAAAGCTTCAAGCCATGATAGTGTTTGCCAACATTAACATTAGAGGCGATCTGTGCTTAAATTAAAATAGATTGCAGTAAATGTACTAATTAGTTCAAACTCAGTAAGTTTTACTAAGAAAATGTGCGAGATGCCATTCTCTGAGTCAGCTGAAATACACATCCCACGTAAAACTATAGATTGATGCGATATCAACTAATGGCGAAAATCAAAATGAAATAGC
>CAHIKZ030001095.1:450000-460000 GCA_903632075.3 Acanthosepion pharaonis | reverse complement strand
TATATATATATATATATATATATATATGGATGTGTGTGTGTGTGTGTGTGTGTGTGTATGTATGTGTGTATGTATGTATGCATGAATATATCATTAATATCTAAATATATGAATGTTCAATCTGAGGACATACGTCGAACTTATTTTAGTTACAAAAATTAGGATGATTTAAATCTAATCTGAACGAAACTTAATTCTTCCATATGACCTTCTCATTACTTGGAAGGCCCCATCCCTGACAGACTGCGGTTGTGTAAATGAATTCACCACGCTTGGCCAGCTGCAGGATGGTGAGGTTATTTAACCCATGGTTTGAGTTTTTGAATTCAGAATTATAATTCTTCTGGACATCAACTGTGGAATAATGTATTATTCCATCTACGACATTTTACGCGCGCGCGAGTTTCCTCCCTTTCTTCCTCACTCGTGTGTGCGCGCGCGCGTTTGACACCCCCTTTCTTCCTCGTTCGGTCTAATACAGTAGTAACTGTTTTGGTCGATATTCAAACGACCTGCTACTCCTGTTTATGCAAATTAGATTTTTGAAATCTTGCCGCGAAAAATTTGTGACGTCAACGACAAACTGTTGTTTCAAAAAAGTCAGTTCTGATCCAGACTCGGACCTAAGCAGACTCATTTTTAGCCATGTCAATATGCAAGGTTGACTGACGAAGGATATCTTACGATGCCAACACCAAATATTAATTCTGCGTCCCTTTTGGATCGTCATTCAAAACCCTTTTATAAGACGATGCATATACCAAATGATTAATCCTTCGTCCCTTTTGGCTCGTCATTCAAAGTCCTCCTCCGAGATGATGCAAAACATCCAAAATATTAATTCCTCGGCCCTTTGAGACTCGTCATTCAAAGTTCTACCCGAGACGATGCAGAACATACAAAATAACAATCCGTCGTCCACTTTGGGTCTCGTCAGAAATCTGTTTTGAACCAGTACAAAAAAAGGAAGAAAAAAAATGTACATAACAATAACATTCACTCACATTACCTAAAAACTCGCAGTGAGTATTTTTCCTTGTATGAATATTATCTTGTACATTGACTTATCTGGTATCCTTCTTCTTCAAGAACCTTCCCGCCTTTTAGCCATCTTGCTTCTACTTTTGGCGCGGAACTTTTTTTATTGATCCCTACTACGGGACAATTTACTTGTTTTCCTGCATTTAATAAAAATTACTCTTGTTGAATCCAGTCTTGTTCTGTCATTCTGTGTCGGCTATCTTAATATATTTTATTTTATGCACGTGTGGATTAACCACATTTCTTCGTTGTTCATTCACGCACATTTTTATCTTTTTACTTTGCTTGTATACTCGGTAGTTTAGTGTGGTGTCTGGCACAAGGCCACTTAGTAATAAACCAGCACTGCACCCTACCGGGCCTGCAACACAACTTTCTCTTATTATTCACCAAAATCTCAGGTAAATCTCTGAGAGAATTTATTGACTGGAAATATTTTATCAAAGTTCAGCTGTAAATGTCTGAAAATTTGTCGATGAAAATGACTATAAATTTAGACAGGTGACTTGATATTTTATTTAAACTTAAGTCCTTTGTATGGAGATTGGTTTTCTTTAGCGGTGACAATATTAGCAAGACCTGTCACCATTGGCAACTTTGAGAAATCTGTAGTGATCTCGACCACTTTACTGGCACATACCGAGCGTGTATTGAAGACCTATGATATTTAAATTTTCAAAAGACGGAATCAATGTAAGAAAATGTATAATATAGGTTAAAAGGTTTTCTGAAATGTTACAGCATACGCCTGCACTTAGTTGCACAAACAGGTCGCTGAGGTCGATATAAAGAAAACGAAAAAATATTTTGAAAAACTCTTAATAATGTGTGCCTACTTCACGTTATCATTCATGATATTAAATATTATTTAAATTTTGAAGAAAACGTTTAAATATATATATGTATATGTGTGTGTTTTTGTGTGCATGTGTGTATGCACATCCCATTAATTCATTGAGTCTAGAAGAATCCTCAACAGAATACAGAATGCACTGGACGGCCGTTCCATCCTATTTTGGGACTCATCCATCGAGTGCATCCACTACCAAAAATCGAACCCGTGCCAGGGACATACCAACTGTGCCAACTGAACGCGGTGACCAATAGGTAAGAAACTAGACCCGATATAGTGCTGCTCTCATTTTCCGTGGTGAAACTCATCCGAGAATATCTTTCTCATAGGATTGTGCTCCTCCCTTCGATTAACGTCTTCTTTTCCCCAACCGCTCCTTCTCAGAGCATCAGAATCTGGTTCAAGCATTGATATACAAACACTGAATATATTGGGGGGATTTGAATAGAAATCCACTAGATTCATTGAGTCAAGATGAAACTTCAACAGAATCCAGACAACACGGAACGGTCGATTCGTCCTATATTTTGGACTCATTAGCAGTGCGCACCCACTGCAGAGAATTGAGCCCGGACAGTTAGGATACAACGCAAGCGACATACCAATATATATATATATCTTCCAATGCCTGCATGGAAGAAGGTTCACAAAATTATATATTATCAAATTTTCATTGTTTGACTGATGATGTAAATCACATAAATTAGTATTAAATTTTGCTGAACTGCTATATAAAATCGGAAGAGGCCTCTCCGAATAACAGGATATTGTTTTCGAAAACCAAGTATTTAGAGAAGGAAAATATCCTTTGAAATAGTGAAAACACATGGCGTATTGCTATTACCTATCTAATATCGTATATGGCAATGAATGTAGCACAATCTCTTAGTCAGGAAGAAGAGATTGAAGCGAGGATTTGTTTCTAAAGACGAACGCTTATCATACCAGAAACTATATACTTCATCAGTGGGGGAGATTTTCATAAAAATACTTGCAATCAGAAAATGACAACTGAAATTTCTAGGATTATTAACGAAGCAAGAAGGTCAACAAAATATAACATTTATCAGACATATTGAGAGAAAGCAAATTTGCAATTTTGTGTAATCAGGTGACAGGAAAGCGACATATAGTAATTGTATAATTATATGGATGGTACAAATATGGCAAAGAAGGCAATAAGGATTATATATATTACTGTCTTTGTCTTCATAACTTTTAAACATTTCACCCCATGCATGGCGGGCGTGCCTCTAGCACGCAAGTCGTTACAGAGAGCGGGAGCAAGAGTAAAGAGGCGTGATAGAGGAAAAGATAAAGAAAAGGACGGGGAATTGTTGAAGTCATCTGGAAATGCCGATTGACATTGTATTTGAAAAGTAGCAGATTATAGCTATCAGGAAAGCAAGAGTGAGAATGAGAAAGTGGGTCCCAAAATCGGGAATTGCGGGACATGAAGCCACTGGAGTAGACAAGACGGCTACATTTTAACTGTTTTGACAGTGAAAGGGTGGGACAGAGATGCCAACCTAGTAACACGTTTAAATTCGTGCAGGGAATATTCTTTCTCAAAATTGCGTATGAAAAATCTATGCAAAATTGAATTTGCTGATTTTGCATTAAATTGAGTAGGCTGATTGTAGATTCAGTCCGGGTATATTTATTATGAAAATTTGTTACACTAAATCGAACACGATGATTTTAAACTAAATTGTATACGCTGATTCGAAATCCATTACCAGAATTGTCACATACTGTTAGTTTTTACGTTATGTGAATAAATTTTATTACACAGATATGGCCCCATATCAGTTACATATTACAACAATTTTTTTACTGCACATACAAATGATGTTGAATGAGACTTCCACGGTAATTATTAGAATAATGATATATTAGTATCCACTTAAGGTAGATAGACTCCATTCGCTTTTGAAGTAAAGAAATGTCCTATGTGTCATTGTACTGAAACATGTGAATTTCTCTTTTTAATTTTTCATAGGGAAAAAGCTATAATTAATGCCGAATTTTTATAAACGGGATATTTTTAGAAACTTACAATTAATACAGAATATCTATTTTAATCATTAGTAATCATACAGGATTTTTCCGGTTGTATTAATGGTCTAATAAAGGAACATCCTACAGCGTATTAAATAAATACTGGATTTTCTAATCATTTAAAGAGATTGCCGTACTGCAATAATGTAATTCGCTTTCAGTGATAAAGGCTTCGATTTTCAACGGTCTTTCCTTATAGTGAAAATGTACATTCTTACATAATTTCGTGTACCTGTTATAAACAAATATTTAGCAATTAATCTCACTATAACTTTCGGTCATGATCTGATTTCAAATCGTACATATTACCCACGAGGCAAAGCTGAGTTTATTAATTATTTGTGACTTGACGGGAAACAGTTGGATATTCTCAGGAGTTAGAGTTCAAACGCTGATATGAATTTTGAAACCTGATTTTGAAAGCAGACATAAGGGAAAAACTTATTACTCTATGAAATGTATCATTACTAAATCTGATATTTCTCATAATGGAAGTTAGTGAGCAAAGATAGGCTCGCTTTAGGCAGTCAATGCCAAGGTTTGAGACGTTTTCAAGAAGGAGATCAAATTGCATTTTTAATACATTGGAAGATGTTATCTGTTTCGCGTACAATATGCAGCTGTCATCGTCTTAATGCTTTTCTACTTCACTGTTTCGATTAATACTCTTGTCTCTATGCTGCTGGCACTCTAACTTTTATCTCTTACTTTTCTGTTTGTTTGCCTATTTTAAATTTCATTCTTTTAAACCACATCCCCTCAAGCACAACAATTATAAATCAACTAAGACTTAAGGAGGGTACTGTGTCTGAAAGAATAAGAAAGAAATATTAAGGATTAATAACAGGAAAAAGAAAAGAAATCCAACGTTCACATACATTTTACATAGATAAAACGCTTCGTATGCTGTGAGTACCGTTTTGTTTTGCAGGCTTTCAGAGATAACTTCAATTTGTATATCGGAACAATTTTCCAATCATAAGGAGGGCCCCAATTAGAAGTGAATTTGTTGATGTCCTCACGTGCCATATATGGCACATCATTTAAATTTTTGAAGTTCAATTTTGCCTGGAAAATTAGAAGCCAGATGAGATTTCCATAAGTGAGAATTGCGAAGAAAGAAAATCTTAGCATAGAAGTTACTTTTACATTTAGTCAATTCAACTGTAGAATGAGAAAAATTGTTGCCAATCTAGTTCACGGTTTATTTTCATAAAGTCCATGTACCCTAGAGGAAAGCTCATAAGAACAATTATCATGAGAATAACTATTGAAAAGAATCAAGGAAGGTACATTACGGCGCTGGAAAGAATTAAAAAAGAGTTATTCTCACAAGTACAGCTCGCATATTAGGACGGGCTTTATATATGTAAAATATGTGTGAAGTTAAGCTGTTTTATTTTCATTTCTTTACAAATTTATTCAGTGGAAGATATATCTGGTTGGAGTCTTGAAGGAAATATGTGTATCAAAATTCCAAATTAAATAAATAAATAGAAAGATAATAATAATAATAATAATAATAATAATAATAATAATAATAATAAAATGCGGCATGTGAGGACATCAACAATTCCAGTTGTAATTGGGGCCCTCGGTATGATTGGAAATGGTTCCCATAGACTCAATGAAGGGATCTCTGTTAGTCCAAGCCATAAAGTGACAAAAATGGTACTCACAAATTACGAAAAGCTTTATCTAACGAAAATGTGTATAAATTTAAGTTTTCTTTTCTTTTTCTTTTTTTTCTCTCTCTCTCTTCAAAAAAATACAAAGTGGAAAATGTCATAACGCCTTTTCTGAAATTAGATCTCTGGTTAGATGGGGAAAGTAATAAGTAAACATCAGAAATCAAAAGAAATAAAATTATAATGACAATAATAATGTTAAAATCATATTTCGATTTCGATTGAACAAAACTAATCTTACTTTCATGCACTTCCTTTACGGACATTGTTCTTTGTTTGTTTTTTAAATTGTATGCCTCTTATAATTGACGATTCCATGTAACTTCGTTATTTTATATAACACTAAGTCTGTATTTGCGTATGTTTCAATACGGCTATAAGGAAAGTCATTGGAAACTGAAAGAAACGCTAATGTAAACTAACATTACACATATTATACTTGAAACGATATAAATATGACCATCGCGAGAGCAATCATTTTAGTTAACGGGAAGACATTGGTCGACGTGTAGAACAGATAGTTGCTATACAATCTCTCAACCTAAGGAATCTAAGGTGTTTTCAGTTATCATGTATGTCTTATTAATCAAGGTCTATGAAAGTCACTGTTATTGCCCAGTCTTTGGAAGCACATGTAATCAATGATGGCTAAAAGACTACGCTTAGAAAACTACCACATCATAGCTAGAGGTAGCTAGATGTAAACACACCTTCTATTCTGTGGAAATCTCTTACCTGTCATCTACATTCTTTAAAAAATGTAAATGCAACAATAATCACAATCACCTGTCTTCATTAAATCTGTTCATTAATTTTCCTTTTGCCTCATTAAAGTATTCTAATTTTTTCCCACTCCCTGTAACCCCTTTCGTTTTAATGTTTTTATATTCTTAAAAAAACTGCTTGTACTGACGTATTAAACAAAGCTTACTCAATTCTGATAGGTATTCATTTACTGCAAATTTATGTTGTAATTAATTTAATCGTTAGATTGTTTACCGACGTATCGTGTCCAGATGTCTTAATTAGTTTTACCGTCATATATGGGGAGGTAAAACTCTTAAAGGATTTGTTCAATATCGATGGTCATTTAGCCAGACAAGTTATTTTTCATGATGTACCTATTCTGAAATTTTGAATCAACCGATGTTTGTGACTAATCGACAATCTGATTCATATTGTTTCACTAGTGTACTTTCGAGCACTTAGAAGAACTTACAAATTGATTTCCTGGACCAATTTAGTGTTCTTGATTGACAGAGAATCTAGTAAGTGTTGTCACATTCCATAGTGCATATCTCATCTTTAACCTTTGTTTATTGATTTTTTGCTTGCCTTTTTAACAAAACAATCTAATGTGGTTTCATATCTCATGATTGTAGTATTTTAAATTTCCACCTGAACACTGACTGTAGAGCGTTGATTATTATTAATTTACAGCATTTTCTTTATTTGCCTATAGGTATTGACTAGTTACGTTTCACAACAAAGTTGTAGACGTCGATTTTTGTTACCTCACAAAGTATACATTTTCACTGCTGGATTTGAAAGCGCTCCTTAGACAGACCCCCAAATTATATATACGATATAACTAATCTTAAACACATTTTGCTTGGTTTTAATGCGCAAGACTTTTATATTGGCAAGGTGTAGATCAAATAGATTACTGACATTGAATTCATTGGCTGTTTGATTTATCTTCATTGTAAATAGTTATGTAATATAAAATGATTTTACATTAGAAATGAAAGGTCATACATCACGATATATTTTATTAAACACTGCGTTTCGTCAATTACTCTCAGCCAGGGCGACTAATGTGGGCACCAACGGGCCTTCATCTAAATGAACAGGTAACATTCACGTGTGCTATGTTTGAGATATATTATCGTGTCATTCATATCTAATTGGTATTTTTCTTATGCAATGATATTTTCATGATGTTCAATATGGCGTCTTCACACGTCATGTCCATATTTTTCATATATTGCAGCTTCACGTATCAAATAACCAAATTGGTAAAAAAAGCATTATGATTTGTATACTATTTCTTCTTCGTCTTCTTCATCTTCTTCTTCTTATTATTATTATACTTATTATTATTATTGTAATTTTATGTACCTACAATCACACACAGACAGACACATACATTATACAGCTCTTTCTCACGAATTCCCAACATGAGTTTCCATGTTAAACAGATTGTGATACCATTTCACACAAGAATATTTTACCAGGATGTTATCTTCCAGGATAACCGTTTGCTGCAACTATCTTTTCTGCTACATATTTCAAATATATTTACATGAATATAAATGCATAATTTACTTTCTTTAATACTCCCACGGTAACAAGTTTGAAGTTTACTTACAATGGAGATTATGATTATTTCCAAATGGCAAAATTTCTTATCATGTACTTTCGAGTTATACCTTGGCGAACCATGTTATTCCTCCAAATTCCCCGGGCTTTCTTATTTACGTAAGTTCAAAATGTCCCTTTTCTCCAATAATATCTTTCAACGACAAAGGAATCAAACTACAACAAATATGAAAATGAAAATCTATATCAATTAATTATGATACAAAGTATGTAAACAGCGAAGGGATACTAAGATAAAGTAGTCATTTTAGGCATTCAACTGACGAATAAATTTCCGTCATAGATAAGAAGTTTCAATGGAATATGTAATGGTTAGTAAGCTTGATTGCTTTACCAATTGCGACGGGATGGTGATATCATTCCTCACTAGGCCCCCTATATTTTCAGCTTTGTGTTACATATAAGATGCGCTTAGAAAATCACCATCAATAAGAAATTCTATGATCAATATTTACTCATACTAAAATTCAATTCTTGAAAATATATTTGACGAATTCTGTAAGCGTCGTTTTAGAACACACAATAAGAAAACCAGAACATATTGGAGGGAAGAAGGACAAAGTGAAAAAGCAAGTAGACTAACTGTGACACTATTTGTCTTGCTAAAAAAAAAGAAAGAGGGAAAAAAGGCGAGAATTAAATTTAGGTGATGAGAAGCCATCACGAAAAGGAGACTAAGCGGTGTTATTTTTCTGACAGGGAAAAGTGGTAAGATTTTTATTTTACATTGTCGAGAAAGGAAGATACTGGATTTAATCTGATTTATGTTACGGGGCGGAGAATGAGATATGGCCAATCTGCGCATGGCAATGGTGGAGGTTCCAGGTTGGTCAAATAACCACAGAGACAGAATTCTAAATAGATAAAAAATTAAGTGGGTCTCAAAAAAACGAAAATGTCCATTTCTACCACACAGATTTACAAAAACAAAAGAGCCACTGAACCTTCCACAAGGTGCTAAGAGATAAAATTAATTAAGTCAAGCTTGACCGAAACCAAAATATCCGTGGAACCACCTCCATGTCATTTGAAAAAAGCATCTGTTTAGATATGATAAGAAATTTATTTTATCGGGACGAAAAGTTGGCTGTCTTTAGCCAGATGACCACCCACTTGATAATTGGCGAAAATCTCGTTGACGAATTCCATATGAAATTCGATTGCGATTAAGGGACCACACTACGAAAGAAAAAGAAAAGAAAAGAAAAGAAAAGGAGATTTTTTTTTTCTTTGAGCAAGATTTTTTAAACCGAGGCTAGTCTGGCCACACCCACGCTGCTGAGCGCCCATTGGCTGAATGGTGGCATGAGCGTTAGGTGGAGGTAATCATGTGAAGAAAGAAGGGAGGCCTGTTGCGCCCCCCTGAAGGGATAGGTGTGAGATGCCACAGTGAGAGAGAGGGGGAACCCGTTGACACTCTCTGAGGGCATGGTGAGATAACAATATAAGAAACAGAAGAAGGTGGGAAGACGGAATACTTCCAAAAATGGAAAATAATAAAATTTTCCTGACCGAAAACAAAGAAGTGAATTGTGGGTTTTGAATTATCAAGGAACCTCAAACCCCGACAAGCCCGCCCCGGTTTTAGTCAGCGTCCATATAAGTAGAGTCGCAGCGAGTGAAAAGCAGTTCAGTTAAGTTCAGTTGAAGTTAAGTTCCAGTTGAGAGGCAGTTGAGTTAAGTTCGAAGTTCGCAGTTGAAGTTGCACCCCCCTCGCAGAAGCTGACTAAGATTCACGCAAATTCCGAACTCATCTTCTAACCAAGAACAATTTATTTTTGATGATCGACTTAGACTCACACCACCAAACCAGTTTCTTAGCGAACAAACAACTTAAGATGTTAAGACTCGCCTAACAAAAACAAAGTGTCACGAATCCATATAACGGGTTGGGAAGTAGACGCAGTCTTGTATTCAGCAACCATATATAAAATATCATTATCCTTTTTTAACACATTTGAACTTTTCGAGTTAT
>CAHIKZ030001095.1:437500-447500 GCA_903632075.3 Acanthosepion pharaonis | reverse complement strand
ATATATATATATATATATATATATATATATATATAAACAGACACACACACAGGTGTGTAGGGAAGTGTGAGAGAGTGAATGTTTGTGTTTGTACGAGTGAGTGCAAGTGAGGGTGTGAATGATCACGTAAGCAAAGCTTGATATACAAGACCTGAAAATATATAATACTCCTCCCCCATAAAAGCATAACATTTTATAAAGCCAATTCTAACAGAATGAATCAGTGTTATAATAAAAAAAAAGTTAATTTACTTTATGGCAGTATATATGTATACAGTTTTAACTCCCCAATTAAAATGTTTAACCAATTAACATTATTATATTCTAATTAATCAATTATTCTTATCAAACCCTTCTTTGGACCGAGTAAAATCATAACAGATTTGGTTTATAGATCTAGATATTTGAGATTTGGAATTTAATTTAGAGACAAATTATCTAGAAAAGAGTTGTCGAATATTTTCTTTATAAATATATTTTAATAGTGAAAATATAATAAAATAAAGTGTAATGAATATTGTTTTATAACCTTAAATTTCGCAAGTTTCAAATATAAATTTCATTATAGTTATTAAAATTGTTCATTAAACTTTTTTACGTTTATTCTGTTAATGTTATACAGTAAATAGGAAAAGCCAGATTACCCTCTTGTTGGAGTTTAAAACGTGAAAATGGCGAGTTTGTAATCCATGTAATCCGGGGCTGATATCAGAGAATAATACAATAAAATAAAAGCAAATAAATCTGTAGAAGTTTGAAAAAATATTAAAAGAAATGCTTCCTCTTCTAAAAGATCTAAAAACCGGGTACTAAATGTAACAAAACAATTAGGAAAATTATCGAGGTCTGTAAAGATCATAATGTACGCCCATTTTAATCAGCAAAAATGTCGGAGATAAAAAAAATGACATTGAAATCTAAATGCAACTAACCAATACTCAATATATGTAATGGAACATGATTTTATTTTTAAATCGTTTAACCCCAACCAAGCCGATAATACAACTAGATTTCAGGGGTTCATGGTGGGGTGTGAAAGTGACAGATCATGGGATGGATTGAGGAAAATACAAGAAAGCAACCGGGTTCAAGTAGGCAGCATATGATGATTAAGAATACAGTGAAGCAAAAAATCGAGGGGTAGTTCCACAGACAGGATATTCAAGAAAAGAACTGTTAGAGTAGAATTGGAAGCTGATGCTTAAGTGAATAAAAAACAATTTGGAGATCAAGTATAAAAACTATGCTATTTGTTGAATGCTAAATCAGCTATTCGAAAGAGGTAATCAGGTTTAAATAAAGTATAGCAAATCGCCCATATAATACTACTTCCATTATTGTTTCAATCATAATTTCTCAAAAATTCCCGTTATATTTTATACATTTTCTCCATAGCCATTTTGCCTCTTTAAAAAATGCATTTTCTTTAATTTGAACCTCATAGTATTTTACAATTTTAATTTTTTTACATTACTTTGTCTTTCAGCAATTCAACACATACCACGCTATCTTCCACATATCTTTTATTTTTTTATTTGGTTTTCTTTGTTTGTTATCTTCGTTAGATTTGCCTGGAGTGTTTCTCCTCCTAACCTATGCAGTCGCTTGACAGATCAAGTCTGATCGAGTTATTCGAAAGCAAAATATTTTCTTGCTTCTTCTGAATAGTGACTTGCCCGTTTCAAATCTCGTTTGACAGCTGGCAGTCACTCGACAACAGCCAATGAAAAGGTTCAAGGAAGCATTTCACAAGCGAATATATTTCAAAATGTCGTCGAGGCAAATATGGCATAAATTACAGATTATATTTCTTCACTATTCATTTAAAACTAAAGCTGGCACAAAAAAAAAACGAATATACGAGGAGGCGCTGAAAATTAATCTGCACAGACCCTACAGAAACTAAGAGAAAATGAGAGAGAACAAGTTAAACTTTCAATATATATCATGGTTGTTCGGTGTACTTCTAATCCTCTCTCACTCTCTCTCCATATATATATATATATATATATATATATATATATATATATGTGTGTGTGTGTGTGTGTGTGTGTGTGTGTGTGTGTGTGTGTGTGTGTGTGTGTGTGTGTGTCTCTGTGTGTGTTTGTGCGTAAAGGCTATTCAAATAAGTTGGATTGATTTTAATCTGAATAACTTTAAGCGTCTAAAGACTTTTTTTTTTTCTTTTGCTACGGTTTATACTGCAACTATGCTGAACAGACCTCAATTAGTTTCTGGGAGAGTGCAGGTTATCTAGAATGATCGACAGACTGAACAACACCTGCCCACTCAAACTATAGTTTACGATGACAGCTATCCTCATGTTAAAATTTCACCCTCCGAAACTATAACATCAGGAAGACACCTTCCTGAAAAATCGAATGAGATACGAACCCGGGTCTTATATGGTCAGACAACGAACGTTCTAACCACTCGGTTACGTGAAAACAAATACACAACACACACAGACACCTATATATATATGTGCGTGTGTGCGTGTGGGCATGTAGATTAGGAGAATAATTTCGTGTGATGCTTTTCCTTATTTGAAATTCATTGGAATAAACGTGATATTTATGTTGATGTAATTAAATATGCACACAAATGTAGTGGACACCGAAACTTAAAATTTAAAAACTGATTTTTTTTATTATGTTTGGATAAATAATGAACAGACCGAGGTCATTTCATTTAGTATGTTTCTTTTTGCTAATGTAGTTAATTTTTTTTTTTATCAAGTATACCATATTATGTGTGGTTTTTGCTAAGAAACTCTAATGTTGTAAGAAACTGTTCGCAGATATACTGTGAATGATGTGGTCATTTTCTCCCACCACACACACACACAAGCACACACTCACACAAATACACCTGCACACGCGCCCAAACACACACACGTATATATATATATATATATATATATATATATATATATATATATATATATATATATAAAAAAATATTTTGTAGTGGTTCCAACGAGAGAAAAGTATGTATATTAAAAAAGATGAGAAGAGAGATGCCGCAAAAGTTTTTGGTTGTAATGTGGATTTATTTAGAAAAAAAATATTATGCTTTGTACCTAAATACACGTCTCTACCATCGAATTCGACGTATGAGGGTCAAGCAGATCAGTTCCCAAGAAACCGACAGCCCGACAACAGCACATCAGATATGATTATAGTAGTGAAGGTTTCGTGAAGGACCATCCACACTTTTTGAAGGGCCGAATAGAGAGACCTCGTTCACTACGTGCCACAAGGTCCCCAAGCGACCCTCCGAAAGATTTGAATTCAGAGTTGTCCTTCTCCGAGACCAGTTGCCATCCAAGGCTATAGAACCAGTCTGTCTGTCCCGCATATATATATATATATATATATATATATATATATATATATATATATATATATATATCACCCAAGCAAGACACTAGGCGTTACTGGTTGTGGAAGAATTAGGAAAAGAAAAAATAGTAATGAACGGGAAGAGAATAAAGTAAGTCTGGGACAGTAGATGGTGATTGCTATTTGATTTGTGGAGATAAATTTCGCATGAAATCATGGAACCAGAACGGAGTTCAAGAGTGAGAAGTGGACAAGAGAAAATATTAGCATAGATACAACGGCTATATTAAAACAGCGCAACATGAATTGATGAGATCTCCACACCAGTCTACTACTGCGCTTAAATTCAAAAAGTCTACATACCATTTTGAAAGTTTCTTCCGAACAATTACCGAGAAATTATTTATAAAAAGACAAAGGGAGATAACCTTACGTCGAAGATAAAGTAATGAAGACGTCCCGCCAAATCAGGTCCGGTAATTCTTCTGATATTTCGTTGTATAATATCAAGGTGCTTAAGAGGAAACCCGATCATATGTAGCAGCAATATAATAAACATGGCCGAATGGTAGGCTCTTGGTGGTGGTGGTGTGGGGAATCTACTTCTGTGTTTGTTTGGAGTTGCATTATTATACACATGGTCACACATATGCAGATGTACGCATTTTAGTTCACACAAGCATATAGTAAGCAATTCGAGGCTAGGCGCATATATATATATATATATATATATATATATATGTATGCAAATATATGGATATAGATCTGACAGTATGAAGAAAAATATACAGAAAAATTAAGATTTTTGTTTGTTTTTTCTGTATATTTTTCTTCATATATATATATATATATATATATATATATATATATATATATATACATCGCAATTGGTTCATATAATTTTATAAACTTATATGAAATAATATATATTTGTATATAACTCTGAAATGCGCACTTGACAACGGCATTCGAACATAAAATTAAAAATAAAATTTGCTTAGTGGATAATTGTTTCACGTTCTAATGAACGGTAAAGCAAAACAATTAGCTGTTGCATTTAAATGCAAAATGAAAAAAAATCAGTAATGGATAGTTTCACATATATTTGACAAACTAGTTGCACATCTGTTGATTATTTCAGAAAGAGATGGAAAGTATTTGGGGAATAAAAGCGATTACTTGCATCATTTGATTGTAATATACGGAAAAATATATGTTATTATTGAACGGATTATGCCCAAAATAACAATCGTAATGCTAGTAATTTATTTAATCAGATATGCCTAAAAAAGAATTTTCTGCTAAATACACGAATATATATATATATATATATATATATATATATATATATGTGTGTGTGTGTGTGTGTGTGTGTGTGTGTGTGTGTGTGTGTGTGTTAGATTTAACACTTTTATAATAGGACGGGAATATATATAACTATATAATTGTGTGAGGTATTAGTAGTTCTCTCTATATATATATAGGTGTGTGTGTGTGAGTGCGTATATATATATATATATGTGTGTGTGCGTGTGTCTGTGTGTGTGCGTCTCTGTGTGTTTGTTTGTGTGTGTGTGTGTGTGTGTGTGTGTGTGTGTGTGTGTGTGTGTGTGTGTATGCAACATGAGTAGTGAATAGCGGCTCGGATTGAAGAATCGGGATCGAATTCCAGTCGAATCCATTACATTCAAATACGTGGGAATACACATGGGGAAAGTCATTACTACTTTTCTTCTCCCTCCAGCTATCGGTAAATAGCGGGACAGATTGGATGGCAACTGGTCTAGAAGAAGGAAATCTCTGAATTCAAAACCTTTTTATCTTTTAGGGACGTTGTCCTTTCAAAAAGTGTGGCTTGTTCTGCACAAAGCCTCACTAATATATTTAAAACATATCTGCTGATGTCAGGCTATCGGTTCCTAAGAATTGAGCTGATTGATCCTCATACGTCGAATACAACGGACTAATACACTATATATATATATATATATATATATATATATATATATAATATTAGTGGTAAATATACCCATACATATGCAAAATATATAAATATATATATACATAGGTGCATACACATACATGTATATTTTTTTAATAAAAATTCCAAGAGGATAGAATCCAGGTAGAACTCAATGTCTAGGACAGAGTAAGGATATAATAAAAAGGCTTAAACACTAATATTCCATGGTCATAATTTATTCCAAATACGATCCAATTCATCAGACCTACAAATTCAAAAAGAAAACAGAAAAAAACAACTCCGGAAATAAAAACAGAATTCAGAGAGAGTGTAAGTATGAGAGTGTAGGACGAATGTTAGAGCTAAAGAGAGGGGTAACAGACGAGAGAAGGAGGGAGATTAAACCTTAACAGAGAGAATTTTATGAGAGGTGAGTGGAAGGGGTTTAAGTAAGAGAAATATGAATGTTGTCGGATGTCTAATACAAAAAGATACATTTCGTAGTGACATACACACACCATAGACGATCTAATGTTGAAGATCAGAATAAGAGGGAGGGAGAGGAAAGGAAAGAAGAGGCCGGGGAGAGAGATAGGGCGAAGGAAAGTAAAATTGAAGGACATTTACTGAAAGCGCCGCTGTGTAATTGAGAAAATTTGACAGATTTAATATCGACTACAAGTTACAAATTAAATATAAACATATAAAAAATAAATATAACGATTATCTAATCGAGCAAGGACCCATATTTTTATATTCAAAATCATATATATATATATATATATATATATATATATATATATATATATATATATATATATATGTAGTACGACAAATTGGAAAAAATGTTTTTTGTGACGAGTTTCATCCGTTAAGATTTCATTGAATGCGCTTATCATGTTGCCATGTCTACATACACGCAGGAAACAAATCGCACCACCTATATAAATCAGGAATGTTCGTTGGATTATGGTTATGAAAATTTGAAACTCTCAATATTTACACGAAGAGAATAAATATATCAAGAATACTTTCAAGGACCTTCAATAACCTAAGTATTTAATATTCATTGAGAAACGTAAGTGTCATAAATTATTACAAAATTGAAGAGATATCGTACCTGACAAATCGAAAGATTTAAAATCATATATTATTCTACCGACTATCTCTATCACAGCTAATACCGAAAAAAAGTATTTATTTAAGCTCAACATAAAATTTGTCGCAACTATATCTAAAACAAGTAAATACTTAATCAATAAAAAAACAAAGAACCAGATAAATGTAAAAGGAGGAATTAACTCCATCAAGTGAAGGAATTTCCAGAATGAATACATTCGATAACATTCAAGAAGTTTTTAAAAAAAAGACTAGAAACACACAAAATAATCATTTCAAAATTGACATATTGTTTGTTCAGGAAACTTACCAGAATTTTGACATAGTTACTGCTACTTTGATTGAAAGAGAAAATTATCCTCTGAGACGAAAATATCTGGAAACTGACTTGATAGCTAATTCAGCCACGGTAAATTTGCGTCCAGTCTCTTGCATTATATCACAGTTCTTAGTAGATTTTCAGTTGTCACTATGTCGGAGAGTCAGAGACTAAGCTGATGGAGAGAAAAAGAAAAAGAATATAGATGAAGAAGGCTAGATTGAAAAAGAAATATTCTTTCAAATATATTCTTTCAAGAGTTTTGTAACTAGCAACATCTTTCGTTTTGTGCGCATATATAGACGTGGTATCATGAAAAATATGCAGTCCGCCGAAATTCTAACGGACGAAACATGTCAGAAAATCCTGTATTTTTCCAATCTGTCATATTATTTTTATAAATACTGTTTGTTGATATAGAAAATTATATACCATTATAACACAGACACACACACATACATACATATATATATATATATATATATATATATATATATATATATATATATATATATATATATATGACAATAAATGTACAGATTTTAAGAGTAGTTATAATACGAGTGGGTATTTTGCATATGTTGCAAACGCATTTCCTCAAAATCTTTATTTCGAGGATCAAAGACTATTTTTTGCTGAGGAATTTTAGCATGAGATTAACCTTCTGTGGGCAGTGTTCTGTTAGCAGCTTGACTGAAACTGGATATCCTATTATAAATAATTCTGTTACTGTTTAAACGAAGCCAATGTTGAAATAATACAAAACGTTTTTACTAAAGTTCGGGCTATTGATGTATGGTCTTGTCGGTTTCCTTGCATTGACTTACGGGGGAAATACCTACGGGAATGTTATGACTCTGTCCATTTCCTCATCTATATTAAAGGTGTAAAACCAAATAGGGCCTTCTCTAATTGACTAAATTGCAGCACTCCCGACTTTATTGCCAGGAAAATAGTCCAGTTGCAATCAGTTTTCAGTTCGGTTATTAATAAAGGTACAACGATGATTTTTCACGTCGTATTAGATTGAAGATAATACACGTATTCTCAGTATCCAGAATCTGAAGGAATTTCGTCTATGACTAAATGACGTTAATATTTGCCGACCAATGACCTTACGTATGTCAGTAAACAAGGTCTTATGAGGAAAAGAACTTCGACCATACCCAGTGAAAATAATGTTCAGCTGTGACTCATAGGCAGAAAATGGAATACGAGTTTCATTTTTTTTTACCAGAGGTTATATAGTACTTTGGAAATACGTATTAGTCTCACTAGACATCGAAGGATAAACGTAAGGCGATTTGTAACAGTTCGAATGGTGATGTTAGATTATAATTAATTTTTTTTGTAGCGAACAATTAATTAAACGCATTGTTGATGTACATTTTAAAAACTAATGTGGCACCAGCATCCAGGCAGAGAAAGAAAGGCAGAAAGGGAAAAGAAAGAAAAGAAGAAAGGAAGGGAAAAGTGAGGCGAGATCCGAATCATAGGTGATAAGCGAACACACACACGGCTAAGAGGCAATAAAAAAAGGGTTATTTTGATAAGTGGCAAATGGCGAAAGAGTGTCATTCCAATGACAATGAGATTTGAGTGGGTAAGGAAGTGTTATCTAAGGATATGAAAACAAACTATTGGTACGGGAAGGCATCTTATTATCAACACAGACCATCGGCCAAGGGAAAAATTCAAGTGAAAATGTTATTTCGATAAGTGACGAAAAGAAACAGGCGACTACAAAAGACTTTGGACAGATATGAAAATTAAAGGCCACCTACGAGTAATCGTTGACCGATTTTCCTACTTGGCCTGCGCGAATGGAATTGTGTTATCAAGAAATGTTCGCCAAAGAAAGTCCACTTGAAAACGTTAATTTTGATAATTGACAAAACAAAGGTGTAGCTACAGAGCCTTAGTTAGATACGGAAAATTAAAATCCCACACAAGCAGTCTCGCTAACTAAATTCTTTTCGACAAAACAACTTTTGCCTGCGATAAAAAATTTATGTTATCAGGAATATGTGCCGAAGGAAAATGGGTGGGGACCCAGGGGTGTTTTTCTTTCTTCCTTGGAGACGTCAGACTGACTGAAAACTTGGGGATAATTCTTTTTTGAGGCCAGGTTAAGAATACCAACCATCTTGGTAAATTAGCGATAAAATACCTGACGTAAGCCACGTGTAGAACAAGAATTATAACCCCATTGTTCATATTTTCCCGTTGGTGGCCAGAGAAATGATACGGCGATTAAGGAAGAAAAAGAAAAACAAAAGATATTTTGTTTTAGTTAAGCAAGGTATTTTTTTCCGAAACAAAGCCGCGGATTGTTCACGCCCGACTAAGACATCATTGGTCAAGTGGTGATCACGTGACGCACGAGGGAGGAGGAAAGATACACGACCAAGACCTCATTGACTGAGACTGATCACGTGACGCACGAAGAAGGCTGTCGACGCCCCCATCCAGAGTATAAGTATAAGAAGCTGCTACGAAGAAGTGGGGAGGGCAGTTCACGCCCCTCAGAAGTATGGTGAGAAAGTGGGAGTGAGAAAAAGTTACCAAAAATCGAAAAGAGTGGAAAATCCCTAACCAGAAATAAAAGAGGTGGATATGTATTTAGAATTATCGAGGAACCCCCGGACGCCAACAGACCCACCCCGGTTTTGATCGGCGTTAATAAAAGCCAGGCCCCAACAGGCAGAAATCAGTTCGGGCCCTGGCGGCAGAGATGAGTGTCCAGAAAGTTCGGGCCCTGGCGGCAGAGATGAGTGTCCAGAAAGTTCGGGCCCTGGCGGCAGAGATGAGTGTCCAGAAAGTTCGGGCCCTGGCGGCAGAGATGATTGTCAAGAAAGTTCGGGCCCTGGCGGCAGAGATATGTGTCCAGAAAGTTCGGGCCCAGGCGGCAGAGATGAGTGTTCAAAGAGTTCGAGCTCCAGTTTCCAGAGTTGAAGCCGCCTCGAGATAGCTGACCAAGATTCACGCAAAATTCCGGACTCCTCTTCAACCAAGAACAATTATTTTGAAGAGCGACTTAGGACCAGACCACCGAAATAAGTTTTTTTTCGACTTTCGTCCAAAGACACACCTAAACATAAATTTCTTAGAGAGCAAACAACTTGAAGCGTTAAAATTTGCCTAGCGAAAACGACGTGTCACAATCCACAGAACGGGTCGGAGATAGATGCAGTCCCATGTATCGAACAACTAGACATAAAGTTTGTTACCTTTTTCTTTGATACTTTGAACTTT
>CAHIKZ030001095.1:357500-432500 GCA_903632075.3 Acanthosepion pharaonis | reverse complement strand
GTTCATGTCAGCTGATATACGGATCGGGTAAAGTCCAAATATAGTATCTTGTTTGAAGTATATTTAGCTTTCTGTATTTTGGAATTGTTTTATCATCAGAAGCTAATAAAATTTAAATCTTCCAATATTTAAGTAATTCCGAAGTTTGGTAAATCATTATCAAAATATATTTGGCTTCTGCTATGTCAGATTCATTATACTGAATACAGCGTCTTAACAAATTATGTCCATTGTTATTATATATTTCGCCATCACGCATCAAATAACTAAGAATAAAGGAAAGCCTTATGACCTATACGGATAATACTTCTTCTTCTTCTTCTTCTTCTTGTTATTCTTCTTCTTATTATTATTATTATTATTATAATTATTATAATTATTATTATTATTTTAATAGTAAGAAGTAGTATTATGTAAGTGCATGTACCTACCGATGCGCAGACACGCACACAAAAAATATATATATATATATATATATATATATATATATATATATATATATATATATATATATTTGTGTGTGTGTGTGAAAAGTCTCTGTATATATATATATATATATATATATATAATTATTTATATATTATATGCGCGGTACTTATTAAAAATCGCTCAATATCAGAGACAAAGCTAACATTTTTGGAAGGATTGATGTGAGTTTGTGATACTGTGTTTCACGCTTTTGCGATCGTCAATATATATATACAAGTATATATATATATATATATATATATATATATACAAGTCATATATATATATACATGTGCAGAGAGCTAAACACGCGCGCACACACATACAGACATACGCACGCACCTGACAAACACGCACGCACCTGAAAAACACACACGCACACATGCATATATATATATATATATATATATATATATATATATATATAATATAAATCCCTGCAAATGTAAATTGATTTTCATTGAGCTCTCAGGATTTCATCTTCCTTTGACTAGCCATACGTACTGGCAAGTTTTTCATGTTAACTGGATATATCATCCAACGGTGCCCTATTGGCGCTACCTTTTTGTGCAGGTGACACTTTACCATATATATATATATATATATATATATATATATATATATATATATATATATATATATATTTATTTAGGCTCAAGCACTGATATTTCCGGCTTATAATTTATTACATTTGAATCTTAATCACGATTCAATTCATCAGACCTACAAATTCAAAATTTTTGATGAATTGTAAGTCTGATGAATTGGATCGTGATTAAGATTCAAATGTAATAAATTACCACTATGGAATATCAATGCTTGAGCATAATATATATATATATATATATATATATATATATACATATATATATATATATATATATATATATATATATATATCTTAAACTGAATTTAGACATCTACTTTACCCTTTATACTTTCTGTGATTTATATTTCAAAAACTTCAAATCAATAATCAATTTTCAATGACCGACGAAGCCTCTATAGAAAAATAAATAACGTTTTATTGATTTGTCCAATTTCAAACAGACAGCACAGCTGGGAATCTACAAACACTTAAAAATATTTACCATAGGTGGCCTGCAGTTTGCTTTCAAGTTGGTTGGAGTTGACCAATGTTTCCATATTTATAAATAAAACAAACCTAGATGCAACTGCACAGTACATATACATTTCCCATAGAAGATAATTGTTTATAAATCATATTGTCTATTTGGCAAAAACAGAGATAGATAAAAATAATAATCTATCTAGTGAAGAGATAATATACACAAGGTCTACTGAAAATGAATGGGAAAAAGTTACATTAATTATAAACTGAGATCTGTAACTGCGACTAAAGAGAAATAGGTAATCGGCTAAAATTATTTAGAGTATATATAAAAATCTTATACATGAAATAACGCCAGGGATAGCTGAAGTTTCTGCTTGGAAGAAAAACTGCGATACAGAGTGTAATAAAAACAGAATCAGTGAATAAACTTATACGAAAGATTTATTGCACTTTACTTTCTCTACTTGTCTACTGACGATATTCAGTCATCCCCCCCACGAGGGTGTCATGTGGCACAAGGCCTTTTTAACGTGGGCATTCCGAGCCATTAGGCTCAGCCAAAAAATAGCCTATTGAACCCGTATAAACGGTTTCAGGGCCGGCTTTACCTCCCCGAAGGAGACTCCGCCCTTCGGCGTAGCCTCCTTCGGGTTCCTCCCGCCCGTAGGAAGAGAGTTGAACCGGACAGTCGCTCAGAAAGAGACAATTAATCCAGAGAGTTTTTTTGTACTTCCTAGATCTTCAGCGGACGTAACAGATGATTTATCAGAACATTCTCCACTACATATTTTACGCATAAGAAAGATAAAAATCTGGTGTTCAGGCTCTTTCCAGATTTTCTGTGAAAGTCTGGGTAGTTCTTGTATTGGATTATTTGGGCTGGAAGGTCTCTCATTTTCCGTTTGCCTTTTAGTCCGGGAATGGAAATTTGTTCTCCTTCTTGATGGACGAGGCTGCTCTGAGTCTGTATGTGGATCTTCTGGATCTCTTTCCTGGATGTACCCGCTTCTTGACCATTGTCTGCTCATAATAATCATCTAGAGTTGTCAGGGTCTCGGATGTTAATCGCTCTAAAATGTCTGATGGAAACACAACTGAAGCTGTTTCATCGATTGGTTTTTTGTCTCAAAGATATCAGATTTGTTACATCGCCATCAGAAGCCAGATCTCTGAGAATGTCGGTAGTTTGCCTTCCAACGTGATGTCGCACGAGTACGTATTGGGGATTTGATTCTATTATTCCCACCTCGTCTACGAGGGGGTCATGTATGATATAGCGGAAGTGGCGTCTCAGTAGAACCGTACCTTGTTGAGAGAGCCAAGTGCGAAGCGAAGTCCCAGCTGAACACCGTCTTTGGAAGGGTAGAAATATTTCGTGTGGTGTGGAATTGGTGGTCGTGCATAATAGCAATACAGGTCAACTACAAGGGGATCGTCCCAATTATTCATTAATCTTTTGTGTATTGAAGCAGCCAATTAAATTATTTTCCATATTGCACCGTAATATCTCTCGCATTGACCGTTACCCCGAGTGTTTTACGGGGTTGTCCGAATTACTGCCACTCTGCATTCATGTAAGAATTGCCGAAGTCGCTCCGACATAAAGGAAACTCTTATGTCTGAATATATGTATGCCGGTATTCCAGTGACTGCAAATAAGGAACAAAGGCACTGTATAATTGCTATTGTAATCATATCTGGACAGAGAACGACAAAAGGAGACCGTGAATATTCGTTTGCAATAGTTAGTATATATCGGTTTCGTGTTTTGGATGATAACAGGTCTTTAATTCTAGATTGTCTTTCAAATAGCTGCGGTGCTTTTATTACGATTCCAAGCGTAATTCTCTAAAATTTATGTTTTATCCATTCGGGAGGAATATTTAGCTTTCGTAACGTCCTCCAATGAATAAGGCAAATTCCGACTCTTTACCATGTGTATCATCCGTGTTAGGCCCAGCTGGCTCATTTTCTCGTGTAGTGTCTGGAGTTCTTTTGTACTCGGAGTTATAATGCATGTTCTTGACAAGACGTCTGCTGTCAGATTATCCTTGCCGGTCCGGTACTTAATATCGAACGAGAAAAAAGTTAGTTCAATTCTCCTCCTTGCTATTTCTTTTATTTCACTGCTAGCCTTTGAGTTGAACATGAACGAAACAGATTTTTTTTTGAAGTGACGTCCGATCAAATACTGTCTCCGGTTTCTTAACGCCACAAATATGGCACTGGCTTCTTTTTCAATCGCCGTATACCGTCGTTCAGACTGAAAGAGAGTCCTTGAAAAAAGGTTACAGGGTTGTTAGCTTGACTTAATGAAGCGGCAATTGCTTAACCTGATGCATCAGTTTCATCTACTACTCGGACAGAAGATCTATATTTGTGATTACGAATTTTACACAGTCTTGCTTGAGTTTTTCGAATGCTTCTATTGCTGGGAGTGCTAAGGGAAAAGATCTTATTAATGGATGTATCTTCTCTGACAAATAGGTGAGCCATTGTGAAGAGTGGGCGAATATGCACATAGTTCGTCGGAGCGCACGTATGTTATCTGGAACTGGCACTCTGAGCAAAGGTTTTAATCGATCTGAGTCCGGCACCATTGGCCCGTTGCTTATTGTATATCACAAAAGATTGATTTTATGTTGCCCAAAAGAGCATTTGTTGCTATTTAGTATAATGTTATATTACCTTAACGCGTTGTGGCGCTTTTGATTGTGGCCACATATAGTTCCATTATCTATATAAGAAAAAGTATTTTCCAGTATTTCATCCATTATGATTTTGTTGATTATTCTCTGAAAACTCCATTTGGCTCTTTGTGCCGCGCCAGGAAATTTTTCTCCCCGGAATCGATACTTCAAATATACAAATCTTGCTGCCATATATGGTCTGGGACACCTTCTGTTTACCTCGGAGTTTTTGACAAGATCCAGAGACGGATATGTAATATAATTGGCCCTGATCTGGCGTTTCTTCTACAGTCACTCTCTCATAGACGCGCCGTCGCCTCTCTCTGTCTTTTCTACAAATACTTTCATGGTAATTGCTCCGATGAGCTGCTTTCACTGGTTCCCAGACTCCAAGAATTCAAGCGCCCTACGAGGCTGGCATCCCTCTCCCACCCTTACACTGTAGAAACTTTTAAATGTAGCCGTCTCTTCTACTCCAATAGCTTCATACCTCGCACCTCTCGCCTGTGGAACACCCTTCCCAATTACTGTTTCCCTGAGAGCTATAATCTCCAAATATTCAAATGTAATGTCAATCGACACCTCCAGTTACCTTGATCTATCCACTATCCTTCTCCTCATCCTTTCTTCTATCACTCCTATCTGTTCTCGCTCCAAATCTTCTGCAACCCCCTGCATCCTAGGGGCTTCACGCCTTGCTCGGGGCCTAATGCTTTAAAAAAAAAAACAGGTACAGTCGGCCAACTGTTTGAAATGCATGATGACAATCACTTTTCAAATCTAACGTGAGGAAAATACTGTATTTAACTATTTCAGACAGTATTTCGTCTAAACGTACAACGTAAAAACCTTCTTGAATAGTGAACCGTTGAAGAGTTAATTTTCTGAGAGTAATCTATAACCATCGTTTTTTTATGATTTTCTGTGTTTGTTATTAATACATGGCCTCTCCATGGTTACGTACTTAGCTCAATTATTCCTTCTTGAAGCATTGCTTTTTTTTATTTCGGTCCATATAAATTGTTTGCAGTCATGTGAATAACGTCGGCTCTTAATAACTATTGGCTTAAAGTCCTTTGTCAGGTTTTCAAAACGTGAGGAGTACGGAATGTTGGCCGCAGTCTGTTCGCAAATCTTTAATACAAGATTATCTCCGCCGAACGGGATTTCTATGCTAGAGTATTGCTGAAAAAGTAGTGGTATTACCTCACAACAAATGTATTTCATTATCGATAACATAACAGCTTTATATGAGAAACCGTTATAATGTTGATCGGCCAAACAATATCCACTTACGTTTGATGACATAGCTGCGTTCGCCATTGTTACTCTTTGGGAGAGGGAACATGATGCCATTTGTGAATTTTTACTAGACATATAGTCTAGCAAAAATCTATATCTGATATAAATTTCAGAATTGTCAGTGTCTAACAATGCGTTGGTGAGGAGTCAGTTAACTATAATTTTATGATAGTTTTTAAAAGACAGTCAGAGGACGCGGCCGATGTTGCAGAAAATGATAACGAAGTGACAGGATGGTTAGCTTTGTAAGAGATATATTTTAATCGAACGACATACCTTGGAAAAATGTCCTATTTTTCCACACTTGTAGCAACGAGATTCCCTGGCAGGACATGAAATTCGTGAGTTTAGATTTATAATGCAGTAGTAATATTTCCGTTCGGTTGATGCAGCAGTGACAGGTCGTTCTCTAGTGCTTAAATTTTGACATCCTAGACATGAGAGTAAGTCTTATCTTCATAGAGAGGAGGGAGAGTAGGAACAGGTTGTCTTAGAACGGTAGCCACAGTGTCGGGTTGAAAATACGAACAGGACTTCTGTTTAGCAAGCTCGCAAATATAAACTAGTTCATGAGCAGATTTCAGGGTAATGGTCATATTTCAAGAAGGAGTTGCCTTACCTGAACGTTTCGTAGGCCATTTACGAAAGCGTATAGAATATGTTCCTCTTGTGCCTCCAAAGTGGTCATGGGATGAACATTGAAGTCCCTACTTAATGCCCAAAGGGTCTTTAGGAATTGATCCAATGTTTCGCCAGATTGCTGTCGCCATGTAACAAGTATATGTCACGCAAATATTTCATTTTGTGTTTCATGTAGGTTGTGTGTAATCTTTCTGTTATGGGGTCCACTCCTTTTTCATACAAGTGGACTCGACCAGTTTGTACTTGTACTGCTGCCGGTGAATACCCGGGAGATAGAGTGAGTAACAGAGATACACTGATACAATGAGAGAATAAGTGTGTGAAATAACCGCTTTGTAGGAGTCAGAGTTGCGAGCACGTAAACTCAGAAGGAAGACTTACTTCGATACTGAATTTCCCAGACTATATATATATATATATATATATATATATATATATATATATATATATATATATATATATATATTATTGCTACTAACTGCATTTCTGGATCTACTAACCGTATTACCAATTGTATCATTGCGTCAATACAATTATTTGCTATATTACATTCCTGAGTTTGTCATTCATTTCAGACCGGATTTCATCTCGAATCCACAACACTTTCTATCGTTTCTGTATAAGTTTTACAGTCTATAATGATATCGTTGATTGAATGAAACACATAGCCAGAAGAGCACACTTGTTAATAAGCCGATTCGGTTTCTCAAGGAATAGAGTTTCAACGAAGTTCAAAAAAGATTCAAGCCAGTGTGTCTCGCGTTTATCTACTGCTTCGCATTCCGAGTCATTGGCAAATCGTTCCGGCCCTCATATGAAGTTCCAGCGAAAGAGCAACAAATTGTAGTAAAAACAGAACTAATGAATAAAACTATACCAAAGCTTTATTGCACTTTCCTCTGACTACTCGTCTATTGACAGATTAAACAGTGTACATTTTATACCTCATAGATGCAATTCATTGATGATTTATCAGTACAATAACTTTGAGCAAAGCTTATATTATACATAATTAAACATAAAAAGTTAATTAGCAGATGTAGACATACTATTAAACACCTATTATGTCACTAGCGTATTGGTTTTCTGGTCAGTATTTTTTTACTGGACACGAAACTGCATTAGTTAATTAGTAGTTTAACTCACCCACAGCGTTTGTTTTCTTGCTTATGTTCTATTTCACCTGAGAAGGTGTGCTTACACAGGAGCGTTTTGATTATTTTTTTAAATTATTTTAAATGCAATTAATGTTACTGAAATTATCATGTGATGTTTGAGAACTATCGCGTGTTATATAAAGACTGCCATTCCCTCCTTTCATTTTATACTGTCTTATGAAAATCATGTATATATGAAACTCAAGTAATGACTACAATTGTCCTTTCATAGGATTTAATGTTTGTAAAAGTTTTTTGCACGGTCTAGGTAATCTAGTCTCTGAGCACTTTAGTGAGTACGGAATTTGATTTCAGGTTTTTTTTTCTTTTTTTTTTTTGTGTTTCAGTCGAGACTGTATCGGGATAAGTGTTTAGATTTCAGCAAACTGTCCATTAGCTTCACCAAATGTTTTTGTTTTATGTAATACACATCCACGCGCGTATATATATATATATATATATATATATATATATATATATATATATATATATATATATATATATATATATATATATATATATATATATATATATATATATAAAAATCTATCAAGTGATCAAGAAATTAAAAATTAGGACGAGTATAACAAGGCTTAAAGATAATTTTGTATGATATTCTTATTGTCTTTATCATTAAGCGAAATAATTTGAAGGTAATAAACTGATATTGATTTTCTGATATATATTAATATATATATATATATATATATATATATATATATATATATATATATATATATAGAGAGAGAGAGAGTAATTGTCTAACGAATGCGAGTATTGATATGATCATGAAATAAATTACGTTGTAATGAACGCATTGATTTCCATGTAATGTATACATTCAGGGACCACTTAATGAAGTACACGTGAACAAATGCAGTTTTACGCAAATGTTTAAGTAGCCAATTACGTGGCATCAACTTAATGGACATATGCATTTAAACATTGCAATGTCAAACAAACTGAAGTGCATTTCACGCATTAGTATACGATAGAAATGTGACTTAAACGACTTTGATTGCGGCATTATTCAGGTTACTAAACAGGCAGCTATTAGTATTTCAAAGTCTTGGAATATCACGTTCATACTTCTCTTGGGTCACAGAGAATGGTCAGAATATAAGAACTCAAGTGAGTCGTAATTCTATGGTCGGAAATCTACTGAGGATGAAATAGGCCGATGTACAATGACCAAACTGATTCAGACTTTTAGAAATCAACACTACTTGCTATATGAAAATATTTTCATGGCATATATAGGGATGCGTTGTCAATAAAATGTCGTTTAAATGCCAAAGCCTAGGAATTATGACTGAATATGTTTATCAAAGTATGGCCACTTTACAGCAACTAACTGTCGGTGAATGAGAGAGAGAAACTTCTGTACTTCCAATTCCTAGCAATTTCAAGTCCGCTTTTTGAATATGAGGTAGAAGTAGACTCTGGCCAATTTGGTGAGAGAAACCTCATTTACCTATGATTCGAACACCCTTTCGATAACTAATAATTTGACATTTTCCATCAGAAAGAAAAGGAACTAGATAAATTGCCCTTTTCAGGCCCCCGTTCTTGTCACCCACTTCTATAGTAATTTGAAAGGGGGTATTACATGCGAATGCATCCCCGAGTAACCCTCGTTGCCACGTCCCTTCTCCCGTTGGATTCCTTACATGACCAAGCTTGTCTCTTTACATTTAATCTCAGACTGGTACGATGTTTCTGACCCAGGGAAGAGTTCTGATGACTCGGTTTCTGGGGAGACACGACATCTCCACTCAGACAATCACGCCTGAATTATCACCCCACCTTAAAAAAAATCAAAATAGAATCCTCTTATAGAATCTCCAACACAAATGTGAGAGGTCTACGTTCCAACTTTACAGAACTACTGCTACATTCTGAAATCGATATCCACGTCTCATTCGCACTAAATAAGTTCACAGTACCGGGTTACTCACCTCTCATAGCCAAACATGACCACGTTAATCTTCACTACTTCAGACTCGGAGCTTACATCAGGGGCGATTTTCCCTCGGACAGAGACCCAAAAACGAGAAAAATATATCTGGTATATGTGCATCCACAGTACAACATTCGTCTTTGCGTTCTATCGTCCCCAGGACGAAGGAACGTTAATATTCCATCGAATATCTGAGAAGAGTAATAATATCTTCTCGCATTTCCACACGGCCAGTTTCATTATCTGCGTTGACTTCAATATCAAACATAAAGGGTAGCTAGTCCACTCCAACAAAACCAGTTTTGACGAAAGATATTGCAGAGACTTCTCCATCACCTATAAACATAATCTAGATCATCGGAGAACCTACCCGGGTCCCTGAAACTAGGCGATATTAGGCGAACCTCATTGGCCTCTTCCAAAACATTTGCCCTAATAAATGCCTATCAAAAGTTTTCCTCCACTAGTCATGCCAGACAATTTCATAATCAGTCTTCAGAGTGATGCCATCCTCAAAGCATTCCCTGATTCAGAGATTTGTAGATCGATTTTTCGATTCGCGAAGGCAGACTGAGACTGCTTTCAATCCAACATGATAAAAGATCTCATCCCAACATTTTTCAAGTATGGTACCTCAAAAAAATCTGTCTTTGACACTGACTAGACGTTTTCTGGAATGGAGTGTTTTATACACTCAAAAAATTTTAGTAAAAGACAGTCAACGTTTGTTCACTTATGAATGCGCTAGATCCTTAACTCAGATGAAACACTACTTCAAAGTGTGTCGCCTGGAGCGAAGTATTTATTCCCTCAGTACACTGAGAACTGCCCGCAATGACTAAAAATAGTTATCGAAAAAGCCAAGTGCTGCTAGGTCGAAACAGTCTAGTCTCCTCAGTATCAACTGCAAGGTAAGGGCGTAATTATTAAGAAGATATTATAGAACCTAGAAAAGAAAAAAAAAACAATTCTTCAGCGACGAGCAATATGGATTTCGGTCGACCTGATTCACTTTCGATGTTCTAACTACCATCACTCAAAGAACCAGTGAAGCGTCCTCCCTCTAATGAGGCTCTAGTGGACTCTTCCATTTACTATAAATTTACTAGGAGAAGTATGTCTCAGGGAGAACAGAGATAGACTGTTCTACATAGGCTATGACTGTTCGCAGCTCCTGCCTTGGGAAAAGAGGAACCCGGACAAGGCTGTGCCGAGGGGCAGGGTTTCGTCCGGGGAGGCCGACAGACCCGAACACGTTTATGTGGGTTCTACGGGGATTTTTTTGGCCGAGACTACGGGATTTCTCACCCAGGTTAAACTCGGCCTTGTGCCACATATAACCCTCGTGGGGGTGGGGCTCTTAAATAGAACAGTGATAGACTGAACGCTGGAGAACCGACACCCACTCGCAATACTTCTCTTGTATTTAATGTTCAATACACTATCTATCTGCAATCTCTTGTTTTGTTATTCTTCACCATGTACCTGGTCACAACACTCTTGACGACAAACACACCTGACGGACCATATCACGACATATCTCGAAGGCCTTTGACAAGCTGTGACACAAAGACATGCTGCGCCACAATTACGTCCCTAAAGGTAGGTATCAATGGCCAGTTCTCAAGAACCCGCGTTGATATCTATTCAGCGCGGATGTCACCAAGAGGTCACTTCTCAGACCAACCCTCTTTGTGATCTACATAAATGATCTGCCTAAGAATACACTCAGTTCACTTATAAACACCTCCGCCGATGTTACGAATATATACGGACGCACCGCTAAAACTCTCGATGATTGTTGGGGCGCACCTACCTTCTGACTGATAATGGACTGATCCCTCTACGATATAAGTCAGTGCTAGAGAGAGGTGGAGGAAGGATCAGCTTCAGCGACAGCAGTCGAGATCAGGTTACCATTACATACCGTTGGACTGTAGACTTTTGCTATTGTTACTTACTAACCGGCGTTCCTTATTACTAATCACTCTGTTGTTAATTACCTCTTACAAATATACCAGTATTTATCCCTACAACTGTGTTTGTCTTTATTCGAATACACACACGCGGGAACACTCCCAACATCTCAACAATGATCAAAGTTTCAAGACTAATCTCTCTTTCGATCTCACAAAAACTACGAAATGGGGTAAACCTAGCTGGAGGAGAAAAAAACTAGCTCGAGGACAAAGCTGTTTCTATCATCACTGATGTGATTCCGAACAGCGATCACTCTGGATGAACGGAGATCATCTCGGTGAAGCACGCGCCTTGAAAGACCGTTGGGCCTCAAATTTATACTAGACCTCAAGTGGGACTTAAACATACGATCCATTGCTAAGGATGCAATTGAAATAGTCGACTCTATGTGTTGCCGTTTTTTGGGTATTATGTACTAGTGAGCCAGTCAAAATGAGCTGACCCATTTTATAGTTCACCAATAGAAGGGTTAACCAATCAGAAAGCTCAAAATATTCAATCCGACGTGTATAAAGTCAGCCATTTTGTTTTTTCTCCCAAACATATCTTCACTAGAAACCTGATATGGAAGACTTAAAGAATTAACAGCCGCTACTCTCTCCGAATCTACACAGAAAACCTCTGATATTGAAGAGATTACGGACTTCACTGGATTCCATATTCCGAGACTACGGCAAACATGGTCAACACTATGCACCATTCCAGTAAGTAAATGCTCCCTCCTTCTATTTTCTACCTTTACAAGAGCGAGACCAGGCTAAAAATAGAGTACTTTTGTCATATCTGGGCGGGAGCTACGCAGATGTAACTTACTAGAATTGACAGAGTTCAAATCCATTTATAACCCCTTGTGGGTAAGGAACTATTCTCCACCCTTTAACATTTTTTCCCACAGGCGGGATGTGACACGACACTCAATGCGCTACATCGACGGTGATTGCTCAGAAGAACTACATTCTCTGATCCCCACGAAGCATGCCTTCAGAGCAAGAACGTCCCATGCCATTTACATAACAAACCACCGATATTTCCGCTGTAATCCATCGGTCACATGTAAGTCCCACTCAAGCAGCTTCTTCCTATGAAACCTTGCCCTGTGGAATCATCTCCCAACAGGATGTTTCCCTGATCACTACAATCTTAAAGTGTTCATGGCTATAGGGTTAACCGTTTTCTTCCACTAATATACATACGTAACCCTCTAACTCGAGTGGCTGTTTAGTCCTGGAAAGGGTGAACCTAATTGTTATATATATATATATATATATATATATATATATATATATATATATATATATATATACAGTCTCAGTTAGTTATGGTGGACTGGCCATGTCTTGAGAATGTTTGATGACAGGATACCCAAAATACTAATTTACAGGGAGTTACATCAGGGCTAAAGAAATGTATGACTGCCATGGCTAAGATACAAAGACAAGCTGAACAGGAGTGTGTCAGCAGTCAATATAACACCTAACACCCTTGAGCGCTTAGCTTTTGAGCGGGTAGAATGGAGACAAATGTGTTTTAGTGGACTCAGCAATTTTCAATCTGCTTGTCTGAATCTTCAAGATGCGAGAGGAAGATCTAAAATGTCAGCCAATCTAACAGTGATCTCATTTCACAATCCTCACACTTGCTCCATATGTGGCCACCTTTGTAAATCACTAGCGGCTCTTAAATGCCACTTAAGATTATCGCACAAACTTTCATAACTGAATCAATAAGCTCTCAGATCCTCATACGTCGAAACCGACGGGAGAGTCCATTATATATATATATATATATATATATATATATATATATATATAGAGAGAGAGAGAGAGAGAGAGAGAGAGAGAGAGAGAGGTTGATGGTTATGCTTTTATTTCTGAACACAGTCTTTAAGTTTTAGATTATTTTTATATGTGAATGAAGCTTTAAATGTCTTATACTCTACATTTCTTGTAGACGGAGTTTGGTAGGTTTCAATGTGGGTTTACATGAATCATTAATTGAGCTTTGATTATAAAAATGTAACATAATTATTGCGGATATTCATGTAGTGGTATTTCCAGTATAATTATTCATAAATTTCTTGTGCTCAGGAAAAGCAAGGGGCATGTAAATTTATAAATGATATTGATCCTCTATACGTTATTATCGTTGACCATGAGCTTAGATATTAAACTTGTTTTTATTAAAATAATTAACTTAATTTTTTTGTCCTCGTTATGTATTAATAAAGTAGATTTTTTTTTTCTAATGCTAGAAATATACAATAAAAAGCATAATCACTTGTCAATTTTTCTTTAATTAAACTTGTTTAAATGAATGACTGCTGCCTAAATACTCAACTATATATGGAAATGAGATTGACACCGAGGGCTGGTGCAAAGAAAGGTGAAAGGAAATCTTGTCGCCCTGAAGATGCGTGCTCGACGGAAAGGGACCAAGCAGACATCGTAGGAGAGCGTCTTCACATGCAGTCATTGCAATCTGGACTGTCACGACTTTGTGTAACTGTGTAGTCTATCACTTGAATCATCGCCATGAGCAGATGAGGCATAACTCTTGGGGCGCTGAACCAAGAATTCTCGAAAACGAGGGATGCCACACACACATACACACACAAATGTTGTGGACAAACTTAATTGCTCCCACTGTCTATGCATATTTTCTAAGGAAATGTGAATATTTGCAATACTTACTGAATTTAACTTAATTTTTTTTATTCCAGATTTAAGTTTGAACATTACTTTTAGAAGATTTTTAGAAGTTTTTTTTAGAAGTTTTGATCTCTTGTATTCATAGTTATAGATTTTTCTAAAATTTGTTGCTCACCCAAATTATTTATCAGCCTTCTGGAAATTTTCAAATAATATTTTTTATGACAATTGTCGTTTTTCTTGCTTAATTTGACATTTAATACAAACACCCTCAGAAGATGAAATAGTATTGACCTGATTCTATATCATTCTAAATAATAACGAAAAGGATTTGATGCGTACGAACAACGTGATTGATATAAAACAGTTTCAAAGCGTTTAAATGTTCCTTGACCGACAACTCGTAACATTAACTGGAGCTACACTTCAAGATTTTCGCTCAACTTAAACTCCCGTGCTTAAGAGTAAATAGATAAAATGCAGATTATCTCGTATTAGAAGCAATCGAGAAAATGGGAGTAAATATTGGTACTCTGTTTTATGGTCAAATAAAAGCAAACTGGAATGAATTGTCAAATGAAACCACGTTATATATGGAAGCAAGTAAATGAAGCTAACAAACCAAAAATACTTTTTCTACAATTAAGGACAGTGGTGGGAGCATTCTGCTCTGATGGTGGTTTGCTGTTTCCGGAGCAGAACTATTGAGTGTACATTGTATCATGGATAAATCGTAGTATTTCCAAAATTTTACTAAATGCAGATTAATGCTATGCGCAGGAAGAAACAGGTCAGTCTGTGCAGTGGAGTGGAAGATAATATTTCACCTCAAATTCTGGAATGGGTGCAGGGCCATTGAAATTCGGCTTTTTTATCCCTGCAGCCATGTCTAACTTTGAGCCACAAATGACATATTCGACTTTGTCAACACTTTTGCATTAATCGTCGCATCTTACCAAAATAAGGACTTCCTTTATTCGCGTCTTTACTGAAAAAAAAAACCCCGCATAAGTGCTGAGTGAAAATGATTCCGTCCTCAGCAGTCCATTTTACAATTCCTAGACCTGACGAGGAGATTTTGCGCAAAAACAGCAGGGCTTCCTCCCAATAATTTTCAAAGCTAATGCCGGCAAACGGTTAGCGGCATTTCGTTGTCGCACAAACCAAACGAGCAAACGCTTCATTGCAGCTCCTTGCATTCTCATCGCCGGCATCACATGCGTTAGAGCCACGCTGCATATGTAGCAGAAAGCTTGACCCCGTTTACGGCCAAGCCTTGCGCTTACCAAATCATGTGCACGTGCGTGAATGCGCGCTAGCATCTTCCATTTTGCGTGAGCTCATTCATTTTTCTAAGTCATGGCCATTGTCCAGGCTACACCAATCAATGACAAGTCACTCTCCCTTTAAATACCTTCAGCGCGGCTGCATCCGCACTCACGTCTTGATTTGATCGCCATTAACGCATCTGTCCTTGGATTAATTGACAGCTTCCTGCTACCGCAAGTTACCTATTTGCTTAAACGTTTGCATTACCCATTTTATCTCCACGTGCTTCCTTTACTGCGCAGTCCACTCCATCTTAGCCTTCCATACCTATTTCTACATTTTCGTACTTCAGTTTTGCTATTAGACAGTTAACTGCTGCCGCAAGTTACTTCTCTTCTGCCTTTACTACGCGGCCCAGTAAACCTAAGTGTTTCACTACTTTTTAAGCTTCAACGTTTCAAAGATTTGGTTGCGTAACCTCTTCCTACAGCGAATTTTTCGTGCGGCCAGAAAGCACGGTCCATATCTAGGAGAAGCTTTTTCCATACCGCTCCACTGCATTTTTAGTTTTCCTATACAAGGAGGTTGCACCGCTTCAGTTTCGGCATCAACTTCTATTCGAATTCTTACACAGAATTTCTACAACCAATCAAATGGCTCCTACAAGACGAACATCCGCAAGTCATCAACTGAAGACCGCTAATATCGTTAACGTTACACATGCAGAACAGGTGACTGCGTAGGAGCACATAATAACTCCGTTTACAGATGATCATATAGCGTTTACTTCAACCTCTGATTTGCACTCTTCTGCTTGCCGTGGCGATTACTAACCGGGCAGCAGTGCAAATGCTTCAAAATCAACCAGGCGAGGCAACCTTAGCAGGTGTTCTGAAAAAGCCTCACCGGTTAAGGGGAAACGGGAGTAGGATTCCATTGAGTACGCCTCCTTGGGGGAGAAGCGGCTGGCGTCTAATTCAACCACTGCTTTGCACTCTTCTTAGTGCCCTGACGATGACCGACCCGGCAGCTTTGCTAAGCGTGCGAAATACCATGGCGAAGTAACCTTAGCAGTAAATCTAAAAGAACCTCTGCGGCAAAGAGAAAGCGCGAGGAGGAAACCGAGGTAGAGGCCTCTTTGAGTCTTTCCAGTCAATCTCAACGTTGGCAGTATGTTTTGTCACATGAAACGCTTTATGGGCGTAACTACTGTTTGTACTGCAAATCAGTTTACACATAGTCGTTAAAAAGTAAGAGGAAACTACCTAAACACTTGCAAGACAACAAAAGAGCGGCTTCATCACAGCGATTTTGCACTCTCGACAGATCCCGCATCGAGAAGCTACTCGCAATGCAGCCGACGCCGTTGCAACTTCCATTCGACGGTTCCAGGAGACCACGGCTGAGAAAACCGCACGTAACGCAGCCAAAGCTGTGGCAACGTCCATTCGACGGTCCCAGGAGTCCATGGCTGAGAAAACTGCACGCCCTGCAGCTGACGCCGCTGCAACTGCTGCTCAATGGCGTCGGAAAGTTTCGCGCAAAAGCGCAAAAGGCGTCAACGCGATGCAATTTCAACTTCTGCTGCTATAGCTGTAGAAGGACCAACTGAAAGGCTTAAAAGGTTGCAAACTGTTAACTAGCGCCGCCATGCACAGCGTTCAACGATGAGACAGTTTTGAGGCTTTCCAGTCACAAAGGCTTCCAAATAGGATCCATGTCTGTGGGCATTGCAATCCCAAAAAATGGCCTGGAGAGTCTGCAGGTTTGTGTTGTTCAGACGGCAAGCTATGCATTAATTCTTAGGTTTCACTGGGCTTTATTACGTTCACATTGAAATCGGTCCAATAAACAAAACAAATTCATGATCAATGTCGAATATTGACATTCAGTTCACTCCATCAAGTATGTATGCAAGTACGTCAACAAAGGGACTGATGCTGCAATGTTTGGTATTAGGCAGGAAGGTTCCGTAGACGAAATCCAGGACTTCATTGCACGGCGCGTCATTAGCAGCACAGAGGGCACTTGGCACATATTCAGCTTCCTATCCACGAACGCCTCCCAGCAAACGTCCAGCTTGCTGTGCAACTTGAAAACGACGAACTTCGTAATTTTTCTGCGGATTCAGCAATGGATGTGGCTGCGCCTACCAAAGACACAACGCTTACAGCGTTCTTCAAACTTTGTCGAAAGGACAAGTTTGCTAGGACTCTACTGTAATCATACGTGCCTTCGTACTACGTGTGGGCAAAAAAGAACACCTGGGCTCGGCGGAAGTGCGGGGCCAACATCGCGGGCTATCTAGGCGTAAAAAAAGACGCCAAACTGAGAAGGGTATTCATGGATCCCCCACCGCGACAGGAATGTTTTTACTTGACACTCGAAGTTAGTGGTCCAATGAGCTACAATAACTTACGGACGGTTAGTGGAGTTTTAAGCAACACTTTTCCTGAGGCCTGCCTCCGTCACGGTTTTTTGGAAGACAACATCCAGTGGGATGCAACAATGGCTGAGTGAGCTCTTTCAAAAATGTCCTCTGCTTTGCGCCACCTCTTCACCACAATCTTACAAATGTGTGAACCCAGTGATCCGAAGACATACTCACAGAATCGCAACTGCTGTATCCAACAATGGCTCTTACATTAAACGATGAAATTTACAACAGGGCGTTTATAATCATTGAGAACCTGTTTGTTGAAATGGGGGGAAAATCTCTCCCCGCTATTGGGCTTCCAACCCCAGATCGTGTGGATTCCTCCAGTCTCTCGCCTGAGATTGTGCGGGAGACATCCTACTCTGTTGAGGAGCTCAAAGCCTATGCCAAAACAAATGAGCCAAAATTTCTCATAGATCAAAGGGCCGCTTACGGTGCTGTTCTTGCATCCACCAGGCAGGATACAGGATCAACTTTCTTCCTGGACGCGCCTCGGGGAACGGGAAAAACGTTCGTAACAAAACTGCTTCTTGCAGAAATTCTGCGCCATGGCAAATTGGCGCTAGCAGTAGCGACTTCGGGCATTGCTACCACATTACTACCGGGTGGCCGAACAGTGCACTCAACGATTAAACTTCCGCTTGACCTGATTAAGGCAGAAACTGCTGTATGCTGTATAGCCAAGCAATAAGGTCTAGCAGAGGTACTTGGGCGATGTAAGCTCATCGTCTGTGATGAGTACACTGTCAGTCGCAAAACTGCACACGAGGCTGTAAACCGTTCTCTGAAGGATATTCGAAACTCCGATGAGCATATGGGAGGTATAACTGTCCTATCCGGTGACTTTCGCCAGACTCTCCCCGTTCTACCTAAGGGCACAGGGCCGATGCTATTCTAGCGTGCTTGAAATCTTCACAACTTGGCCCACTGTTAGACCATTACACGTTACCACCTCCTCCTCTTCTATTTCCTTCTCATCTTCTTCTTCGTCTTTCTCCTCCTCCTACTTCTTCTTCTTCTTCTTCTTCTTCTTCTATATGCCGTTTTACTTCAGGGTGTTGTAGATCATGACCCTTCAAAATTCGCTGCCTTTTGTAAATCTTAATCTTGGAAAAGAAGAAATCCATTTTTTTCACCGGCAAGCTATGCATTAATTCTTAGGTTTCACTGGGCTTTATTACGTTCACATTGAAATCGGTCCAATAAACAAAACAAATTCATGATTAATGTCCAAACTGAAGAGACATGCCTGAATCAGGTGATATAGCCCTAGACACCCTACTTCTACTATGACTGAAGACATTCTGGCGGCCCGATATGTATAATGGTTTAAAGATTTCGTGAGATCACTTGATGTTCCTTACATTGGTAAATAATCTATATATTTTGCAGTTTTAGTAGTGAAGTGAGTTAAAATTTTGAACAAAATGTTGTAATGAAATCATAAAATCTAAAAAGAGACAATTCTGTTGTAATCTACTACTGAAGAAACTAGAATATAGAATATTTGTACGTATCTGAACCTAAATAAATTATTAATATGCAAGGAACAATTCATGCCATTTATCTTCCAACCATGAAAATATTTGATCATAAAAGACACAAAATTTTAAGAGTAAACGTTGACGAGAGATTCTCCATTAAATGGTAGTAAATGAAATGAAAATTCAAAGATGAAACACTAGACTCGGCAATCAAGAAATAGAAAAAAATATGTTCATGAACGAAAATGGTCATTTTGCCATATTTTCCCCAAATAGGCGAAGAGTGCATTAAATTTAGAAACTACTTATTTTCATTTCAAGTCGTCTGAGTTTTCTATTTCAGTTAGTTTTATTCTCCGTCAAAACGTACTGTTCTACTTTCATGGTGAATGGTATTAATGCAAAATAATTCGATTTTTAATGTGCTATGAAAGATGCGCGATCTAGTGCATATGAAAGAATTTTGTCTCATTCCTTCTTTCTGTCCTTATTCCAAACTGTTGGTTGGACATTAAAGATGTTTTGTAAAAAAGAAAACACTTCGTGGAGAATATATGCAGATAGGAAACAAAAATAAAACATTCTGAAATACATTGATTTTTATAAAAATAATTTCCTAGAGGGAAGATGTTTCAAAATCCATGGGGAATGTCTCATGTGAGAATCAGACGAAATAAAAGAAAGACGACCAAATTAATGACTTCTGTAAAAAGCAAATATATTTAAATAGAACATTTTTTCCGAAAACATGCGACATAGAGCATAGAGTAATCACATAAGTCAGAAAGATATGAGTAAATGCAAAAATTCCTGGCGTTTCTGTATAACAGACGGTACATATATATATATATATATATATATATATATATATATATATATATATATATATATATATATATATATATATATATGTAGGGTGTAAAAAAAATCTTACAAAGTTTAGAGACGAAATCCTTACACCAATACAAGATCAAAAGTCCATATTAACATATATCCGTAAATCCATCGTTTTGGCATTATTAAGCTGAAGGAAATTTTACGGTAGATGACGCTGTTTTTTTATGTAGATTGCGTTATGTTTGTCATTTGTGTACATGTGCCTAGAGTGTCTTCAACGCTTAAAGTGTGTAGCAGTAAGTTTACTGAAACAGTTCCGTTTGAAAATAGGATGTTTATATCGTGAGCAGAGAGATATGTTTTTTGCATACGGTGGCGGTAATGGTAATAGACGTGAGTCTGCACGAGTTTCTCAGATCGCTTTTCCAAACAGAAGGCAGCCGAGCTATCCAACCTTTGCTGATGTTTATTTTCTGGATGCTGAGAAAGAGTCCATAGCACACAAACTACGAATCGTTGATTACAGGTTGTACATTTTACAGGCTTTAACATAAGCTTTAAAATTAACAACGCAAAATCAAATGATTTGCGGACATATGTTTATATGGAATTCTCTCCATGTTCTCGTGTGATGAACGCGCCCAAAAATGTATTTTTGATATACCAAGTATATATATATATATGGTCTATCAAAGATATATATATATAAATATATATATATATATATATACATATATATATATAAATATAAATATAAATATAACACATTTGTATACATATATATATATATATATATATATATATATATATATATATATATGTGTGTGTGTGTGTGTGTTCCTAATAAGACGGCATACACATCAAAATTAAGATAATACGACTTGTTTCTATTTTCAGGGTAGAAATTCTTTTTTGTTAAAAAAGCTTTCAATATATAATACAAATATAACATGAATTTTTCACCCCGAAATAGTTTATTCGGCCAAGATACACATGAACTTTCGTAACTATCTATCTATCTATCTATCTATCTATCTATCTATATATATATATATATATATATATATATATATATATATATATATATGTATGTGTCCGTGTGTATGTCCGTGTGTGTGTTTGTGTGTGTGTGTGTGTATTTCTCATTCCGAGCCAACATTCATTAAGCGACAACAAAGTCTGAGGATATTAAATTAATTTGCCTCATAACCTTTCCTTTTCTACCTTATGTATTTAATGATATATTTACAGATTCTTTGTCTACATTTAACATCTTGAAGCGATATTGTTTTTATAGTTTTGGTATAACGAAGAGACAAACATCTCAGCAACACCGTATTTAAACACTGAATTACGACGAGCAGGGTACGGACAACATGGGAAGACAACACATACCGGAGAAACGCTTCCGAGACAGCGGGAACTCATACAAGACGAACGAAGTAGATAACGCGACGGTCCGTTCAATATTCTTAGCTTATCAGTTAAAGATGCGTAAAAAACAATGCATGTAACAACCGTTTGGTGTCCTGGATTTCATTACTTTACTTCAGGCCAGCACTGAATGCCTAAATCAAATCTCTTCGTTTTATTTGTAGTTTCGCTTTGGGCTTGCAGTTGTTCGCGGTTGTAGTCAGATTATGAAATTTAAAGGAAAATTAGAGATTAGTAGCACAGATTGTTTTAATCATTTCACCAAAAGCACGGGTATGATGCTTCTCTGAAACTAGAGCTTGCGAGAAGTTAATGAAAGACATTGGTGAGGAGAAAGGGGAATAAAAGAACAGGTTTCAGGAAGAAAGACAATATTTTGGAAGATCATATGTAACATGGAATGGAGATACCGAAATTGTTTCCCATGGGCGAGAATTCGGTATCACTCTGATGTCGAATGGCAATAATTACTAGCCTATCATTTTCACGACCAGTTTATACCTGCAATGTTGACAAATGAACATATGGACAATGCTATGGACTCACTGAAGGCTCATCCAGGGAAGTAATTGCAAACATGAACAAATCGTATTTAACAAAACTTGTAATCGCTTTAAAGTTTCATCTATACTGTAATCGAAAGAGATGTGTATGATATTGACTAAACTTATGGTTTGATTAAGCATATAACGATATACAGTACGAAACGTATTCAAATATATATTGATTTCTCTGTGAAATAATAATATTAAAATGTATCTTCAAGTTCCAGACGCCAATATATATATATATATATATATATATATATATATATATATATACACCCAAGTATATGATTGGTGTATTAATATTCTTAAAAGTGTGATCAATAGAGAGTAGAGCAAATATAATTATTTATTTAAAAATTATGATATAAATAAGTTATAAAATCACTACAGAAATATATTATATATATTATTTATGTTATACTTTTTAAATAAATAATTATATATATATATATATATATATATATATGTGTGTGTGTGTGTGTGTGTGTGTGTGTGTGTGTGTGTGTGCGTGAAAATGTTAAAAAATGCATATAACAATATATATTGGCCGATTGGTAAAAAAAGTTCACTTTCTGACCATGAGACGCGGGACGGGTTCGAATCGCACCACGGTTGATTTATCTGGATGTTATCAGTAAGTGTATGTAAACCATAGCACGGGTTGATCCAAGCTTTGTGAGCGAAACTGAATAGACCGAAAACTCGGAAGCCGTCCCTAGCTGTGATAGAACGGAGTCAAAATTCATCGTAACCAAGGGTTTGATTGTGCTGGCCTTGTTCAGATTGTCGATCACGCTAGATAACACACTCTATAAATTGCAGTACAAACCACATGTTGGAACTGTGGGTGTTGAACAAGCAAAAATGTGCATTAATATATATATATATATATATATATATATATATATATATATATATTTGTGTGTGTGTGTATGTGTGTATGTGTATGTGTGTCAGCCTGTCTGTTTGTCTGTGTGTATGTGTGTGTGTGTTATAAATTGAGTATTTCCGACAATTATTATATTAGAGTTACAGATTCAATGACCGAAATTTCTGGAACATTCTGGCCGGTAAAATACAGTACCTGCCGCCGTTATAAACACACCGCTCTTCATTAATGAGTTGAGCTTTTTGGCTGCTGGTAATTTTCAACTAATATATACATGCGTATATATTCCCCTTTCTCTGTCGTGCGCCGATAGCCTACTGGATCCCGTTTTGAAGCAATGGTATATATAGTCACAGAGATGGACTGTGATACAGTGAAACTGTCTTATATATATATATATATATATATATATATATATATATATATATATATATATATATATACTTGTGTTTATTTGGGAGTTACGCGTTTTCATGTAAGGTTCATTAAAACTTCTGACAAGGTACTATGGGTTTTTTTTAATATTCTTTTTCATATGATCTTATAATCTCTTCATTTTAACCTAACTTATAATAAAATTGTCCAAATGTTTCATATGTCTGAACGCTATCGGCTATGCTTTTTTACATTATCGAGAACGAATTTTATATTTTATTCCAACTAAATCTATGGATTTTTATCATGTATCTATCTAGCTTTATAATAATATGTTATTTTGCAAACAAAGTCAACGTATTGAGGCCGAGTTCAGAATTGATATTAGTGAGTGCTGGCGTTTTCTTCTTAATATTATTAATAATGATCTATTGTGCTTAGCCGTTTTACATGTGGATTATGCTATTATAATTGTATTATTAACGAGTATTTTGTTGATGGAGTGTGGTAGATCTCCATTTAATTGAAGAGTAATTGAGCAATGATCTGAGAGATGTGCTGTCATTGTTCTTCTTAAGCATGCTATGGTTTATCCATTAAAATTATTTACGAATTTGTATTTTTTCTGAAAAAGAGTTCCTCAAAGAACATTCGTAGATGATATTGGTTCTCTATAATTTGGATCTTGCAGGTGAATTATCATTATTAATGATGATTTTATCAGTTTTTTTTCGACTGGAGTTGTGTATATTTCTTTAAATGTTTTTTTGGAATTTTTACTTATATCTTTCTAATTTTTTAAAAATATAAAAAGAAGTGATGTTTCATAACTAACACGTTAAAAAATATCTATAACTATCTTTGATCACCACCTGATGAGAATTCTAGTTTGGACATCGAAACAAATATACCTTTTTGTATTGGTAACTTAAATGTTCAAATGTAATATCTTATATGACAGTTTTTAGCGGACATGTCTTTACAAACAACGAGCCTCATTTCATGTTTAAATTTTATATTAAATATACGTTTCATATCAAATTTAATCCTCTTTTTCTTAATAAGCATTTATTTAATTCTTTTCAGAATTAGCATAAATGGTAAAGTAACTATTTTAACAGATTTTGCGTGTAGTAAGGTATATGCCTATCGAGAAAAAGGTTAATAAATATGAAAAATAATTTGCTTATGAAGTACAAAGTTCATCATATGCTATACCATCATTTTTCAACGATCCTGAAGGCTAGAGATGTGAACACCCTGAAAAAGACCCATATATTCTAAAACCTCTCTGACTTGGGGGATTTATTAATCTGAGGATATTTAATCGTGATAATTAGAGTACTAAATAAGAGCTGTAAATTCCGGTGATGTTATCTGGGCGAATCCTTAGGCGTAACATATTTGAAAATGTGGAATAGGAACCAAATACATTGGTTGAAGAAATGTTGGCCTTGTTTAACTTGTCATCAATCCATGCGATATGCACTTCGCCCGCGAGAAACTGTAACAAAGATAAGCTCAGCCTCTTCGCAGTATTATCAACAGCTGGGCTCTTCGGGTGTCGAACAAACACAACTTTACTTGGGCAGGTATCAGCAATAAATATTGGCTAGCTTCCCTCGCAGACTGACATACTCAGACACGAGAGACCAGTCAATATGTATGTATAAATATTTTTTCCTCAACATTTTCAGCAGAATAAGTTTTAGCCTTAGTCAGCGTGCACTAAAGTGTGCATGTACTTTGTTATTCTCCATTTGTTGGCTAAAGAAATAATTACTGAAATGAATAATTTGGAAACGAGAATAATAAATAATGAGAATATAAAAGAGAAGTATTCATCCCAGCAATAAGTTTTATGTGCTCCGTTGAATTTAACGATGATTGTATTTTCTATTAATTTTGATTACTTTGTTAATGAGACAAACAACATTATTTTTTTTTTTAAAATACCAATAAATCTTTTACAATATTAATAAAATTAAATTATGAAGGCATTACATTTTTTTTACAAGTGGGAAGCCTTTATGAAAGAAATTGTTGAATTTCTCATGAGAATATTTAATCTAAAATTATGCAAATACTTTATAAGTAATCTATAATGTTTGATTTTTCGAAATATTTTTTCTGAATTTTGATTGGTCTAAATTCTATTAGAGAGATATTGTTTCAGACGATTACAGTTGACCATCTTCAGATGTCCTTCTTCATAGATAAGGGATAACGGTAATAAAGGTATGCGTTGATTATTATGACGGCTGCAATTGCGCGAAAGATAAACACGTCTATATTGAGGAGTTATAATAATTAAAGATAAGTGTTCAATTGGACCAAATAAGTTAAACTAGCACACACGCGCACACACAGCAATATATATATATATATATATATATATATATATATATATATATATATATATATATATATAACTAGACTCGTTTTGAAAAACCCTCGAATTTTTGATTTGCTAATCAAATCAATCTCGAGGGGAAAAAAGTTTTAAAAAAGAAAGAGCTACAAACATGAATTTCTGCCGAGAAAAAAAATCGGACAGATGCAGGTCTGAAGCCCAAAGAAAAAAAACCCGATACGAGTAACAACTAACTAACAAAAGAGCTCAATACAACCGTAGAGCAGACCTAGATACACCTAGTGAGCCAGACAAACCTACCTAGCTTTCACCTAAACGGATCGTGAGGGAAAGTTTGGCCAAAATTTCCCTGACGATCCGTTTAGGTGAAACCTAGGTAGGTTTGTCTGGCTCACTAGGTGTATCTATCTATCTATATATATATATATATATATATATATATATATATATATATATATATATATATATCGACTCTCCCGGCGAATTCGACGTATGAGGGTCAAGCAGATCAGTTCCCAGGAAACCGACAGCCCGACAACAGAACATGAGAATTGATTATAGTGGTGAAGGTTTCGAGCAGGACCAGCCACTCTTTTTGAAGGGCCAAATACAGAGACCTGGTGCACTACGTGTCACAATGTCACCAAACGACTCTCCACAGGTTTGAATTTAGAGTTGTCCTTCTCCTAGATCAGTTGCAATCCAAGGCTATAGAACCCAGTCTGTCCTGCTATTTACCCATAGTTGAAGGGAGAAGAAGAGGATTCATACTCCGATTCCTCAATCCAAGTCGTTATCTACTGTACCTGCTTATTTTTACTTAAATATATATATATATATATATATATATATATATATATATATATATGTGTGTGTGTGTGTGTGTGTGTGTACGTGCGCGCATTTGTGCGTGTGTCTGTGTTAAAATATAGATTTAACGTATGCTATATAGATGTCTTAAAGTCAGGGGTCAACAAACGTTTTTCACAGAGGGCCAGATAGCCGTGAGAATAATGAGCGCAGGCTGGATAAACATTTTGTTCAACACAATACACTAAAGGAAGAAAAATAAAGACTACAAGCTTTCTTATTTACTAAAAAGTTATGGAAGTAGGCGACACTTGCAATAAAATAGATGTATTACACTAATTGCGCACATATCCGAATCTCACAATCTAAGCAGCACAAAAGGTTAGTGTGACTTGTAAAAATGGCGTTTACCTTTAAGATATAATTCATATTTATTCTGGTATTGCTGCATCCAACCAAGACAAATGTTCATTAGTCAACATCATTACACGTGCTGATTTTACATACTTTAGATTTTATAATGAGTCTAAGCAAAATATATGACATAATTAGCTGAATTTAGTCATTTTTATATACAACACTCTGCAAACCGGTTTAAACGCGGCAATGCAAGTTAAAACATAATTGTTACAGCAGGCTCGTTATCGCTTTTCTTAGGAACATCATTGCATGTACTTAAACATAAACGCTTGGAAGTCGCCGATTTTTTTTTTTTTTATTTCACTGATTTTCCTTAAATTTATATTGCTGTCAGATGCAAAATTCAGATAGTCTAAACTTTGGCGTTTTACTTTATTTTTCTACATAGTAAATTTAAATACAATCTATTGATAATTCCATATATAATTATATTTTAGCTCATTTGTGGAAGAATGAAGTGGCCGTCCGGAAGAACAGATATCGGTGTCCGGATCCGGCCCGCGGGCCGTAGTTTAGTCATGCCTGGCATAAAGCGGTCAATTAATATCAGGGATAGAGCGTATATTGATGTCGACAATGATGTCAGCTCCCGGCCGCGACTCTCTGTTTCATGCTTATACGCATTCGTCAAGCTTGATGTTTGCTTATAACCATTTATGGGACTATATATATATATATATATATATATATATATATATATATATATATATATATATATATATATATATATATATATATATATATATATATACACACACAAGAGAGTGAGGGAGCATCATTGAGAGAGAAATTTCAGACAGTTGATTGGTAATACCTATGTACATATATGTACACATATTTGTAGTCGGGTATATCTGTGTGTGCATATGGCCGGTGTGTGCATATGGACGTGTGTGTCATATATATATATATATATATATATATATATATATATATATATATATATATATATATATATATATATATATATATATATATATATAGAGAGAGAGAGAGAGAGATAGATATTAATGCGTCATATTTTTTAAAACAAAACCATTTCTGTAAATTGTATACATAGAAATATCTGATACCATTTTAATTCCCACAAAATAAACCCAATATGTACAATATCTAAAATATAAAAACTAAATTGTGTACTGCGAATTCCTCAACAATTGGCTACATTGAATATTTCAGAATTTCTCTGAAGAGATTTTCAGCATTCACTAGTTTCCTAATGTTTTTAGCTTTCTTAACCGCATAAGATCGCCATTGGAATGACATTGCAAACAGATGTTCGTTATAAAATACATTCGCGAAAAGTCATACGAATCGTTTCGAGTTTTCCTGCATCAAATTTATGCAGTTTCACAAAAATTTCGAAGTAAGCCCGTTGTTGGATTTTTGCCAGTCAACATAAATACGACTGTGTCATTTAAAACAATCGCACCAAATTTTGTTTAGCGATGGAGAACAAGTGGATAGGATGAAGGTTTCCATAAACTTCCAATGCTAAAATGTACATCAACTATACCGTTGTACATAGTTTATATATCGATGATAGAGTTTCTATTAATGATATTGTGCTGCAGAGATGACGTCGACGGCATTTACTGTAAAGATATATAGAGATTAAAAAATCGAGACTGATGGTAACCGTTTTAAATGAACTAAGTCGTACCCAAATATAAAGCCTATATGTTTACCGAAAGACTCAAATACATTAAACTTTAGGTGACCTTGTATGGCAAAAGAATCAAAGCTTAATATATCGTAAAATCAACACAATATTAACAATAATTATTGAAATAACTTTGCCAGTTAGATATTTGGTGACAAGGACAGCAAGTAATGAGTTTATGAGATTGATGTATTCTATATTGCTTTAGAATAAAACAAATTATTTTAGAGAATTTGATATCGGTTGTGCCTCGACCGGGTTACTCTCCGCTCAGAGGCAGAAAGTTCAACCGTCAAGCCGAGAAGCACAGCTCGATTCGGTATCTAGCCACCCACCCACCCACGAGGGTTGCATAGGACACAAGGCCGAGTTTAACGTGGGTTTACCGAGTGAGTAGGCTCGGCCAGAAAATGCCCGTAGGAACTGTAAAAACAGAATCGAGTTAGTCAACCTCCCCGAACGAAACTCTGCCCTTCGGCGGAGCGTCGTCCGTGTTCCTCTCTGCTCAGAGGCAGAGAGTTCGGCCGTCAAGCCCACAAGCTAGGCTTGATTCGATATTTAGCCAACCCCCCACGAGGGTTTCATGTGGCACAAGGCCGACTTTAACGTGGGTTTCCCGATCCCGTACGCTCCGCCAAAAAATACACGTAGAATCGGTACAAAAGGGATCGGGTTGGTCAATTTCCCCGAACGAGACTCTGCCCTTCGGCGGAGCCTCGTCCGGGTTCCTCTCTGCTCAGAGGCAGAGAGTTCGGCCCTCAAGTCATGAAGCTCGGTTAGATTCGACCCTCTCTCTTGACAGGCGTAGGAAACATAGTGTTAGGAAGAGTTCATTCTGTAGTTATAGGTAAGGACCGATGACAATATATATATATATATATATACTGGCAGCATGGCCCGGCGTTGCCCCTGCTTGATTCAAAAATCGTACGACTCATGGAGCAATCGCTATCATTTGACATAAAATATTTTTGCCCTTCCTTGCCTTTAAAGTAGTGCTCTTTGCCGTGATGATGTTGCTACATGCCTTACTTCTTGCCTACCTCACACTGCGATTTTTTTCTAAGCTGTATACTAAACATTAAATCTGTTCCGCAAAAATAATGTTTGGGTGTAGGGCCTGAATAAATATCCTGGTCCCATTACAGAGTTTCGGTGGACGCAGGTTCTAAACAACATAACCTGGAGCCCTACTTTAAGTTCCAGAATGTGAGCAGGGAGACCAGCGGGGTGGAGGCTTTTTAAGAACTCCACTGGAATTTTCGCCAATTCAGTGGGGTCTGGAGTTCTGTCAATGGATTTGTATACGTGCAGCACGCCTGTCACAGTTTCCAGAAGCTGTCTATTAAGGGTTGTCACAGTGGTGTTTTTGGGTGCAAGAACTGCCCGCCCAGAAAGCCACTCAGTATTGTTGAAGTTGGTTTGAAGATCAGGAAAACTTATTCCCTGAGTGTTGCTGGCGTTGTGACCACTTGGACGTTTACAAATCCATTAGAGTCCGCTGGAATAATACCTTCGCCAAGGGCTAATAATGAATTCGAAATTTCGGTTGACCCAACATCGCCAACTAAGTTGTGCACGCATTAAGGCGCAATGGTCTAAAAGATGGGCCAAGTTGTGACGATTTCAAGCACGCCCGAAAAGCATCGGCCCTGTTCTCTTAAGTAGAACGTGAAGGGTCTGGCAAAAGTCAGCGGATAGAAGGACAGTTATACCTCCCATAATGTCATAGGAGTTTCGAATATCCTTCAGAGAGCGGTTTACAGCCTCGAGTGCACTTTTGGGACTGACAATGCACTCATCCCAGACGATGAGCTTCCATCACCTGAGTATTTCCGCTAGACCTTATTGCTTGGCTATACTGCATACAGCACTTTCTGCCTTAATCAGGTCAAGCGAAAGTTTAAACGTTGAATGCACTGTCCGGCCACCCGGCAGTAATGTGGTAGCAATGCCTGAAGTCGCTACTGCTAGCACCACTTTGCCATGGCGCCGAATTTCTGCAAGAAGCATTTTGTTACGAACGTTTTCCCCTTTCCCCGAGGCGCGTTTTGGAAGAAAATTGATCCTGTATCCTGCCTGGTGAATGCAATTACTGCACCGTAAGCGGCCCTTTGGTCTATGAGAAATTTTGGCCCATTAGTTTTGACAGAGTAATTGAGCTCCTCAACAGAGTAGGATGTCTCCCGCACAACCTCAGTTGAGAGACTGGAGGAAGCCACACGATCTGGTGTTTCAAGCCCAATAGCGGCGAGAGATCCCACGCCATTTCAACAAACAGGTTCTCAATGATTATAAACGCACTGTTGTAAATTTCATCGTTGAATGTAAGAGCCATTTTTGGACACAGCAGTTGCGCTTCTCTGAGTATATCTTCAGACAAATAGGTCTTGTATTGTCCCAAAGTGATTTGGGATCACTTGGTTCGCACATTTCTAAGATTGTGGTGAAGAGGTGGCGCAAAGCAGAGGGCAATTTTAAAAGAGCTCCCGCAGCCATTTTGGCATCCTACTGGCTGTCGCCTTCAAAAGTCAGAGACGGAGGCGGGCCTTACGAAAAGTGTCACATAAAACTCCATTAACCGCCTGAAAGTTATTGTAGCCCGTTGGACCACTAACTTCGTGCAAAAAGTCTCTCTAATAAAAACATTCTTGTCGCGATGGGGGAACCGTGAATACCCGTCTCAGTCTGGTGTTTGTTTTGACGCCTGGATAGCCCTCGATGTTGGCCTCGCACTTCCGCCGAGCCCAGGTGTTCTTTTTTCTCCACACGTAGTACGAAGGCACGTCTGGGTACAGTAGAGTCCTAGCAAACTCGTCCTGACGCCAAAGTTTGAAGAACGCTGTAAGCGTTGTGTCTGTGGTACGTGCAGCCACATCCATTGCTGTATCCGCAGAAAAATAACGAAGTTTGTCGTTTTCAAGTTGCACAGCAAGCTGGACGATTGCTGGGAGGCGTTCATGGATAGGGAAGCTGAATATGTGATGCGCCCTGCAATGAAGTCCTGGATTTCGTCTACGGAAGCTTCCTGCCCAATACCAAACATTGCAGCATCAGTCCCTTTGTTGTTGTACTTGCATACATACTTGATGGATCGAACTGAATGTAAATATTCGACATTGATGTGCGCATTGACCGCTTTTGCTAGCAGGGGACAGTATGGTACTACCCATCTTTTATCCAATTGGTGGCCCTTTACCACGTCTGTAAATACTCCCCCAGCGGGACTCCTTCGCCGGTACAGTGGATAACCATCGATCCCTGTAATGATTTCGCTCACGAAATCTCGTGGGTAATGTCGTGTGCCTTTGCCGTCGCTGTTGTGAGCTGGTGCAATTGTAATTAGATTCGCAGGGACCATGAATCATGTTGGTTGTCGCTATTTTATACAATTCAGGGTCAGCCGACGGATCAGGAATTTCTGCAGAAATAAGATGATCGATTTCTATGGCCTCAGTCTTGTCGCACAGCCAACTTAGTATATGTGCGTGAGGCAGGCCGCGTTTCTGCTACTCAATAGTGTGCATGCGAAAACAAACAGCCCCAAAACCTGGTCCTTTGTAATCTTATCCATTAGCATTCCCAACTTCAGATGGTAAACGCGCGCAATGAGGTCTGGACGGTCGTAGGCCGATTGCCCTGGCATAAGTTCTTTAGCAATTGCGTACAATTTTGTGTAACACGTGAAAGTTATGAATAGGTCTGGTCGGCCGTACTTACGAACGTATGTAATTGTGTCTTGCTTCCTCGCGTGCATATATCGTGGACTTCTTCTGAACGTTGCAGGTAGTATGCACATCTTGCCTACATTGCGTGGATCAGCGTCATTTCGTAAAGTATCACGGAGGTGAAAGTAAGATCCGCAGCGCAACTTGGTCTGATTCAATCTGATGTAACAGAATCTTTTGGATTCCATCTTAGCAGCCATGTCTACTATGAATTGATGGAAAAGTTGCCGGCTTCGATGAAGATAATTGAATGCGCCCTCATGTACCATCAACAGGTAGGCGTAGAAAGCCCTGCAAGACACTGTTTTTAAGGTGGACTCATTTTACAGAATGCCAAAGTGGTACCCATCTTCTCCGTAAGTGAAGAGAAGTGGGTATTGCAGTGCATCGTAGGACCGTTGCGTTTCACTGATTCTTCGGAGCCCACTGCCGCGCGATTCGAGAACAATGTCACGTCTGTTGTGCTTATCATCGCTGAGAATGACAGAAACTTCGTTATTTGCCGGAGCGTGGTGACGACGTTCCTGCTCTCCGTGATACCGTTTGTCAGCATCAATTAAAATAATGAAATCTGAAGAAGTTATTTTCGAGAGCATACTTAAAACTGCGGACATAACTGTTTGTCTCGTGGAGCAATTGTTGGAGACTCATTATGATATTCTTTGCGAGAGTGATTGTCCTGGCATGTATCGTTCTCGGGAATAATGCCCATGCGGGCATCTGCCTGTTGATTGTAGTCAGCTATGAAGTATATTTGCAGAAAGGCCGAATCAGTGGCAGTTTCCGGCAAAAGAGACAGTCCGGTGGTAAACCTGACCTTGAACATTGAAGGTGGGATTCCAACCGACTTCGCGGAAGGCATATTACCACCAAAAGAGGTCATCTGGAAGGCATAATTGAACTGTCTGATTTTTGAGGGTCTCCAACAGAGCTTTCATCGGAGCAGGTAGATCTTGAAAAGTTGGCAACTGTACCTTACCGTCTGAACAACACAAACCTGCAGACTCTCCAGGCCATTTTTGGGGATTGCAATGCCCACAGACAACTGACATGGGTCCTATTTGGAGGTCTTTGTGACCGGAAAGCCTCGAAACTGTCTCATAGTTGAATGCTGTGCATGGCGGCGCTAATTAAGAGTTTGCAACCTTTTAAGCCATTCAGTTGGTCCTTCTACAGCTGTAGCAGCGTACGTTGAAATTGCATCGCGTTGCCGTCTTTTGCGCTTTTGCGCGGAACTTTCCGATGACCTTGCAGCAGAAGTTGCAGTGGTGTCGTCTGCATGGCGTGCGGTTTTCTCAGCCATGGATTCCTGGGACCGACGAATGGACGTTGCCGCAGCTTTCGCTGCGTTACTTGCGGTTTTCTCAGCCGTGATCTCCTGGGCTTTGACTGCATTGTGAGGAGCTTTTCGATGCAGGTTCTGTGGAGACCGCAAAATCACTTGTTATGAAGCCGCTTTTTAGTTGTCATGCAAGCGTTTAGGTAGTTTCTTCTTTTCAACGAATATGTGTAAACATATTTGCAGTACAAACTGAAGTTACGTTCACCAATCGTGTCATGTGACAAAACATATTGCCTACGTTGAGATTGACTGGAAAACCTCAAAGAGGCCTCTACCTCGGTTTTCTCCTCCCGTTTCTCTTTGCCGCCGAGGCTCTTTTAGAACGCCTGCTAAGGTTGCCTCGCCATGGAATTTTGGCACGCTTAACAAAGCTGGCGGGTCTGTCATCGCCACGACACTCAGAATAGTGCAAAGCAGAGGTTGAAGAAGACGCCAGCCGCTTCTCCTCCAAGGAGGCGCACTCAGTGGAATCCTACTCCCGTTTCCCCTTAGCCGGCGAGGCTTTTTTAGAACGCCTGCTAAAGTTGCCTCGCCTGGGTGTTTTTGCAGAGCTGCCCGGTTGGTCATCACCACGGCACGCAGAAGAGTGCAAAGCAGAAGTTGACCTAGACGCTATATGATCATCTGTAACCGGAGTTATTATTGCTCCTACGCAGTCGCCTGTTCTGCATGTGTAATGTTAACGGTATTAGGGGTCTTCAGTTGCTCACGTGCGGATGTTCGTTGTGTAGGCACTATTTGAAGTGTGGCACCCTGCATTATTAGAAAACTGAAAAGAGATATTCATAAATATATGATTTATTTTTATTCGGTTTGTTAACCAGTTGATAGTTATTTAGAGATGAAGAATAATTGAGTTTTGAGAATAATTTTCTAATAACATTTAGGCGATCCGAAAGAAAGAAAGGGAAAGAAAAAAAGAAAGAGAAAGAGAAATAGATAGTACAAAACCCGGTCATAAGCAAAACACGCTTAAACTGACACAAAACAGGTGTCAAAAGATATCTAGGTCAAAGTACCTGACCGAAATCCACGAAAAATAGAAATTGTTATAATTGGTTGAAGAAATAGAGTTTAGAAATAATAAAAAGAAAGAAAGGGAAAGACAGGAACATGATACGAGACGGGGTCGTGAGCGAATGGGCACACGCGCGATTGATGCATAACAGATGTCGGTCAAGCACCTGACCTACTTTCGTGTCCGCGGAGTATGGGAGTTTGTTATCAATTTGGTTGAAGAAATAAGATTTTAGGGACAATGAAAAAATATTAATAGGTAACGAACGAAAAGGGGTGTCATTGAGATGATAAGTAACCGCTGGGGAAATGTATACGAAAACAAAACATTAATACACGAACCCTGACCATTTCTAGGGTTGAAGATAAAAACCACCCAAGATGATGAGTGATATTTTCAATTTAGATAATTAAGATTTTGTTAACAGCCCCCGAGCGAAAGAAAGAGGTGAAATATTTGTTTTAGCTCTCGGAAGACGCCGACAGGTCGGAAAAATTCTTTCCTTAAGTCGCATCTAATTAGCGGCCGGCTGTTTTGACAAATACCGCGTGTGCGAAAAGGACAATTTAAATTTTGTTTTTTTGGCAAGGTGTGTCTTCCCCAGAACAAAGCCCCGGATTGTACACGCCCGATTAGAGACGTCACGAAGGAAGGAGGGAAGATAACTCATTAGCCGAGGGCAGTCACATGATACATGAGGGAGGAGGAGAGACACCCGACCAGAGTCTCATTGGCCGAGAGCGGTCACGTGATGTGCGAGGGAGGAGGAAAGATGCCCGACCAGGACCCCATTGGTCGAGAGCGGCCACCTGACATACGAGGGACCAGGGGAAGCGGGTATGCGCCTCCCCCCAGAGACACTGTAAGGAAGTAGGAGTGAAAGTAATAGCGATAATGGGAAATCAGAAATAATGCGACTTTTGGAATTATCAAGAAAACCCTGGCGCCGACAGACCCACCCCAGTTTGTTACGGCGTCAATAAAAGCATGACCCCAATCGACAGAAATCAGTTGCAGGCCGGACAGGCAGAAGAGTTGCAGGGCGGACGGCGAGACAGTTGCAGGCCGGACAGGCAGAAGAGTGGCATGGCGGACGGCGAGACAGTTGCAGTGCGGACGGCGAGACAGTTGCAGTGCGGACGGCGAGACAGTTGCAGGCCGGACAGGCAGAAGAGTTGCAGGCCGGACGGACAGGCAGAGAAGTTGCAGTTGGAGTTGGGTTTGCGCCTCGGACGAAGAAGAAGTTAACTTGCAGTTACGCCTAGGAGAAGTTGGAATCACACCAAGCCTATGAAGAGAAATTCGTCCAAGACAAGTCGAAGTGAATAAATTCGTCCAAACCAAGCCTAAGAATAGAAATTCGTCCAACCCAAGTCGAAGTAAAGAAATTCGCCTAACTCAAGTCGAAGTGAATAAACTCATCCAACCGAAGCAGAAGAGAAGAAGTTGATTCGCGCACTGACGGCGAGGGAAATCAGCCGTGAACGACAGGTAGAGATCGGCGCCCAGTGTCGAAACCAAACCACACCCCGACATGCAAGTTTCTAGAGAACAAGCAACTCGAAGTCTTAAAGTTGTATGGTAGAAGCTTGGTGCCACAGTCGACAAAACGGGTCGGGAGGTAGGAACAATTTTGTGTAACGAACATTTAGATATAAAAGGTTGTTACCCTTTTTTTTCAATAATTTTTGACCTCGTGAGTCTTTCTTTTTCTTGTGTGTTATCACCACCGTTGAACTTGGCTTGCTTATGGCCCCAATCCCTGTTTGATCCCATCTGTCTAAGATCTAATCACAACGTGTGTAGGTAGACCGGAGATCAGTACAGTTACCCTAGTAACCAGGCGTTGGAAGCGAGTTGGGAACGACGAGGCTGGTATTCATCTCACCAAAGGGTTAGAACGTCACACTTGGAGCAGCGAGGAGCGAACAGCTGACGCCGCGGCAAAGACGTCACAACTGGTGCTGTCCGTGACCAGGATATCAGAGCCTGGAGAGCACGTGACGTCACAACTGGTGCCGCGAACGAGATCGAACGATACAGTCGACGCTGCGACCAGGGGGGGCGACGTCACAAAGGCTTGTAGAAATGATGTGTAAGAATTCGAATAGAAGTTGATGCCGAAACTGAAACGGTGCAACCTCCTTGTATAGGAAAACTAAAAATGCAGTGGAGCGGTATGGAAAAAAGCTTCTCCTAGAAATGGACCGTACTTTCTGGCAGCACGAAAACATCGCTGTAGGAAGAGGTTACGCAACCAAAACGTTGAAGCGTTGAAGGTTAAAAAGTAGTGAAACATTGAGGTTTACTGAGCCGCGTAGTAAAGGCAGAAGAGAAGTAACTTGCCACAACCATTAACTGTCTAATAGCCAAACTGAACTACTAACAGGTAGAAATAGGTATGGAAGGCTAAGATGGAGTGGACTGCGCAGTAAAGGAAGCACGTGGAGATAAAATGGGTAATGCAAACGTTTAAGCAAATAGGCAGTTAAGTACTGAGGTGTACTGTGCTGGGTAGTAAAGGCAGTACACTTCAACTTACAGTGAAAACTCTAAAGTGGAGGTAATATAGCTTGGGCAAACGATTGAGTAAATAAGTAACTTGCGACAGCAGCTAACTGTCTAATAGCAAAACTGAACTACGAAAAGGTAGAAATAGGTATAGAACGCTAAGATGGACTGAGCTGCGCAGTAGAGGCAGCACGCGGAGATAAAATGGGTAATGCAAACGTTTCAGGAAATAGGTAACTTGCGGTAGCAGGAAGCTGTCAATTAATCCAAGGACCGATGCTTTAATGGCGATCAACTCAAGACGTGAGTGTCGATGCAGCCGCGCTGAAGGGATTTAAAAGGGGCGTGACTTGTCATTGATTCGTGTATCCTGGACAATTGTCATGACTTAGTCCAATGAATGAGCTCACGCAAAATGGAAGATGCTAGCGCGCATTCACGCACGCGTGCATGATTTGGCAAGCGCAAGGCTAGGCCGTAAACGGGGTCAAGCTGGCTGCTGCATATGCAGCGTGGCTCTAACGCACGTGATGCCGGCGATGAAAATGCAAGGAGCTGCAATCGCTCGTTTGGTTTGTGTGACAACGAAAAGCCGCTAACCATTTGCCGGCATTAGCTCTGAGATGGATTGGGAGGAAGCCCTTCTGTTTTAGTGCAAAAACTCCTCGTCAGGTCTGGCATGCGCCCTGGGCTCGGGGAAAAGGTTTAAAGAATTGGAATATGGACTGCTGAGGGCGGAACCATTTTCACTCAGCGAATATGTCATTTGTGGCTCAATTTCAGACCTTTTTGCAGGGATAAAAAAAGCCGAATTTCAATGGCCCTGCACCCATTCCAGAATCTGAGGTCAAAAGTTTTCTTCTACTCCACTGCACACACAAACCTGTTTCTTCCTGCGTATAGCGTGACCTTAAATTGATCTGCATTTAGGAAAATCCACACTGGAAAAACATTTTTAAGCGTTAACCAATTGTCGATTTGCACACTTTTGGGGGTGCGCTCAGTGTTGAAACTTCACATGGTGACTCCCTGTGGCTTCCTCATAAATCCGCTAAAAACCGACATGCGGTGTAGACACAATCTTGGCGTATCGGTTTTGGGGTTTTATCAATTTTTCACGCTGTTTAGTGGTCCGTGATAGATTGTAAGAGTTTGAAAATTTGGTTGAAATGCGATCATTCCTTCTGTAAGCAGATTTTTTCGATTATCGATTTTTTCGTTTATCGATTTTTCCGAAACCTGAATCCGCATTCAAAAATCGGGCTCCGTCATGTCCTTACGGCAGCCATTTGCAAACTTGTGTTGAAAACCGCATCGAAATCGGGTGAGAAATGCGGCCTGGGCGAGGTAACAACGCCCACGACAGGCACACAGTGAGACAACATGAGAAATATAGATAGTAATATATATATATATATATATATATATATATATATATATATATATATATATATATATATATATATATATATATATATATATATATATATATATATATATATATATATATATATATATATATATATATATATATATATATATATATATATATATATATATATATATATATATATATATATATATATATAATATGTATTAATTAATTTTTGTATATATTTTCTCCCTCTTTATTTCTTTTTCGGCACACCCACATAATCACACAAACAAATATCTATCTATTTATATATATATATATATATATATATATATATATATATATATATATATATATATATATATATACCTGCAGTTTTGTATATACAAAAATATATCTCACATCCACAACACACACACACACACACACACACATATATATATATATATATATATATATATATATATATATATATATATATATATACCATGAGGGAAACTTTGTATACCTATGATACGTCCCTTTAGGCCCTTTAGGCAACCTGAGGAATTTCTATTTAATTACCTGTATTTACTTAAGTGAATGACGCATAGAAAAATAACGTTAAGCGCTCAATTCCTTTTGGGGATTTCAGAAGGCTCTAAAATATTCTAATTTCTTACCCGCTTGAAGGTAATTAATCGATGAATGCCCTAAGAGACGTTGTTTATGCCATATTAAAATCAATTAAGTTAATGTTGTTGCTGTTATTCTTATTTTAAGCAAGTATTTTAAATTATTTTATGCAATTTTATTTTATGTATATATTTGTTAGGGTCAGGAAGCAACAATATTTTCTTCATTTCTGAACAGTTTTATACTCAAACATAAATCGGTTGTCTCTAAATGTACAATCAAGAATAGTAATAGAAAAATGAAGATATTTCCATCTCAAAACTAATAGAATATCATCCAAAAGTATCTGCACTATCGAATCAAACTGCGAATCCTTTGACCCATCAGGCTCGTAGGGGCATCACATGTACTGCAGCCGTTGTAGAAATTGTGTTACTTGTGCCATATAGCCTGACGGAGACCAACCATCTCGTGGCTGATTTTGAATGTAGAATTACCTTCTCCCAGACCGATTATCACCCGAGTCTATAGAGCCCAGCTAGCTCTGCTATTTGCCAATAGATGGAGAAGAAGAGGATTCATAGCTTACCCAAGTGTTTTATCCCTTATGTGAATGTAATTGATCCGACTGGTATTCAAACTTGGATTCAGATCTACACTATATGGATTAACAAAATATTTAAACAATGTATTCCGATGAAGACAATTATATAAGGAATGCCTTGCTAATACAATACTATACAATTAGTTCTTCATATATAGAAAAGTTCTATCTTATTATCAGAATAAAAACATTAATATAAAATATAAAAATATGTGAATGTTAGATATATTACTCTGGTCAACTCATTATTTGCTGTAAGGATCAAAGGACACTTTCTTGGCTAATTTGAAGGCGGCGAATCAATAAATGACGCCCATATTTTCAATATATTTTTTCTTTAGTCATTTTTGCAAAACACCATTATGCTTTATTTTAATCGAGGAAATTCACGGTTTTATGATTAGAAAATTGAAATACACAATAATAATAAACTGTAATCAATCTTTATTAAGGAAAATTTCTCTCATATAACAATAAACGATGGCTCTATAAAATGGAAATCCATTCATTGGATTTTACCATAACCTGACCATTTTTATAATACATGAAAATGTGCATTGATGTTACTACTCAAATAAAAGCCAATGATTTCGAGCAGATGACACAAAAATATCCTTATTTCTTCTATTATATATATCGCGAGTTTGCAATAACGAATAACAGGAAAACTATCTATGAGTTTGAAAAAAAAGTTTATCCAGCTTCCTCTGAAGAGACGCTGGGCAATCAGCACGAGTAAAGGGCACTACATATTGTCTGCAGAACATGTCAGAAGCACTTACACCAGTGGATTAGATGTATTTGAACTTCACTTAAGTTCAACATTCCGATGATTTAGCACGAAGCACAAAATTACGTCGACCACTGTTACTTCTGCTTAACTGACATTGCTCTCCTCAACAAGAAGTAATGAATATCTTTGAACTATCACATATAAATTCAGTTACAAGAACTGTACCAAACTCCAAATTATAGTCTTCGAATGCTTTACGCACTGTGACATTAAAGAATGGAACCATGATGATGAGAATGATATCTTTGACATGGGTGAAAATGACAATGACAGTGATTTATAGGGATTATAATCTGACCCGTTACGTAAAGACCTGAGTGAATTAATTAGGGATTTGTGCTTATCAAAATAATTAGTGGAATGTTTATCTCCAAGATTAATGAAGAAACATCTTAGTACATAATCAACAAAATTTACATTTTAACGCTAGAGCGATACTAAATTTGTCTCTTGCTTCAATCAAACCAACCAATTTGTATATTGTAACGTTGACAAATGGATTTTTGCAACGACTTGGTATTCAGGACTGTGATGCAAATTAATGGAACCTATTTATTTACAGCTCTAAGCGTATTTTTTGACACATAACACCAATCAATGACACTGAAGGAAAAACATGAAGACTTCAAGTATGTACCGGAATGAATAAATTAATTTCATCAGTAATTGACTGCTGCTGACTTGAAAATTGTTAAAACTATTATCTTTAAGTATGTCCTTAAAAAAGTTAAGAAAATGTTTAAGACATTGTCTTTAAATAATAAATTAATTATATGAACAAAATAAAATAAACATACAATTATCAACTATTTTTTATTTCATCAGAGAAAAACAATAAGAAAAAGACAACATTAATTCAATTTCATTTAACAAGCCAGAAACTTTCATCACTTAGCGTCCTCCGTATTTTAACTTCACTTGATATAGTAAGATTTTAGACTATTTTTGATCACCATCAAATTAAAAGGTCTGAACGCCTAACGTTATTTGTTGTATCCACGTATGAGTGTAAAATTAGAATACAGTCATGGGTTAGACATTACAGAATTCAATGTTGCCTCTTTTCTTATGTTCATATTATGTCGATTAATTAAGTCTTGTTGAGTGCCAAATGGTACGTTGTCCCGTTTACCCGAATCCTTATTAGATATAGATTAGTTAAAATACGTATCAGGAGAATTAAAATATTATTTTACATTGACTTTCTCACCTACTCATAACAATTAATATAAAACAATGTCTGTGAATATTGACAAAGATTGCGTAAAATATTGATGGCGTTTGTACAATATTAACATTATATTCTTTTATATATGGCTTATACATGTGCTGAGATTAATGTTTTAATATCACAAGAATATATAGACTAGCAATTGATAAGCAATTGTTGGTAATACTTGATGTCTTGGTAAGCAATTAGCGAGAAATTTCATAAAATGTCGAACTCTGCTAGAGTTATTATATTGTCAGTAGGAATTTTTTGAGTGGTTCGTTCCTACTAGGAATTTTCAGTGTGTATTACTAAATATAAAAACGATGATTTTATATTTGTTTTCATATATAAATTTCGATTCAACCAAACATTTTACGCATAAACATGATTTTAATTTTGTGGAGAAACGTAATATTAACGTCTGATTGTTTTTTTTTTTTTATTTCATGCGACAGAAATTTCATTTTTTAATTTTATGGACATATTTCGATGATGCTTGATTATCGTCAGCAGGTTTTTTGTCTCTCGTTTCTTCGCCAAAGATGTATTGCATTTCTGTATAAAGGCAATATACTTCCATCTATCGTCATTCTCCGCTGTAATTACTTAATGATTCCCAGCAAAATTCGTTTGTATCAGAAAGCAAAACATATTCAATTATTGCTTACGTTTTTCCTCTTAAACAGGAGGGCATTTCCACTTCGTTTCCTTTCTGTTTCTCCAAATTATCCGTAATTGCCTTTTGTTTAATAGGCACGCAATCGCCTAGGAAATATAATATGATGTTGTTTCTAACAAATATCAATTCACTGCATTCAAAGCATTGTGTAGCAATATGTGTCAGTCGAGGACTTGTTAAATTGAATACAAGGAGACCTGTCGCAAATCTGGATACGGAACAGTAAATTTCGACCAATGGCCAGCGGTAAGTGAAGTCAACCTCAAAGTAGAGATCAAGAGGTTCAGTCAGAGAGAAAGTTACAGAAGCAAGATAAATTACTATTTTAGACGAAAATGCAAGACAAAGAAAATTTCTCTCTATAAAAGTGAACATACCGCGAAAAAGCACACAGAGGGGGGGGGGATCGGGCCTCGGAGAACGGACAGCGTAGGCATATATAAGACTATGCAACGCCACCTCACCTCCGTCTCATGTCTACTTCGCTCGCTTGTAGCAGTAGGTTACAACACAAGAATGACATCTGATTTACTGCTAAAAATTGTTTTGTTTTTCACTCGTCGTTGACTATCTGGCCGAATGTTAAATTTTAAGCCACAATCTTCTGACTGGAAGAAACAGCACCCTGTGAACATACCAGTGTGTCTGTGCTGAGCTACAACAATTGTTTTGAATCTGGGTCAGGTTGATTATTGAAAAAGGAAATCATATCTAGATTATACTAACTACCCAACAAATTACAATCGCCTCATTTCAGGAACGTCCTATGTTAATGAAATACACTAGTCTCTTTATTTCATCTATTATCCCGATGGCACACGAATCTTTTGAAGAAATACTAAAATCATGTCCGCATCTATTATTATTACTAACTAGTTAGCCTGAGATGAAAAAAATACTAGAGATCTAAATAGGATTTCCTGTACGGGCAAACCAATAAAAATGAATGCATTTGCAAACCTCTTAACAGTCTTAACAAAGGTGTCTGGAACTATCTGAACGTCCTTGAGATTGGCAAACATCTTAAGGTATCGGTTCATTAAAATGTCTTCCATATGTTTTTTTCTTCTACTAAATTGAATTTCAACACACTTCACAGACATTCTTAATGATAAGATAACGGATGAGAGGATGGTGCGAGAGCCGAAACGAGATTATCCAGTTTAATTTGAAATAATCTTACAAACGCCATTATTCCGCAGTTAAACAAACCTCTGCGATTTGGTCACGTATGCAGAGTTAATTCAGCAATTGAATGTCCTTTCAAAACGTTTCTATTTCAGTTCCATCATTGAAAACGGATATTCAAATCAGGATTTCAGCTTATTTGCTTGCTACAGGAATAGCAATCCTGTCTTCCATAGTTAAAACATTCTTGTTGACAGATTTCAGAAAGAAAATGAAGTGCCAACTTATAAGATCAGGTGAAAAATTAAATGAAGGTAGTCTGATCACTATTGCTTTTTTTTTAGCCTAATAAGCGAGCTTTCGAAAGGTAGACGAATACATGACAATATTTGAAATATCATAAACACGCCAGATATTATCTCTTTATGAAATGCAAAATGGTTAATAAAATGTTGATCTCGATCTAATGTGGTCATTGGTGTCTGGTCATCAGGTTTACCAAAAAAATGCGGTTGCAGAATTTGACTATTTTTGTATTTTGAGCAGAGGTATTATTTTTCCTCCTTTCGTTATGATTTTCCACGTTCAAATATGTCGGAGACCAGCTCTAATATTTTCTTGTTGCAGCATGTATGATAAAATAAAACTAACTAGCATATAAAAAATATTAAGTAGATATTGGGTTGCCAACTAAGTTCTCGCCGTTTTATTAGATGTTGGTATCTAATGTGTTTTTAAATCTTGGAATCTATTTTTTAGGGAATTCTATTTTGCAATCATTTTGTAATCTATTTTTTTCGAGTTAACTTAGTTAATCTCTGTTTATTTTCAGATCTTTTAAATGGAATGTCATGTTGAGAAAATAGAGCATTTTCGACACCTCATTTTTTGCGTTTAATCATGGTTCTAAGGCAGAAATCGCTGCTCGCAGCATTTGTGCTGTGTATGAAGAGGATGCCATAGCTGAAAGAACAGCTCGTAATCTGTATGACAAGTTCAAAAAAGGAAATTTTGACCTCAATGACGTCCCTACATCTGGTCGTAAATTTGAGTTTTATGAAGAGCGATTAAACCAACTTTTGCACAAAAATTCTCGTCAAACGACAAGGGCAGACAACATGGAATGCTCCAAGAGTGATATAAAGAAGCATCTTCACTCGATGGGGAAGCTTCAGAAGTGTGGAACATGGGTTCTTTATTCTTTAAATGACAACAACAAAAATCAAGGTACGACAATATCTGCTAGTTTGTTTACCCGTCACCGCTCAACTCATGGCCACAAGCAACAATTTAGTTACCGAATAGTTGCCGGCGACGGAAAATGGTGCCTGTTCATCAATATGTAGCAGCGTAAGGAACTGCTTGACCCCGGTAAAGAAGCGACACAGCGCGTGAAACAAGTTCTCTATTCGCGTAAAGCTATGATGTGCATATGGTGGAACTGGGAAGGGATTATCCATTGCGAATTGCTGGAACTGAAACAAATGGTCAAAGCATTTAAGTTCAACAGACGCACCGACTCAACACCGCTATTCTGACCTAATCGGCAGCATAGACTTCTTTTGCTGAACGACAACGGCCACCCTGATATCGCCAATATGAACAAAGAAGTTATTCAAACGAATGGCTGTGGATGCAACCACACCCGTTGCACACGATTTGGCACCAACAGATTTCCACCTTTTTCGAATGCTCTGCGCGGAATTTCGTTCAATACTCATAGAGAATTGAGAACTTGGTTGGATGAATATTTCGAGTCGAAGCAGGGGGATTTCTGCCAACGAGGTATTGAAAATCGTGTTGAATGTTGGGAAGAACTTGTAAACATCAAGGGAGAATACATTATTGATTAATTAGTAGTTATTTTTTTTATTAAACCTTTTAAAAATTTAAATAAAAAAAAACGGCGGGAACTTAGTTGCCAACGGAATATTTTACTTTATGAATGAACTAAAAAATAATTATTATATAATATTTAACCATTTGTTTTTCCACGATGCCTCAGTTATCAAATTTTCAACGCGAAAATGTTCTCTTTAAGAAAGGACATCCAATTTTGGGACTGGAAAATGCCAAGAAAATTTACCAGAGTTCTTTAGTTTGAACACCACATCTAATGTTTGTACTTCGTTCAGTTTAAGCTAGTAAATTTCTAAACTTCGCTCTTGTCTGTAATAATTGTTACAAAACTTCCAACATTTAATTAAAGTGTACCAAATTTCGTTTCTTTCTTTTTTTAGGTGTAGGGTGCAATCACTATATCAGTTTCGTCTATCCTGTTCTCAACTCTGATATACTTGTTTTGTTTTAAATATTTGACTTCCAGATATATTTTCATACGTTAGTTTAACAAAAGAAAATATCAAATAGAAAATTGGATCACTTGCAAAGTAGGATGAAATTTAAATTTCATGAGGCCTTAAAAGAATTTAGCTATCCGAAGATAGTAGACAAAATATCCCACTTCATAATCGAAATCGTTAAGACGACGTTTAGCGAGATCGTCAAGAGAGATGAAAGGACGCAATCTGAGGTCTCCTTGGAAAGTTCATAATTATTTTCGGGTGGAAACTCTTTGATCTATCGATCAAAATTTTGATCAGTCTAGGATGTTATGATAATAAGCTAAAGCAATAAAGAGTATAGTCATTCATAAAGTAGTAATAATGATTACGAATCATGTAATCGATTTCGATTTGTACGGAAAATTATAAGAATATGAATTGCGAGCGTTAGAAACGGCATACAGACGAACAGAATTTGACGCGGGTAGTGAATGATTCAGAGAAAACACAAAGGAATTAAAAGCGAAACTAGGCGTAAGTGGACAAAGTAAATGCTCTGCTCTTTCGTTTTGCCTTCAAACAAACCACTCGCCTCAAGTGACGCCACATTTGCATCGGTGACAAAAGGAATTGCGTCGACATCAGAGGAGTGAATTGATTATAATCGATCTTCGATTTTTGACGCATGGCCAGTGGGTCAGCTGATGTCAGCTAAGAACACAGGCTGAGGTTAAAGCCTTGTGACCGATAATTCACCAGACCCGACTGATCCTACTTCTTAACCACGGGAGATTTGACGTTTAGTAAGGTCAAAAACGATTGAATCAATGGCAGACCAAAAATAAAACACACACACACACACACACACACACATATATATATATATATATATATATATATATATATATATATATATATATATATATATGTTTATGCATGTGTATATATGTATTCTAACAGTTGATTTTGAATCTTTTTAAAAGTATCTAAAGTAATGTGCATATATATATATTATGTTTACCAAACAGATTAACTCATTTGAGAATAGCAGTTTATGAGAAATGTATATGAATTGCGTTCGCATATTAATAAAGTTATTAAGATTGTTATTTTTCGAAGTGCAATACCTCCGATATTCGGTGGGGGTATTCGACACCTATATCTCTATTATACTCATTTAATGTACTAATTCGTCATGTATATATATATTAATGATCTTCGTATATATCGCTACTTATTATTATCATTATTTTATATATATATATATATATATATATATATATTTTATGAAAAACTAGGTAATTCGTATGTGTAAACTTAAGGAGGATAAAATCCAGAGAGCTCAATGTAAATTCCGAGCAAAGAATTTAAATAAAAACAGACCACTTTAAGGTTCCATGTAAGGAATTATTTCACCACAGCCCTTTTAAAAGGACTGCGGATCATCAGACTTTACTTCTAAACAAAAAATGAAAATAACATTTACACACTTTTGACGGGCCGTATTAAACATTTGTAAATTAACGAAGTGAGGAAGTGAGTGGGGAGAGAGAAGACATGAGTGAGTTAGCAGACATTGACACATTTAAACGGTTAAATTAACTGAAGTTATATATTGATATCGAAGGGGTAGAGAAGAAAAGACCCATAAAGAGAAAATGAGGGAAGGAAGTTAAGAGGGAAGATGTCACTAGTTTTCTTTGTAAAAAAAGGCTTGAAACAGACGCTGCTATTTTGTTTTACTTTCAAAGTGTAATTTTGGGGGTTCATAAAGATTATAATCTTTGATATGAATTTGAATGTCTCTAGACTGTCTACAAATAATTTAATTTGATATTTGTTAGTGATTTATTTATTTTTTTAAATTTGGGGGATTTTCTATGAAATAGTCGATTAGAAAAATATTCATAGAAAGTAAATTAAAAGAATAAAATTTTATTTTAAAATATAAGTTTACTTCCAGAAATCTTTTTTTTAATCTCATTAAAAAAAATTATTATTGATTATTAAGTTGACATCTCTATCCGTTTGAATTTTGTTCATGAATTTAACTCCTGACTGTTTCTAGATAGGTAATCTCTTTTACTTAAATTTTAGTTAAGTTAATATGGGGTAATATTTGAAGGTACTATTAAAGATCTTGCTCTGTCATATACTGTATACACATCCATTCAAATATCACATATACACACGTTCCTTTACATATTCAATCACTCATACAGGTACCCATCTGCCGAAATACACAGGTAACTTCATGTATTAACATCTACCTAAATATCAAATTTTTTTCCAATCTAAATATTTTAACATCAATAAAGATTATTAAAGGGTAATATATTTCAATTTAAATTAAATTATCAATTTAAAAAATTTTCTTCCATAATTTTAAACTCACACTTCCAATTGGAGAATATTAAATGAGAAAATGAGATAAAACACTAATAACAGCACTGTAAGTCCTTCTTTTATAATATTCTATATATCCATAAATATACATCTACACACATATCCGTATACATACACACATGCATATACATACATGTCCATATATATACATTGACATATACACATACACAGACACACAAACACACATATATATAAATATGTACTCATACATACACACATACACATGTAGATATACACATACACACATACATACATACACATTTACATATACACACACATATACCCACATATATATACACACATACACACACACACACACACATATATATATATATATATATATATATATATATATATAAACATACATATACACATATACACACATATACACACGCATATACATATACACACACATGCACACAAATATACATATACATATATACACCCACATGTGCGTGCATGCAGAAACATAACAAAATCCATACTTAATTACCTTATTATATCTATATTCTACCATATTATATATAGGAACTCACAACTACTTATATTTATACATACATACATACATACACTATGTATGGAACGACATACATGTACCCATCTATATATACACACCCACACTCACACATACATATATAGAAATTATAAAAAATTGTATACATGCACATACACACATATACATGTAATCGCATACCCACACATACACATATATACACCCATATATATACATATAACTACATATATAAAAAACCACTCACCTATATACATACAAGTATATATACATACATATCCATAACCATAGCCACCCACTCCAAACATGTGCCCACAATACACAAAAATAACACATGCATGACTATATAAACGCATATACATATACATATCAAAAGACGTATCAATGTCCAAGTTCAATTACATAGTTATATACATACAGTTATGTGTTCGCACATATGTGCGCATAGCAACATTTCGAAAAAAAAAAAAACAAGATCATGTAATATTAGTCTTCCTATGTAGTTATTCCTAAATATATTTAGTTAGATTTGGGGTTGTTGTTATGTCGGCATTTAAGAACAACCTAAATCTAACTACATATATATGTTTAATACGGCCCGTCAAAAATGTGTAAATTTTCTTTTCATTTTTTGTTTGGAAGTAAAGTCTGATGATCTGCAGTCCTTTTAAAAGGGCTGTGGTGAAATAATTTATTACATGGAACCTTAAAGGGGTCTATTTTTATATATATATATATATATATATATATATATATATATATATATATATATATATATATATATATGAGATAATGTATTATATTTAGATTATTTACATTATTCGGTCATTTATTCTAATCTTCCTTGCCATATTCACAACATTGGAATGGGCTCAGACATATATCGACAGGATGATGGTTTACCAACGGGCTCGCCATTATCGCCAACAAGGGTAAACCTATATATACATAATTTGAGTAAATGTCATTAGATTCTATATCCTTAAATCTAACCCTATGGCAAAGATACGTAAATGACAACTTCATACTCTGGCCACACCAGGAAGAAGTTAAGCTACTACTGGGCCACGTGAACTAAATAAGATCATCGATACATTTCACAATGGAGAGAGAAAATAAAAACATCTGTACGTCCTGGATGTATTAAGACACCACCTCCGAGTAAGAGTCTCCATCGTAAACATCGTAAAGCCGAAACACAAGAGGAAATTTGAAATATGGACTGAAAAGTGGAGATCACTGACCATGAGTGATGAGATTGAAATAATAGATAGAGAATATCACTGGAAAATACGTATATTTAACGTATCAGCACATGTGGTTTCCCACAAATATTCCTGAGCCGATGAAGCATAGAAATGATTAAAATATGGAAACCAGTTGAAGAAATTTTAGACAAAACTAGCAGCATGACCCGGCGTTGCCTGTGCTTGATGCAAAAATCGTACGACTCATACAGCCATCGCTATCATTTGACTTAAAATATTTTTGCCCTTCCTTGCCTTTAAAGAAGTGACTTTTGCCGTGCTGATGTTGCTACATGCCTTACTTCTTAAAGATCTCACACTGCGAATTTCTTTCGAAGGTCTATACTAAATATTAAATCTGTTACGAAAAAAGAACTAAAAATGAACACATAAGGATCAGCTTTAAAAAGAAACGGTGAAAACTCAACATGGATCTCAGTATATTGAAGATATTCAATAGGGTTCAGCAAGCTGGTCTTCTATGAAAGTCCTAGGACTACGGTTTTACAGGACGAATATTTGGTTACTTCAATCGTTTCTATCAAATCTGAAAGTCGTGTTGAACCGGCCCATTTCTCTATATATTGTCACACGAACTTTTCACTCTATCACCCTACAATGTATGTGATCCTTGGAAACGTCTAAAAATGTATCCTTGCAAAAAAAAATTAAAAAAACTTATATTGCAGCAACGTTGATAATAACTTGATTATTTTTGTGCAATATTTTTTTTTGTTTTGTTTTCTAGTAGGGATAAAAATATTCAAGAAAATTACCAGATTACTTATCATTAAAAACAAACGCAGATTTGAGAGTTTTCACCCAAGAGAAAGAAACATATGTCTGCCTATCTGCAATATATGAAGATTAAATTACAGTCAAATCTACTTTTGCCATCCTCCGTGATATTCGTTAAAGTCCGTTGCCAATTTTTCGGACTTTTTCAATATCTAATGCTATATTTTTGTCTTTGAAAAAAATAAGAAACATGCATAATTGTTCAATTTGACAATGGCAACTGGTAAGATGTACAGATATTGTTCCTGAAAATAATGACCATATTAAGATACGAATATTTTAGATTACTTATTTTTGACTGAGTAAAAAATATCGGTTAGGATTGAGGAAATGGAGAGCAGAGTTCGAATTCCAGTCGAATACAATATATTCATTTATATGCTAATAATCTTGTGAATGGTAAAGTCCATATCTTCTCAAGCTAGTGGTATATAAAACGAGAGACTATGCCATATATCTTTGTGCGGCAACTTGTCTAGGAGAATGACAACTCTGAATTAAAAATCTAAGGCCCTAGTGAATGCGCTCCGTACTATATACCTTGGCTTTTTATGCTGTCGGTAAGAGCTTGGAGAGGAGATGTGCGCCGTCAAACTATTTTAAAGACCCACTGAACTGCAGAAGAGTCAAGTGCTGTTTCTTCTACTCTCAGGTCCCAAGACCGACAACTGAATAAGTCGAGAGACAGATGATGATGATGATGATGATGATGATGATGATGAAATCGAGGGACAGATGTTTAAGATCATGATGTTATTAGATATTTCAATGTGGAAACAATCTAAAATAAAAAGAAAACTGAATATGAAAAAGTATTTGAAAAAATACTCTCCATGTAAATGATTTGTGCACATGTCCTCAAAGGTCTGCAAGAGATTAATAACAGAAAATGCAGAGATTTAATTGGTTTTAATTTTTGTTTAAAAGGTAGATCACGTAGAAAAATAACCATAGATTGTTACCATTCGAGATCTTAATCGGAAAATATTAAGAGGATTTCTTTTAAGATCTTATATAAGTAGTGCTTTTATTTGGCTTCACTTACCACACCGCTTGGGTGACGAGGTATGGACTTTTTTTCTATAGTTTCATCTTATTTCTGATGTTGCTAAGTAGCATTCTTTATAACGCATTCTTTCATACAAGTATGTTTATTTTAATATATATTTAACAGGATTCCCTCTGATAGCTAAGAGCTATAATCTAATAAATAAAACGTCCATTACATTTTAAGTCTTCATTGAATAAGAAAATGAAAAAAATAAAAGGGAGTAAATTTTTAGTGAATAATTATGAGCTTGCTGACATTTCCTATGTTCAGTTTCAAGTAAGGGTTTTTTTTTTTTTAAAGAAAGTCTCCGTTATAAAATCTCCCCTTTGTGGGCATTTAGAGATAGAAATCTGTACTAAAAAGACAAGAGAGAATAGCCAATTATTTCTTTTGCTTTCATCATTCTCCTTCCCACTATCACTAAATCTATTCATTTATATGTATGTATAGATCTATCTATGTCAATCCATTCATATCTATCTATCTATCTATATATCTAGCTAGCTAGCTATCTACATTTGCATATATTAACGTATATTTGGGCAGCTGCTTTTCTGTTAAAGCTCTTTCGTTAAATATCACAGACAGGGCTAATTGAATTAATTGTTTGTTTAGTTTTATTTAGCGAACTTACATTTTTCAGTTTGGTGGAAGGAAGGGATTGCAAAAAATTGTCCGTATTGTCCAATGTTCCGAGAATTCATGTTTTCTTTTTATACATGATCTTGAGGATTCTGTATCTGAAAATAAAGTAAAATACTATTTGTATAGAGCCAATAATACTAAATAATACTTTGCATTTGAACAAAGTAAGCAGTGATATAACGATGGCAGATTTCATAATAAAAATGTCGAATTGATTAATTCACCATTTAATAATGCATGAAGAATTTGTCTGTGAAGTAACGGAAATTCATGAAAGCCTGCTGATATAATGAGTTATAACTGAAACATCCAACGCTAAATGTAATTCTTTATCTGCTTTCATGCTGTGTTTTCTCAATGGATTCATTCAACATATAGAGCAGTGAGAATGTCACAAAATAAATAGAATCCAACCGCGTTTATTATCACCTGGCATGATTCCAACGGCGTAAGACACACTGAATGTACGGTTATTATGACAGATTTAGAAAGGTAACTGAGAGATATCTTAGAAAATGTAGTAACTTATATAGAGGAGAAGATTTAATGTCTGATAATATAAATATTCACCGTTTGCTTACAAGGAAATAATGAAATCCATGCAATCTTAATCTTAAAATAATTTTCAGTAAATTTTTCTTCCGAGGTCCAGTAGTTGTGCATTTAAGGTTCAGTAGTTGCCAATTTCCCGAATCGATGATGATTCCTTTCTAACATTTAATTTGAAGTAGTGCCCAACGTCAGCATCTTTATACCATTATTTTCTTCTTCAATTAAATTCAGTATCCATTTTATTTGTTTCTGGTTTTGGAAATCATCAAGTGATGTTGTTTCTGTTAATTGACACATTTACTTGTTTGTGATTCTCTAACGTAATTGCATAATGTTCGAAGAACTCTGAGCGTCGCCAACATCCATGGGATTCACTTGCTCAAGAAAATCATTGTTAGCTGTAAGATGATAGATGCCATGATTTGCAGTGAACTAGACAAATCAAAGTGAGAGATAATTGGTGTGGAACCTGTTTCACATGGATATGAATGCATATACGGAACATCATTAACAGAAAAACGAAATCAAATAGCTATAATGAAGACAATTTCTAGATTACAAGACTTAGTATAATATTATTTCAAACATTATTTATCTTCTATATGGTATTTAATGCTATAAAAAAATTTCGCAGGCTAAGAAAGGTCTTGAAGAGAGACAATAATGTTCTAGGCACCACATGTATAAACAGATAGCGTTAAAGAAATGTATGAGGAAGAAAGAATATTTACAATAAAATAAATAATAAATGAAACTTCTATTATAAAATGAAATAAAAAGTAAGTCTGGAAAATCTAACATTCACAAAACACACTGAAGCTGACTGAACTAGATTAAACAATGAGGAAATTAGTTACTCTTTCTCTCTGTCTCGGTAGCAGAAAATAGACTGAGACAGGAATAAACATCAAAGATCTAATTAGAGCAATTTCATAAAAGGATATGTAGATAGCCGAAAAGATATTACTCTATGTGATTGTCTTTAAATGTGGATTAAATTTTCAACTGCCTCCATTTCTATACCAGATCATTAAGCTAGAATACTCATTGTTACTTATATTCAATATATTGCAGAGATCCAAATCTGGTTATAAGACATTATAAACCGAGAAAAGAAATAAGAGAGAGAAAATTCGTATATGTTTGATGTAAGAAAACTAAGATACTTATTTAGTTATGTCGTGTGTAGTCTTGAGTAAGACGTTTTACCAGTTCATTAAATATTTTATAGGCTATAAATATCGGCTTAATTTTTTAAAAAATCATTTGCTTCTTTATAAAATGATATTCTTACGTTCAGATAAGATCATGCGAGGACATGAAATTTCGAGAATCTGAGAAGAATTTCAACTTATAGAGCAGGATTCGGCCTTACTTCATTGTCGTTACTCATGAACACTTCGAATTTAACAATCGTTTCTCCTGCAAATGGTGACGCATTTTCGACTGCTGCCGAAGGGAAACTCTTTTTGCTTAATAAGATTTCTTAAATATTCAGGACGATAGACTAAATTAGATATATAATTTAAAAAAAAAATAATCGGGATGCATAATCAAATATAGCTATCCGTTAAAAGTAAAGTGATCACATCTGTTGAATTAATGAAAAAATAAATCCATTCCAACTTTTTATATATATTTGTCTCTATGTCAATGTATATATATACACACTATGTTAAATTTTATGAAAATATATCACTACATATGTGACATTAAATATTTCAAATAGTATAAGACAATATTTACTGAAAATTCGATTACATGTCCAACATAGACATATATTTGGGAAAGATTAACAATAATAGTTGTGTTATAGACGTTTTTGTTTGAACTTTTTTTTTTAATAAACAATCACTTTTCGATGGGTCTCTCTCACATCCACACATATATTGTGATTTTCTAAGCGTAGTTTAGATGTGGCACAAGGCCGAAAGTATAGGGTACCCAGTGAGGATCGAACTCACTATTTCGTCGTAATTGTTCTAGAGAGACAAGTTTGCTAACAATTACACCACTTAGAGGTTCCCTCTCACACGCATATATGTGTATGTATGTTCGAATATTTAAATACATCCTAAATACATAGATGTATGGCTAATGTTCTTCTATATTATTATTATTATATTTTTTTTATTGAACACTGATATTCACAAAGCACATAATGGTAGATATATGGTTTATACACACAGACGCATACACACACACACATATATATATATATATATGGATTGATAGATTAAGGATAGAATAGGCTTTCAATGTTAGCTAGTTTTACGACACATTTTCAAGACGTCTTTCATTTTATCATTTACCTGTTAGCCATCTATCCATTCGTTAAGTTGCTTCTTTGATTCGGATCTGTTTACAGAAGATTTTCCCTCGATTCGACTAAAGGAGAATAGAAATCCTATTAGGTCGGCATCTTTTGTGCTTTTGCTTTATATTCCTAATCGGTTTCCCGCGTGTCAAAGTTTAAGACACTCTATTCAAGTAGGCTTCTATACTAAATGGTAAATACATGTAAACAACACAAAAGATTTCAAAGGTAAGTAAGATAGAACAATTGATTCAAAAGCGTTTATTGCTAAGTTATGTCGCGTTGTTTTCTTGAACAGAACACCTAGTGTTAAGCGTCTGATTTCCGGTATATTCGCACATTCGTTTAAGTCACACATAAAATCTGTTTATGCATATTAAATTTATTGTGAAAGTACAATTATGGTTTATTCGCATATATGTGTTGTTATTGTTTGGAATAAATTGCAGATACAGTTTAACCCGGATGTAAGAGAAACCCGGATATAAGAGAAACCCGGATATAAGAGAGATTTTATCTGGTCCCAAATTAGAGACTGTGTTAATGTATATAAAATAGACCAAACCCGGATATAGAGAAACCCGGATATAAGAGACATCTTCTCCGGTCCCGACAACTCTCTTATATCCAATTTACACTGTATTTCTCTAGATTTTCAGAACATTTTCCCAGATTTTTATATTAAAAAATTTTTGTAGAACTCTTTAATCTGTTTCAGGTTATATATATATATATATATATATATATATATATATATATATATATATATATATATATATATATATATATATATATATATATATATATATATATCATATTTTTCTAATGGTCAGAAAAGTTAATAATCTTTTGGTGCCAGGTCCGGTAAATATGGTGGTCGTGAGAAAATTGTTTACTCGTTAGTCTTGCTTTAATCGTCCTTTCGTTGTTTTGAACAAGTTCAATATTTTTCGTTTTATCCACTGCTTACAAAGTCATTGATGGGCTACTAGAAATAAGATATATTAGCGTCATCAGAATTTGTTCTAAAACTTGCGATCAATACTTAGGATAATACATTCTTCCTAAAAGTTGAATTAAATGATAATTACTTATGACTTAACATTATATCTTATCTGAAAAATATTTTGTTTAGCAATATTGTTCGGAAAAAAAAATTCTAATGTGTAAAATTAGAATTAAATTATATTAGACCCAAACACCTGTATATATGTTTCCATTGCCAGGCACTAACGTCTATCAAGATTAATTAAATATATGTCTTTTATATTACATTATCTCATATTGTAATCCGGGTTAATCTATTTACATATGATCTATTAAATGGCGTCCCGGTTTGTTGCCGATTTAGTATTTTATTTACACATGAGTTATCATTATTTCTTAATGTGTATTGTTTTCTGGGTAAATGCTTTCTCTCATGAAAATATAATATGCGTGAAACTGTAGTGGGCCGTGGTTGTGATGTTGTTGATAGAAGTATAAGAGTACACATGGGTTAAGATTTTCCAGCTAGCGGTCCAACTTCATGAGAAAGTTGGACTTTAATTAAGTCCACAGAAGGCAAAGAAAAACAAACACAAGACCGATAAATATATGTATACAAATATATGTCTTAATAACAAGTTACATGGACAATTACAATGGACAGAGTGTGTGTGTGAATATTATATATATGTGTGTGTGTGTGTGTGTGTGGTGAGTGTTCGTACGTACATGCATTGTGCTTACCGTGTTCCCAGCATTTGGGAAACGCTATCTCTGTTAGCGTTCACATCTGCGATGTGGTAAAGCTGAAAAGCCCGAGGAAAAAGAGAGAGAGGCGAAGAGTCAGCGACTATTTATAGCCAGGGAAGAGAGACCCCTGGTGAAAGGGTTAACGAACTAAAGGAGGAGTTATCTCCGACAAAACAAGTGTTGATTCCTTGTACAAATTCAAATTGCCCAGCGTATCGAGAGAGGAAGACACTCAGAGCATCTTGATATTTGGAATCGCAAAACAAATTGAATACAGTGGTTATTTCTGCAAATCGTGTAGGTATGCCACGGGGATTTCTCAGGGGGATATTCTGCGTCTTAATACACCAGATATTGTCCTAAGCTTGTCACGGCATTAAGTATGGTCTTAGTTCTGTGACTACCACATGCGTTTCCGACTAGTTGTTCTGTCAACTTTTTCTGCCGCCACGATGTGTTTGAAAAATACAATGAAGAAAATGTCACAATTCGCCTGTAACTTATTCTGACGCTAAGGGTAGTTGGATGAATTGGCACGTGTCACACCATCTTAAAGAAGCAGTCAACTCTCCGTTAACAAAAATATTTATTGTAAGACGACTGCGAAACAATATATAAAGAATATAATTTGTTAATTCCTGCCTATTGGTTCTTGAAAGTACACATTTCTTTTCAATAGAAATTAATGTAGCCAAGTGGGTCAGAAAAGAGGACACGGTGAAACGTTTTGCTGGTACTACGGACATAGGCTGATCAGCATGTAATTATTGCAGTTTGAGTAATTGGTTCAGAGTCTGGGATTTTCTTCCCAATGTCTTGTATTGGCTGGAGAGAATATGATGTTAGAGGTGAAGGTATGCTTATTGACATTTCGTCCCCGGACTACTCGTTGTAGAACGCAGTGCTGCAGCCATTATGGACGAATTTTTCGGACGAAAACAGATTTTGATTGGTGATCCAATTACAGGTCATTTCGAGTCATATTCTCATGGGTTAACCAACTATATTTCATCTTATTATTTACAGAGATGCATGAAAAATCATTTTAAATCCCTGATTCGCTAATGCCTTTATTTATTAAATTCTTCTTATTAGAATGCACCCAGGATTCTGTACGTAGGCCAAATGCAAATTATTCAGATCTTGTGAAGTTTGACAGTTTTTAAGCTCATTAATTTCCAGTGACCTTTCAACAGGGAAACCGACTTCGGAAGCAAACGATAACCAATAGATATCTTGAATTTTGTCTCGAACTTATTAAATCCAGTGATCTTTAAAATAACCAAATCATAGGAAAATGGATTGTTTTCAACAAAATAAAATTTTTGATAGAATTTTCTTAGAAAAAAAAAGGGAAATATTTTCGTCTTAATGATTTTGAAGAGACAATTAACAGTCTCATCTTGTCACACCCAGAATTCATCCCAGAGTAAAGAAAATTGGATGGGGAACCCACAAGAATCCTAGGGAAGGCTAGCCCAATTAATCAGTTTAATGACTGTTTTCCCGATAACCGCAGAACACAGCCTATACATATTCTAAATTCTTGCAGTTTATTCTAATGAATCTTTCCAATTAAGGATAATAATGAAGTAATATTGAATAAATAAAACGTCAGGAACAGTGTCATGTGGAAAGGTGCTAAGCAATATTTACTCTGAATATTACTGATATTTTTCTTAATCGTAGAAATATTTTTGATGATAAATTTATTCTTTATGGAATTTCGATTTGGCCGTTATATTATCAGTAATAACGTATTTTTTTTATAATACTCTAATATTTCTTTTGTGATCTGGGAGTTGTATTGTTGATTCTTCGAAGCGATAATGGATTCGTTTCATGGTGACTTCACCATAGAGAAGAATAGGTCATTAAAGCGGGAAATTATATATACACACAGATACATACATATATATATATATATATATATATATATATATATATATATATATATATATATATATATATGTGTGTGTGTGTGTGTGTGTGTATATATTTGCATTCATATACACACATATATATATATATATATACATACTATACATACTTACATATATACAATATGTGTGTGGTGTGTGTGTGTGTGTTTGGTCGTTTTATGCCAGCGTGCGTCAGTGTGTCATGGCTTTATCACAGCCATAACCATTACGTAGACAAAGCGAGAATCATAGATTGCACTTTTAAATAATTCATGGTCATTTTCAAAGTTGGACAAAACAAGCAGCGTTCTACTTGTATGCGTCCTTTCCCTTCAGGGTTGTGGCGGCCATGTTTCTCTTCAACTTCCTGTCCGTTCTAGCTTTAAGCTCTAACTAGTGTTCTTTTTTTTCCTTGCTAACTCTTTTAGAGTTTCTACTAATATTAATTTACCCAAGTTTAGTTACTCGCTGTTTTTCTCTCATCTATTTGCCTTGATTGTGAGCATCAAATTATCTGTAGCCTCATTTCTCATTATATTCTCCAGACATCACAGATGATTCTTTCTGAGGCAACATAAGAATATCATTTTTGTTCCCATTTAAGTTAAACGTTCGTTGTAGCTCATTTGTTCATTCCATTATATCAGGTCATCGCTGTCCGAATTTTGAATAAATAAAACAAGTGACCAAATGTTACATTTTCTTACAGATTCAATCAACAATGTATTTTCCCTGATTATCTATGACTTCCTCCATTTATTAACAAGCTTACTAATTCCATTACTGTAAAATTCTGTTGGTTCGTTTCGAAGAACTCACAAATGTCAGTTTTAACCTCTTGTTGTGTTACAAAAGCTGTTTCTTCTTACATGATTCTGTAAGCTACGAAACAAATCGTAGTCTGAAGGAGCAAGATCGGGAGAATAAGGTGGATAAGGAATTTTCTCCCAATCAAGTTCTTCAATCTTTTGTGACGTGATTCTTGCTGTGTGGGGTAGCATTGAGCTGATGAAACATCACTTCTTTTCGATTTACCAGAGCAGGTCCTTTTTCTTCAAAGCTTGATTCCAACGCTCTAATTGCTGACAGTATATTTGAGCATTAATTGTTGCATTAGTTGGTAAGAATTCAAAGTGGAATATTTCCTTTGGCGATCCTACCAAATTTGGAAGAATAATCTTTTGCCCATGAAGTTCCCTTCTCAGCTGTGGCTAGGGTCCTTCCCCTTTGCCAAGCAACTGTCTACGACTCTTAACATTTCGATAAAAGATCCATTTTTCGTCGCTAGTCACAAGTCTATCCAAAAAAGGTGAAACATGTTGGCGAGAATGGAGAGAAGAGCAGATGTCAACTCGGGATTTGAGGTTGTTTTCAAACAATTCATGAGGCATACACTTTCCAAGTGTAGGAACTTTTCCAAGTTGTTGAAGACGACGATGAACAGTTGTATGGTTTGAACTGAGACCCACTGGTAATTCCTCAACTGATAAAGCAGGATTTTCTTCAAGGGCTGCTTCAAGAAGATTTTCATCAAACTGAACTAGACGTCCGGTTCGATCTTCATCTTCAAGGGTGAAATCTCCACCTCTGAATTTTGCAAACCATATTCTGCAAGTTCTTTCATTTCCTCTCCATAAACTGAGTGAATGTTTCTAGCCGCTTCGGCTGCTGTGTTTCTTTCTTGAACTCTTGAAGCATTATGTGCTTTAACTGATTCTTGGGTACTTCCATTTTAGCAGGGTTTTAATCAAACAAAATTTAAGCTTATTGTTCTCTTAAATAAAATTTGATGAGTTTGAATGCATCTAAACATAAAAATAATGTTCAGCTCAATTAGACATTATAAAATACTCTTTACATTTCGTTCATTTTAACAAAAAGTTAAAATTCGGACAGAACTTATGGAATGACCTGATATAAGCATCTTCTTCCAGTAGAACAACTTCCATGTTCCCTCAACTGTAAGATTTCCTCGGTGGTTTAATTATTCATCATTCTCTGCTATATGGTATTATTATTACTACATAACGGTTCGTCACTCATTTCTTTGTTTCTAATGGAATATCCATGTTACTTACTTCTTTGTTTAACTTACGCAATCCAAATGCTCATTCGTCCTTCTGTTTTACATTTTTTCACATCTCATACTTTGACTACTCCTAACACTTAAGACCATATATCCTATCTCCATATTGTCGTTCTACTGCATTTGTTTGAACTAAGCCTAGAAATTCTCCAGAGATTGCCTTCCGTGTTTGATATTATGTAACGCTATCTGAGTGTCTCATGTTGTTAAATTTATATCTGCTAATCATAAATCCTGGTAGAAAATTCAGGTCTCTTGCGATTTACACGCTGTATGTATTGGAAATTTTGTTGAAAATACGTAAAATTTACATTAGCCCTTTTATATTTTCTGTACTTGCTCAAATCACAAGACATTGAAAAAATGTACGAATACTTATATATTTCGTGTATACATCGCATATACGTGGATAATGTTTCAGAATGTTTATTTCATAACGTAAAACTATTTAATTTTCTGCCACCTTTATTTTCTCCTGCAATTCTCATACGGCAATCAATGCTGATTAATTATTGTTTTCGAGGTAATTATCAGGCAAAGTCATGATTGATACAGTCTACACAGATAGTTTTTCCTATTGAAAATGGCGCAATTCCACAGTCGTCAGAGTAATTTTTCAACCTGAGATTAAGAAATCCTTTTAGAAGAAGAGAACCCTTTAATATTCCATTCGTTTCTCCTTAAAATATGATTTGGAGTTAAAATTTACGAAACCAATTTTTTGTAGAATTCATCATGTGATAAGTACCAAAATATTTTTCCATTACCAAAATATTTTTCATATATAAGTAGTTACTACTTGAGTGAATAACTTAGAGTTTATGTTATCGATTCAATAACAATTACCTCTAGTTGTTATGAATATTATTTTTTTATCAGATTTTCGTTATACGTGTAGAATCTTACATCTAAGAATATATTTTATTAATTTATTGCACACTATAGCATGACATTCATAGGTAGATTCTATTGACATTTACCAAGATTACAAAGAGCAACAACCTTTCCATTGTAACAATAGCACTTATAAATTCTGTGATCTACATAAAAAGTTAATTTTATTTACTTCCAAACGAGGCTAAATTATTTCAAGTTTTCATTTTATTGACTTATATTTACGTGCCTAAATAACTGACTATACTGCACTTAAAACATATGCTCACTAAAACATCTTGATACTTTTAAACCTATTCATTTATTATTAAATATAATACAATATGTACCAGAAATGCTTTATATATAATTTATAAATTGATATTTGTTCCATCAAAAATTTGGATACGTATCGCATTTTTAAGTTTTAACGTTAAAATCTACTTAACACAAAATGCCTAAATCTTTTGTCAGAGACTGTTTCAAGTTAAAATATATTACTGTAAATTAATATTTTTTCTTTACTCTTTAAACTGATTGCAATAAATAATGTATAAGAGACAGAAAATATATAATATCAAATATATGATTATATGTTAAATTCAACATCCGAAAATATTTGATTCCCTTTCAAATCGGAGTTAACGTTTTAGCAAATTCGTTTTGAATTTGATTCAAAACTGTTTTTGAAATTAAATCAACGTATTCATATGATGGTTCAACAAAATTAATCCCAGCGATTTGAAAATGTTCCGACAAATGGGAATCAATTAAGTAATAACGATGGATAAAAGATAAAAGTAAAATATACATTTGAATCAGATCCGGTTCATACGATTGAATGCATAAACCAGTGAACAGATTGTATCTAGATTTCTACGGATATTGTTGTTCGAATTTCACTATCTGAGAAGTGTTGGAAACCTAATGCCGATAATATGACGTAAGGTACTAAGGTCAAATAGTAGCTCGAAAGATGCTTTCCACAACTTAAGCAAACAGTTAAAAAGCAGGAAAAGTGCAATACACATAGATAATGAAGTATTAAGCTGATATGGAATATAAAACGACCTATATAGCATTGAATGATGGACAAATTCTTCACCGACAAATTCCAACCGCTAAAATTACAATAGATAAAAATGCGAGCAAAGTTATTTTTAAGTGTATGCGACAAAAGAGAGACTTGTACTTAGAATAAAAAAAATACAGTTCAAATTTCTAGAACATGTATTGAGAAAGTGGTTTGAAGGATTGAACTCTCACCGAATGGTAGAACAAGCACTCAGAAATATAATAAAGGATCATAAGTATATATGTATTTTATTAATATCACAAAGGCAAGGTTTGGGATACAAGACAATAGCTGTTCCAGTCGAAACTATAAAAAGATTTATGCTAAGAAATGATGAGAAGGCAGAAGCAAGTGAGGTTTTTGAAGTCCAAGGGGATGTCTAAGGACTAACCTTTGAATTGAAAGGATATCAAATAGTGTGGACATGAATGTCCCTACGCAGAAGCTGTAGCGCAAACGAGTAGTTCTTGTGAAAAAAAAAGAAAACTGAAAGACCCTTCTTACATACTATCAGGTCATACCATAAGTTCTGTCCGAATTCAGAATAAAGAAAACAAGTGACCAAATGTTACATTTAATTACAGATTCAATCAATAATGTATTTTCCCTGATTATCTTTGACTTCCTTCCATCTATTAACAAGCTTACTAATTCCATTACTGTGAAAAAAATTCGGCTTTGATTCAAAGAACTCACAACTGTCATTGTTAAACTCTTCCTGTGTTACAAAAGCTGTTTCTTCTTACATGATTCTGTAAGCTACGAAACAAATGGTAGTCTGAAGGATCAAGATCGGGAGAATAAGGTGGATAAGGAATTTTCTCCCAACCAAGTTCTTCGATCTTTTGTGACGTGATTCTTGCTGTGTGGGGTGGCGCATTGTCCTGATGAAACATCACCCCGTTTCGATTCACTAGAGCAGGTCTTTTTTTCCACAAAGCTTGGTTCAAACGCTCTAATTGCTGAATTCAAAGTGGATTATTCCTTGGCGATCCCACCATATTTAAAGAAGAACATTTTGCCCATGAAGTTCCCTTCTCGGCTGTGGTTCGGGTCTTTACCCCTTACCAAGCCACTGTCTTCGACGCTTAACATTTGGATAAAAGATCCATTTTTCGTCGCCAGTCACAGGTCTATCCAAAAATGGTGAAACAAGTTGGCGAGAATGGAGAAAGAGCAGATGTCAACTCGGGATTTGAGGTTGTTTTCAGACAATTCATGAGGAACCCATTTTCCAAGTTTACAAACTTTTTCAAGTTGTTGAAGATGACGATGAACAGTTGTATGGTTTGAACTGAGAACAATTCCACAACTGATAAAGCAGGATTTTCTTCAAGGCTGCTTCAAGAAGATTTTCATCAAACTCAATTGGACGTCCGGTTTGATCTTCATCTTCAAGGGTGAAATGTCCACCTCTGAATTTTGCACTCCATATTCTGCAAGTTCTTTCACACATTCCTCTCCATAACCTGAGTGAATGTTTCTAGCCGCTTCGGCTGCTGAGTTTTCCTTTCTTTAACTCATAAAGCATTATGTGCCTCAAATGATTCTTGGGTATTTCCATGTTAGCAGGGTTTTAATCAAACAAAATTTAATTTTATTGTTCTCTGAAATAAACTTTTGTCAGTTTAAATTGATCTAAACATAAAAATAATGTTCAGCTCCATTAGACATTATAAAATACTCTTTAAATTTCGTTCATTTTAACAAAAATTAAAATTCGGACAGAACTTATGGGATGACCTGATAATATTTCGGTTTTTTAAGATTTGCTTGAATTATTTGAGCAATAAATACTTGATTTCCTGAAATAGTAGTGACAATACTGAGTTGAGCCGAGCGAGAAGGGACAAATCAACAACGCCATCTCAACAACGCCATCTCAACACCGCAGACTGAACGCCGAGACAACCCTGGATTAAGAAACCTCAGCAGCGACACAATCCATCACCAGAAAAATATAACTGACACTTGCAATTAGAAGTGTGACAATAAACTGCTTATTCTGTAAGAGTTTGATCTTAGAAAAATTTGAAACAGTTTTCTTATATTTTATATATAATAGATGATTGTCTGCTGCCTGCCTTTTGTACATCATGTTAAAATGTTCTATTCAAGCAACCCGCATACTATCAGCATTTCCCCTTCCATATTCGATCTGATTGAATAAACCATCGAACAATCGAAATATAACCAGCCTTCTACAGCCACAACCTTGCGGTTCAACAATAATTTATGACCATAATATACAAATCGTTGTTCAACAAGTTTAATGCTGGACTTATGGGCAACTGAATAAAGCTGTCTAACGCTGGGCTTTCTCCCTTCCGATTATTTATTATCATTTATTTCGATACTGCATCTTTATAAAGAGAATTAGTTTGATCTTCAAGGGTACTTTCTAAAATGCTATGACCGCGATTACACTTTGCTAGACCTTGTGCCTAAGCAAATAGTTAACAATAATTCTCCGCTGTATATTTTGAAGTGAATGATGTATTGCAAAGCCCTACATAAAGGAGCCGATATTTCCATCGTAGACCGTTTAAATAAAGAGCTCCGCAAAGTGGAAAATATCAAAGTAAATTTCAGTTACGATCTTTAATGACTTAAATCAAATGGACGGTTCGAAAGTCGCGGTTTATGTTGAAAGATTTACTTTGAATTATAATGAACAATAACCCGAGTAAATGTAGTGCATTTTTTTGGTGGATTCACGTTTTTCAAAGGAAGCCTGGTATTATTAAATATTTTTGAGTTTATGTCCAACAAGATCTCTTCAAATAAAACGATCCAATTATGTTTGAGAGTCTCTTATCACTATTATAGACAAGGAGGATTCTAAAAATGATAATTTTTTGTCGATTCTGCAGAAAAGAAATGTTGCTTTACATCAACATAATTTGATAAAACATATCAGCATCTCTATGGATTATATGTTTCCTTTTACACAGCAATAATAGACTTACTGATTTACCAAAAGCAAAGATGAAGTTGGTTATGTGACATCTCCCGAAGGAGAGCACTAGCGTGATATCTCTCTTTCCCACTTCACGGGACGTTGTTATTATTAATATCTCATGCTTACATATGGTCCATATCTAATGTCATTGTGACAGTTCCTATTTCTACATTCCGCAAGTATATAAGCAGAATAATTAAATATCTGCACCATATATGTCAGAACTTCTAGCCTATTTAACTTTCATCAGGACCATGATAACTGGTATATACTCTGAAATAATCTGAAGTCTTATGCTACCATACCTGTACATATGTCTGAGATGAGGTATTATGTACACTATTGTCCTCATCTTTTTTGCCATATTTATCCCAAAGTTTCGGCCGTTGTACACTCCGGCCTACTTCAGTTGGTTGGAATGTCAAACTGAACCCTTTATTCGGTCGCTGGAGTAGGCTGTTCTAGTTCCTCGTGCCATAACTAATGGATTTCACTTATCAGTTATCTCTTGTTATTTCACCTCACCATGTTCTCCACTGCCTTAAAAACTCTTTGGGTCCTGTCACTGGATCTGACTAACGCCTTTATCCACTATGGCATGTGTCCTTAAGGATATCAGTCTACCCCAGCGAGCGAAATAAAGGGTACAGTTCTGCATTCCGACCACCTGAAGAAGACCGGAGCGTACAACGGTCAAATCGCTGTGATAAATATGGCAACAAAGATGTAGGCAAAAGTCCGAATAATGTAAATAGTGTCTTATGCTACCAGTTTTAAAACCACGTAAACTTGAAAATAAAAAACATGCGGGAAATTACGTCTTGACTAGTTTAAACCAAAAGCATCTGATAATTTCCGACCGTTCTGCATGCATGTCATTTTGATGGTTTCAAGGGATTTAACGTAACTTGTCCATTTAATTGTATTTCACTGAAATGTACACAAGCAATCATTCTCTGGGTGTTAATCTCCACTTGCTCTGAATTATCACTGGTAATAGAATCATCTGAAATTAATGCCGTATCAAATGCATTCAGTTAACATCCATTCTAATCAAATAGGACAGAGTTTCTTAGCCAATTAATCCATTTCCGGAGAACTTAAAAATCCCATTTAACAAAGATTTTCCACGTGTTCATATGCTCTTCGCATGTAATATGCAGAATCCTAGTCATCTTACTCGTGGCATTATGATATTCTGCACAAGCAGGCATACGCTATATGCATATGATTGAATATATTCTGTTAATACTATTCTACAAGTAAGCCATCCTCTGCTTTAATAGACATCATAAAATAGCGTCCAATGAAAAGTTATTACCCAGAATATTTTACTTTTTCAGATGACAATCACCAGTCGCATCAGCAATTATATCTAGTTTCTGGATCTAGGATTCACTGCGTTTCTATCATTGTTGAATTGGCATAAGTGATATGCTTGTTGCTAGAAAAAAGATGGGTTTATTGTTCTAGACATACGTATGAACTTCCCCCTTCCATATTCGATCAGATTGAATAAACACTCGAGCACTTGAAATATGACCAACCTTCTACAGCCAAAACCCTGCGGTTCAGCAATCATTTATAACCATAATATACATATCGTTGTTCAACAAGGACTTATGATCAACCGAATCAAAAAGTTTAACTCTTGGCGTACGATCTTCTAATCATTTATTTTCATTTATTTCTATATTGCATCTTTATAAAGAGAATTGGTTTGATCTTGAAGGGTACTCTCTAAAATGTTATGACCGTGGTTACACTTTGCTAGTCCTTTTGCCTAAGCAAATAGTTAACAATAATTCCCCGCTGTATATTTTGAAGTGAATGATGTATTGCAAAACCCTACATGAAGGAGCCGATATTTCCATCGTAGAACATATAAATGGAATGTTCTTCAAAGTGGACAATGTTAAAGTAAGCTTCAGTTACGAACTTCAATGACTTAAATCAAACGGATTGGTCGAAAGCGACGATTGCTTTTGAATGCTTTATTTTGAATTATAATGAACATTAACCCCCAGTAAATGCAGTGCATTTATCTGGTGGATTCAGTTTTTTCAAACGAAGCATGATACTATAAAATTGAGTTGCGTTAATGTCCGAGAAGATTTCTTTAAAGGAAACGATCCATTTTTGTCTGGATGTCTCTAATGATAATTAGGTTTCTAGAAGGATTCAAAAATGATAAATTTGTTCCGGTTCTGCAAAAAAGAAATGTTGCATTACATCAGCATAATTTTGAAACTTGAGCTCATTAAATGCGACTTGATTAGTGGAGTAGAAAAAGAAATCAAATGACTCTTGCCATTAGAATCTCGGCTATTTTGATAATCCTTTTTGGTAGGTTTAATTTTTTGTTTCTTGCTTAAACATATTAGAGTAGCTGGTAGCAGCTACAGCACTGGTATCTATTTCCTGTCAAGTTTCAAACCCAGTACGGTAATGCAGCAACAAATCGGGGAGTTATGAAAGAAAAACAACATAATTTGAAAAATCATTATTATTATAATCTGGTTTAAGGACTAAGGAAATTATCTCAATCTCCACTGAGACGATTGGTTTCCGAAATTTTTCCGCCTAGAAAAAAATAAATAAATAAAAATTTAGCATTTTAAAGATCTGTCTGAGAAATAATGACGTAATAGCAAACCTTTTTCAATGTTACCTCTGTTTAAAATATGTTTGCTTTTGTAAAATAGGTCATAACATAAAGAAACACAAGATGAGATATCTATAAAGTGCATGTTATTAAGAGCGATACATTTAATGCGTATGCAATTTCGATTACAGTAGACTGGTTTTAGAAATAGTGTAATTGATGTCTACCGGCTTATGCTTTCGCACACACGCACACACAGGCGCGCGCACACACACACACACACACACACACACACACACACACACACACACACACACATATATGCAAGTTTCATTAAAATCGACGGACAAGGTACTACGGTTGAGCTTTTTATTCAATTTTTCTTGTGTTCTGACAAGAGCTTTCTTTTCTGGACAAAGGGTGTGTAAGAACTGTCCAAATGTTTTATATTTCCAAGCGCTTTCGGCTATACATTTAGCCATGTGTAAGTTGTGTAAGTTTGAGGTGGTACTGTGCTTCATTATATTTTAGTTCAGTCAAGGTGTTTTTTAGTGTAGTCTTAATTTATGGTTTGATAAATTTATATATTTGTCTTCACTGTTTTGTAGTAAAATATTTCCCTGTTACAATTTACAAAGTAACATTAGCATCAAACAGCACCAACTTAAACAGAACGCACACACTCAACTAATGTGAAAATCGAATCATCCTTGATAATGGCTAAAGGTATAGCCGAAAGCGCTCGGAAATATAAAACATTCGGACAGTTCTTACACACCCTTTGTCCAGAAAAGAAAGCTCTTGTCAGAACACAAGAAAAATTAAATAAAAGGTCAACTTTAGTACCTTTTCTCTGTCGTTTTAATGAAACATGCATAAAGGAAGGAAGGAAATTTAACTATCAAATATATATATATATATATATATATATATATATATATATATATATATATATATATATATATATATATATATATATATATATATATATATCCAGGCATTGTGCGTAAAACTCAAAGAAAGCAAAAATCAATGTTTACAAATATAATAATGTATCCGGCGCCTCTTAGAAATTCTTATTTTGTCACTCAAATACTAATGAAATGTAATCAGATAAATTTGACGACAGTTTAGATACACACATCATTTAAGAAAAAAAAAGGCAGAGGTCAAAATATATTGATATGGAATGTATTTCAATCTATTAACGTATATCTTGAAAAGGTCTTTCTAAATCTAGGACCATTTCTCAAAGTAAGACTGAAATAATTTTACATTCATAACACATGAAATCACGTTCAGTACAACTTTTAAGATCTCATATGTTATTCCGATTGTGTCTCAAACTCATACAAATTTTCCTTTTGAAAAAAAAAAACATTTTTTTTTATAAAATACCAGAATAATACAATTTAGAAGTTTTTGCTCCTGTTATCAGATAACTTATTCGAGAGGAAGAATAACAAAACAAAACAGTTAAAAAAAACCTGCATGTTGGAAATTATATGTTAAACACACAAACACAGACAGTCCGACACGCGCATGCGCACACACGCAAACAAACACGGACATAAAGATATGCACACAATGACCCACACGTGCCTACTTACACGCACTCACACACACAGATATACACAATAAAACAAAAGCCTACCCGTTATACATACGTAGTTATTTTACTTTATTTGCTTTCAGAGTAGTGTCCTCATCATTGTTGTTATTATCATAAACATTTTGTTCTTGTTTCCGACAGCCTTCTTCACGTGTCCATGGATTAGAATAAGTTTTAGAAATTTTCCATCTGAAAACTTTTCACTATGAGTTTAGATTGTTTATGTTATCCTGTGCACGTCTTTCAAATACTTTGGCCCCAAACGTAAGGATCAAATCATAACCAGTTCAGATGTATTGACTCGTATTATTGGTAATATCACAACATTTCGAGTACTGATTCCCCAGCATTTTTTCGGTGTCTACAGATTCTATTAAATTACAAATATTTTCGAACAGAATACTGTTTAATCCTTGGCAATAGTTTGCTTTTTTTCACCTCGCCAAAGTAATAAACCCAGTTTGGCGCAAGAATTTACTGAGTGTTTGAGCATATGAGAAAAATAAAATATATATAAAGGACAATAAAAGAAAAAAAAAGTACATTATAACTGCTGTTGTCTCATCCAAGCCTTCTTTTGGTGTCTCTCGATCCATGTTAATTTCAGGAATTTTCGAATTCTTCACAACTTACTCAATGCAGATAGTTAGAACTATAGTAAAAATAAGACCAAATATACCTAGAAATTCACAGTCAAACAAGAGAAATGAACGTTTAGATTGTAAATTTACACTGATCTGCGAGATAAGTGAAGCCATTAATCTAGGTAGATATTGTTTTTCCTCTAGCAGATAGAATAATGTTAACCTCGTTAAGATTTATATAGGTAAGTACAAAAATTGTGTATTATCATATAAGGGGAGCATGATTTATTTTTTGCTGTATATCTCTAGGTATATCTCCTTTTCTGCTTGTCTTCTTTCCAGCTGAGCGACTAAAATGGTAATTACTCTGCCAAGCTCACTGAACAAATATCTACCCCAGTAAATTTATTCTTGCTTTGTTGTAAATGATGATATATCCCTAACCAATAAATTCGGTCATATACTCTACTTTGTTTGTCCATACTTCAAGTAATTATAATAAGTTGACATTCGTAATCTTATGTATCCACTGATCTCTAATAACTAGTTATATGTGAATGTAAGATTCTTGAAGTAAAGTGTTGCCACTATAGATTTTAGCAATTAATCGATGAAAAAAGAATCTTGACGTTCATCTATGCAAGTGGAAAGTTTTAAAGGTCGTGACACAACAGTCGTTTGACTTTAGAACTTGGAACGACGGATTCCGACGATATTAATCTCGGCACCAAGCGAATCTATATCAATTAATTCACTCTTTGTGTCGTCATTTATTGGACAGTAGTGATTAACAAACGGCATTTCAATACGACCTCCGATCGCCACTCTCACGTTGACACGAGGCAGCCATGAAAATCAATGGCAGACACGATTCTGGAATGTCATTTCTCGTCTAAACCCCCAGATGAGACCCGGCTCAGCGAGCCAGATCACTTCATTTGGCGGACGTCAAACAAATTATTAGATAATTCTTCAAATCTTTGCTGACCGTGCTATGCGTTACTACCTACAGTTGAAATGCCTATTTTGCGACACGCGTCCCAGCATCCTTCAACCCTCCGGAAACGTGCTATATGTCTGTTTGGCGCGCAAGTATGCAATACGACTGTGATGTCGGAAGACAGTTTTGGAGTCAAGAATTGGGGATTTGATTCGACTTTCCAATAGATCTACTGGACTTAGCTTTCAGAATGTGTGGTTTATTGTCAGGATAGAGGTATTTAAAAGGCTTAGAGTTATTAGCTGTCTGTTAGAGACATTGAAACAAATATTTTCTGAAGTAGAAACCAAAGACTAAAGACAGATACAAGAAACACGAAGAAATCGTTTAACACATCCACACAGATCCATTCATCTATCTATCTATCTATCTATCTATCTATCTATCTTGGTCTGTTCGTATCTATCTATCTATCTATCTATCTATCTATCTATCTATCTATCTATCTATCTATCTATCTCAGTCTGTTCATATCTATCTATCTATCTCAGTCTGTTCATATCTATCTATCTATCTATCTATCTATCTATCTATCTATCTATCTATCTATCTATCCAGCAATGCAGCTTTGTAATAACAAACGCAATCACACACACACGTGCTCGTATGCATGCGCGCACACACAAAAAAACACATAAACAAAAACACGCATACATGCATACAGTCACGAAATGATTCACATATGTATCAGGCGGTGATACAGAAAGGCATCTATATATATGTATATATTGATTTGTGCCTCCACACACACACACACACACACACACACACACACACACACACACACACACACACACACACACATATATATATATATATATATATATATATATATATATATATATATATATATATATATATATATCGTCCTTACAATATCATTATCAGTATGAGTTAAATATTTATACAGAAACATTACATATGTGAGTGATAAAACACATTTTACAAATGAATTAAGCCAAAAGTAAAATATAATTAAATTCAGTTGATGCTATATGAAACATTTATACTTTGTTTAATATGCTTAGAAAATATCAATATTGATACATTTTCATATAAATATATTATACCATTTCATTCTTGTCTATCTCCGTCTGAATATGTTTCAAATTACATCATTTTCGATTAATTTAAGTCGAGACATTCCAAAAATGTTCGCTTATACATAGAAACATTATGACTCACACACTTGGTAATGAATGAAACACTATAATATACTCGAAAAACAAGAACAAAATATAACATTTTAACATTTTCTGTATAGTATTGATACTGATGTAGTATCATTCACTCGGAAATGGAAAACGAACTGACCGGTATATAGCTGTAAGCATATACGCATCAGCATATAGAAAAACATGCATGGTAATTATTATGAACACTGTTTTTTCTGCAACATTAAAAAGATAAGCTATAATCTGTTTGCGCTACTTCATGATATTTGAATAGGTATTCAAATCATTATTTACACACCCATACATATAGTATATATATATATATATATATATATATATATATATATATATATATATGTATGTATGTATGTATGCCTGCATACAGAAATACAAATAAGCTATAACAAAAGTTTAGATACGGTGTCCCTGATCAGTTAATAATATACATATTATCCCACACCGGTAGCACGGTATTTCTTCATGCAAAACACAATCTTCAGGTGCTGCTGTGAAATTCTGATTCGTGGTATAGTTGAGAGATAATAAGTATATAAATATATACTTGTTAATATTTATGTTATATTACATCGAGCACTATTTTACAAACACCAGCACAATGTTCGATATATATATTCATATATATTTCATTCATAAACAGGTTCGGGGTTTTTGTATATTATTTGAATTGTTCGCTACGATGGATTTCTCGCCAATTACATCATTAACCTTTGTATTTGTTTTTTGTATGAATAGTTCATGAATTTGTAAATTAATTGCACCTTTATTGAAATTAAAATAACTGATCCAAGTGCAACTTTTGGATAATAAGTGCAACATTACTGTAATTATTGAACAATATAGTTCATGCCACTTTGACAGAAAATTTACCAGTAAAAAAGAATTCACTTATCACTATATTTGTACAAGAACGCACAATTGTAAAATTTAAATTCAAACTCAGCGTTGCGACTGCACGCTCCAAAAACAATAACTCATCTCTATTTTTCGGATTACAATACATATATTTTCGTTGTCCTCTTATTACTGAGAGTAAAAACAAGAACAAAATCTTTTCCATACCTGAGGAAAGCTTGTAAAAATAATAAGAACTTATGCAACAGAAATTTATAAAAACAAGGATCTTTTCATTGATAAACAGGTTCGGGGTTTTTGTATATTATTTGAATTGTTCGCGACGATGGATTTCTCGCCAATTAAATCATTAACCTTTGTATTTGTCTTTTGTATGAATAATTCATGAATTTATATATATATATATATAGTTGTATGTGGGTGTAAACTTCATATACATCGCTATTCACGTGGCTGTTGAACATAATACAATTGTTTTAATCACAGTATCGGTAGGGATTATAACATGTCCATAAAAATAACTGATACCCCTAATTCGAACATATTTCATTTTTGAGAAACAGAAATTAAATACGTTGCAAGTCTATAACGAAATGACAGAAAAAAATCTGATACTAACATACGAAAGTCCACTGGAATAGCAACAGATGTCTTTCAAATCCTATGCAAAGTATTAAGAATCAGTAACATTTCGTTAAAATCAAAATAAATACTTTTGAAATAATGAGATAACAGTTGTCTTATATGGCAGTGTACGCTGAAAAATCTCCTCACGAATGATGAAGTGACTTGAAGCAACAGAATATGAATCTAGAGAAGGAAGCTGAGGATAACGATAGCCAAACATGTTAGCAACAACGAAGATTAACAGAAATTTGAAAAAGGCATTATAACTGACATCAGAAAGTGACATTTGAAAATTCTTAGTACTATACACCGGGCAGATTGAAAACAAGGGGGACGAGCGTAAACAGATAGGTATCTATATATACTCGAATACCGAGTATATATATAGGAATATATATAAACCTATATATATCTATATAGGTATCTATATAAACTAAGTACCGAGCATGAGTGAATGGATGGCCGAACAGGATTTAAGGAATATACGAAATTTATTAAGAGCTAAATTAGACAGGAAAACGTGGAGAGCCTTGATCGTCAATATCCTGATGGTATACCACAGAGAAGGAGAAGTTCAGACTACTAATTG
>CAHIKZ030001095.1:337500-355000 GCA_903632075.3 Acanthosepion pharaonis | reverse complement strand
GGCAAAGTTATAAAGGCACTGCAAATAAAAACTAGCATTTATCGAGGATCCTGTATAAATTATGACAAATATTCGCAAACATATATATTGATATATATAATCAGATAAACCTACCTTGATTGTGATATGGATCTCATATTGCATAAATCGTTTTATATAGATTTTTGACTTTCGAAACGAAAATTTCACAGGTTTATAAATTGGCATAATACAACACATCTGAAATTGGCCGTAAAGAAGAACAATCAAATATTCTTGAAAATAAAATCTATGAAGAACTCATTGTTTCGAAAAAATCAGTGACTAATAATGGCAATTTATGACGTTAGTAATCCCCATAGAAATTTGAAAGCATATAATGTGGTATTAAAATATAAGAATTCATGACGCCCTACAGGAAATTGAAACAGTCAGGAAGAAAATTTCTGTAACGCTCTGTGATCTATCTTCTTTATCATATAATACTATATCCAAAGATCTCTGAAAGACTATTTCCTTTCTAGTTATCTCTATGCATAATGATTTGTGTATTTCTGAAAAGCATATGAATATATAATAGACATATAGTAGGTGTTGTTAAATCCTACACAATTTAAACATTTTCAGAGAAAGATATCAGAGATCTCTTGCGTTAAGACATAATAAGTAGTGAAAAATTGACCGAAAAAGAAATGGGATCAAACCAATATCCAATAAATACAACTATTTTTCTTTTAATTTGTGATCATAACTTGATAGATGACTGTCGGTAGATTCCTACAATTCTTGTGAGTTCAACTGCCGGTCAATCTACCGAGTAAGTACAAAATGGACTTTTTCTCATTGTGGCTAATGTGGCACAAGGAATCCTTAATTAAGTGAATGCTCATATGAATTTATAGTAGTAGACATAATCATAAATACTTCATCCTTTGCATCCCTGTGGAAAAGATAGTTTGATTGGTATTTTGCGGAATGATTCGTAATTTTGAGAAGCTTATTTAAAAATGACACATTTCATTTTGATAAGGCAAAGCTAAGCTCACACTGCTAGGTAAATCTATATAATTTCTTGTCGAACTCTAAAATAATAAAATATTTGGAAGTGTTTATTTCATCAAGGATTGATTTATTGAAAATTAGTGAATCAATATTCTTTATCAATACGTGAAAATACGCCATAAAATAGAAACGGATAAGGGAATAAACAGTATAGTTATATCTAGATACGTCTGCTTTTTCGCTGGAAAACAGCATAGGGTCATGAAAAATACCATAAACTTAACGAAAATAAAGATTATCTTCAAAATGCTTATGTTATTATTAAGATGAAAGACCAACTTATTTTTTAATTATTTTTTGAATTTTTTTAATATTTTCTAACACGTGCGAAATTTTGGTTAAATTCTTCTTTTGTTTACGTCATCGCGGTGACGTTAAAATAACATTGTTTTTTTGGCGCTTTTTTCCGTTGAAAACACATTGATTTGGAAATTCTTGTAAAAATCAAGTAATTGTCCGATTGTAATGAAATTTTCAGGACTTATAAACAAATGAATGACATTATTTTTGAAATATTTCTTTTTAGAGAATTTTGGTAAAGAATATATATTTTTTTAAATATGTTACACCCCACTTACTTATTGAAGTAAAATTTTGTTCAAAGCATTTCTATTTCCTGAATTTTTTTGTTTTTTTGTTTAAAGTACGAGTCATTGGAAATGGTAAATCACCTACTTTTGTTTTCAAATTTGAGCTTACTAACTGAAAATCTGCTCTGAATTGAAAAATAATGAATCCAATATAACTATGATATTACTTAATTAGAAAAGCTTTTAATTGCTTTTGTAAATAAGTAATATTAAATGTCTGAAGAAATAAATATTTTCTGATGAATAATTAAATTTTACAAGAATTTTTTCATTTGTTTTAAATTTTAATTATAATAATTTATAATAGTTTAAAAATCTGGTAAAACTCTGTATTAGGCTATTTCCTTGAGGTGATGTAGTAATTAATTTGAAACAAATTTTACCAGTTCAAAATTGCAAATTTTAATAAACTTAGTTCTGCTAATTTTTTTTTTAAATAATAATATTTTTTTAACTAATACGTTCCTTATTTCCATGTACGGTAGACTGAAATTGCCATTATTATAAAAAGAGTTTTGTCCCTTTATTCTAATAAATAAACAGTAAAACTAAAAAAAAGCGTTCACTCAGATTTCTAATAATTTTCATTTATGGTCATCCGTAGTAGCTGTCATCACTCGTCAATCAACACATAGATCAAATATTGGATAAAAATAACAGTACCAATCGTTAATAATTGGTTGTATATTACATTTTTTTATGCTATAAGTAAGTAATATTTCTTTTAAATCAGATTAATTTAACATTAAACTTTCTAATTTTACTAAATAACGTGTCAGAAATTTTTTTTAAATATTTTAAAAATCGATAAATTTGTGTTTGTTTACAAATTTCTTCCGTTTTTAAGAAAATTTAATAAATCAAAATTAAATTTGACATTCCAGTGTATATATTGTCTATCTGAAATACACTAGAATTGTTTCCTTAATGGAAATAATAAATTTAATGATTAAACTTTCAATTAAAGCTAAAATGAAATCTTCAAGAATGTTTTTTTCCTTTCAAAAATTCATTTTAATCTTAGGTATCGAAAATTTATGCCGAAAAAGTGGAGGTACCTGGTTATCTTTATAAAATGGATATAAATATTAGAGGTATATTTATAGTTATGCATTTCAAGATAAATATCAATTAAAGATGTTTCAGTATTTCGTTTTGTTTTTTCCCTCAAAAGAAATAATTAGTAAGACTTGGGAGAAAATATTTCATACAGTCATTCTAACTAAATTGCATGTAAAATGCAAAAGCCGAATTAATGTATAATCTTAAGCAAGGGATGAAAGCAACTGTGTGAGCTTCGAAATGGAGACATCAGATTTAAACTGATACCGAAATGTAGCTACTTGTGTAAGGCAGTCGCAGAGGATGGATTTCGAATTGGAAGAAGGAAAAGGGCACCAAGAAAATATAATTAAACATCGTAAACGTTCATTAGAAGCAAAGAAAATATAGTGATTTTACATAACATATTTTTATTCCTGTGTAGTAAAATCTACTATGAACATTTTCCATTCAGATGAAGAAAAAAGCTCAAACTCAAGTAGAGAATAGTAGACACAAAGATGCATGTTTATAGTGATTTTCCAAGGGAAGCTCAGATGTGGCACAAGGCCGAAAGTATGGAGCATTCTTTGAGAATCAAACTGACTACTCAGTCATAATTGTTCCGCGTGGTGCCCAGAAGATTTTCCAAGCGAAGCTCAGATGTGGCACAAGGTCGAAAGCATAGGGCATGCAGTAAGGATCGAACTCACGTTTCAGTAATAACTGATCTGGCAAGACAAGCTTGCTAACATTACACCACGCCGAGTTGCCCAAATAATTCCCTAAGCGTAACTTAGATGTGGCACAAGACCGAATGTGTGTGGCAACTAGTGAGGAACGAACACTTTTTCAGTCGTAACTGAACAAGCGAGACAAGCTTGCTAACAATTACACCACCCCGAGGTGCCCAAGGATGCATGTTTATATGCAGCTATTAAAAGGGTATACAACTAGGAAATCCTAAGGGAAAGTGGAATTGGAAGAAGACATATGCTTAAAATCAGAAATGGATATTTGAAATTTCAGGCTTATAATAGTTGTAAAGAGTGATTTGAAAATGCAATAATAACAGGACATATTATAAAAGAGATACAGGTAGAAAAAGAGATATCTACGAATTTATTTAAGAATAGAGACGCAAAGGGATGTTAAAGTGCTTAGTTTACTAGATAAACCAGAGACACAATGTTGTTGAGAGCAATGTTCAATCACGTACTTAATTGATACAGTGTAGAAATAAAATAATTTTAAGTGCAGTTAATAAATAGATAAACAGAGCTATCTACGAAATCATTTAACAATGGAGACAACAAAGGATGGTAAATTGCTTAGTTTATTAGAGAAACAACTGAAAAAATGTCGTTGAGAGCAGTTATCAGTCACGTAATGATTTGATACGACATAGAAATAAAATAATTTTAGGTGCATTTAATAAACAGATAAACAGTTATCTACGAAATTATTTAACAATGGAGAGACAAAGTGATGGTAAAGCGCTTAGTTTATTGGAGAAACAAGACACAAAATGTTGTTAAGAGCAATGGCCACTCACGTAGTGAATTGATACAATATAGAAATGAAATAATTTTAGGTGCAGTTAATACGATAATGAGTATTGAAAGGAGAATATACAATTTTAGAGAAATACAAAAAGTTGCTTTGCTAGAAGCAAAATAGCATAACATATCGTCTAAATTTCCTTTCTATCGTTGGCATTGTTTCTTTTGAAATATGTTTCATTATTTTTCATTAATTTTAAATGATTTTTTCTTAAACGCAAAAGTGTAGGGTTACAAATATTAAGAATGAAATGTTTTTTCAAGCATACTGCGAATCGAAATTATAATGAAGTTATTCTTTCATCAAAGGTTCAGTTGTTTATCCAATAAAACTTTAATTCTTCATCCACTAAAACATCAATTTGTCATTCACCATATCATCAAATCTTCATTCGATAGATATCAATTCTTCATTTCCCAAAATTTCAATTTTCCTACACCACAACGATTGAAAACATTAACAGAGAATCAGAGATGTGAACACTATAAAGTAATTTACTTGTAAGTAAATGTAGTGATTATTATATAAATAATTCAAAATCATCCTCATTGCATATTCATGAAATTTTGCTAACACAAAGGAAATATCTACCTTCAGATTTTAAAAAAAGTGTTAATGATTCACTATATATGAATTTTTGCATGTATTTTTTTTTGTAGACACAGGCGTTTGTGCATAAAGGAAGAATTTCTTTATAAATATATAAAATCATGTAAATACATGTGAAATCTTCACCATATGGAAGAGTGTTTTTTGAGAATTATCTCCAAAATTGCGAAATATATATATATATATATATATATATATATATATATATATCAGTAAAAATATTTTTGTACACCTTCCCTCTTTTTCGCCAGATATCATTCTCTGAAGAAGCTTTAAGAAAAGTGAAACATGCCAGAATGATATATATATGTATATGTATATATATATATATATATATATATATATATATATATATATATATATATATATATATATAGATAGATAGAGAGATAGATAGATATAGATAGATAGATAGATAGATAGATAGATAGATAGATATACACACATACAGAGGAAAGAAAGTGCGAGAGATAGATACGTGCATGTCTTTAGATACTCAATTGGTGCCTGCTTCTTGAACCTCATGCAAGTTACTAATCAGATGATGTTACTAGACTCAGGCATGTCGGTTAGGCCACATTATCATTACTAATAAACCAACGCAATTAAGTCGGACATTAACATACTAATGCGCTGCTTGCAGTCACCCCATTTTCTGAATGTACCAGTTTCAGAGACATAAGTCTTCAATACCAATCTTTTTTCCGTCATTCATAACATAGAATATGTGGATATTCGACATACTGCACACTACCAAAGGGTAAACATTAGCCATAAATAAAATATTTCTTTGCGCCCGTCTCTATATAGAAAAAGCAATAAGCATGCATCTTTATGAGAAAAAAAAAACGTAAAATCACACATAGAAGCATTAATTAATAAAAATCGTATAATTAACGAAAAGGGAAAAAGAAAAAAACAAGCAATGTTACAAAAAAACAGTATTTCACCGAATGCTCAACTTGATGCTCTTACTACTGGGACATTGGCTACACTTCGCAAAAAAGGCCTCACGGTAAATGCTCTGTTCTATTGAGAAGAGTCGAACACGGATTCCCACGTATCACACTTTTTTTAATATTTTTAGACACTGTCTTGCATACAAAGTGGAAGATTTTCTCGATTTCTTCTCTATGGATCTTTTGCAAATCTGCTGGCAAAGCAAAATTACCATTCCTCTTTCTGCCATGTTTACTAATCTAAAATTCCAGAAGATGTTGACTGACGCATATTTTTCTTAGGTACTGAGAAACTTTCTGAGCCAAGATTGTGAACATTGAAAATTTTAGTTACCAAAACATATGCATGTACACTACAACTCACACCCATTGTTGCGTATTAATGTGCAAATTATTGACAGTGCGAAAATAGAGTTATAACATCAGGAGAATCATATTTGAACAAATGTATATATGGCTTCATCAGTTCATATTCCTAGATTTGTCGAAAATATTACACAATTCATGTCTCATTATCTCTCTCTTTCTTTTTCTCTATCTATCTATCTATCTATCTATCTATCTATCTATCTATATATATATATATATATATATATATATATATATATATATATATATATATAAGGTGTCTTTCGATCGACACATTTTCGGAAATATATTATCGTATAAAAATAAATTCCTGAAAAACACACATTTTTTTTCAACAATTGATTTTTAAAACATATAAAAGTAGGAAGGGAAAATTTAAGTGAATATTTTTCCTCACTAGTTTTCGCATGGAATTAGCGATGGATTTAGTTCCTGTCCTGTGCAAAACAGTGAAGAAATCCTCGGAGTAGCCAGTCGTACAAGTGACAACATTCAGTAAATTTTCGCCGATACTGACTCATAAGCCTGCGAGCTTCCGAATATTATAAGCACATGTCTACATATTTGGCCGGGGACATGTTGGGTGATTCTAACCACCAACTGCTGGGAAGTCTTGCCAATAAAATCACTCTCTCACTGACATTTATATTGCTAAACGACTAACCTTTGCTGATGGACAGGCAAGCCATTCGTACGGATAGAGAGAAAGCCATGCTGGTAGAACAATTATTCCGGACCAATATAGAATTTAAACACCGCCTGACCGAAGAAGATATTTCATCGGCGTGTACCTTACTACTTGGACAAATCCAAGGTAGCCTACTATATACAGGATACTTAGATGTACTTAACATTTTCCTCCATAAAACAATGGTAGTTCTAATCACATATTTAGGGTAACTACTGGCCACAAACAGCTGCTTAATATGCCTGAGAAACTTTTTGAAAAAACAAATTACAATAGCCTATCCTCGTTTCCTCTATCTCTTTTTTACATCTTCTAGTTAAATCAGTTACAAAAGTTGAAAGATAAATACATCGTTAGTAATGGTATACCCCGAGCGTAATCACGTACAACCATAAACAATCAAACGAGAAGCAGCTGAACATCTTATAAACGTAAACAATGGAAAAGATGCATATTCGCTATCTTTGTATTTAATATTACAATACTAAAATGTAAATATTGCGTGCATTGTTAACGGATATAGTTGAGGAAAAACAACAGTTTTATTAAAGACGTTTAATTTAAATTCAGCTGTAACTTTTGACTACAGTAAACGGATAATATTGTACCACATGTATGATGCGACCTCCTTATAAGTAGCCTCAAATTAGATCTTCAAAATTCGCATGATACGCGATATATATATATATATATATATATATATATATATATATATATATATATATATATATATATATATATATATATATATATATATTTTCAAATTGGCTTCAATATAGATCAGATGTGTATCGAAATCAAACAAAATGATATTATACGTCTAAGTATTTTCCCGTATCCAATCATATCCAAGAAATAGCATAGGAAATATGTATCTTCCAGCAGGAATCGAACCTGTATACTACAGGAAACCGTCCTATATCCTAATATATATATATATATATAATAGCTGACTTTTTGCGTAAGTCTGTTTAAATATTAATATATTCATAGCAAAAGGGATTAAAATTTGTGTAAAATTAATTCTTATCATCTCTCTTGATCTATCTCTCTCGATACACAAACACACACACACACACACACACGTGTGTGTTTGTGTGTATTAATAGTTTAATAGAAAATCGAATATGGCTATTTGTTCAAAAGCAAAGAAATATAATTGAATTTATTTCTGAGAAATTCCAATGAAAAGATAATATGGAGAAAAATAGGAAGTATTTGGTTTGCTGAAAATTGATTATCGCTGATATTGCATTTGGGAAACACAATTTCTTTCGTGTTCCGCCATTTTTTAAGTAACGGTTATGTGTTGACAATGCCAAAATAATAAAACTATACTCAATGGGTTATGCCAGGTAAGTCAGTGGTACAACACAACAGAGTTCTTTTCCCATATATTGGTCTTATAATACCATTCTAGAATGTACCAGAGCCTGCTTTCTAGAGCACGGGTTTATGTATCCATCAGTTCAAGGTTTATATATCCATCAGTTCAAGGTCTTCCTTAGTCGTACACGCAACAGACGAAATCATAATTGGAAAGGCCTTGTTGCGGAATTTTCCTCCGAAAATAGTCACCTATGGTCTACCATTCACCTGGCTTGATTTGATCACCACTTTTGAAAATATGTCTAAGACTTTTCCATTATAATAGACCATATACCTGAAAAGAGAATGTATAGATTTACTCCAGATATTTTCACACTGAAATATTGATATTAAATGTTAATAAACGATTTCTATCTTGAGTTTTTTATTGATGAAATATTTTTCTATATTCGTTTATATATATAAAGAAAGAACAGCAAGATATATAATCCTGTGTTCTTATAGATATTTTTATTTTACAAAATTGTGCTCAATGTAAATTAACAGAGCTTTAATATATATATATATATATATATATATATATATATATATATATATATATATATATATATATATATATATATATATATATATATTTGTCATTTGTATATCCTTTCATTAACCGGCTTCTAATGCTCTAGATGGAGCGGCTTGGTGAGTGTATTCGTGGCTCTCTGAGGCACAGTACTATGGGTCAAGGAACTTGGATGAGTTCCACCACGGAATATATCGAGTCTAGTTCGCTACCTCGTTAGTACAGTTGATATGACGTTTGCCTGTCAATGTAAGTTTACGTGGTTTCAATTCTCGGTAGTGGATGCGCACTGCTGATGAATCCCAAATATAGGACGGAACGGCCGTCCAGTGCATTCTGTTAAAGTTTCTTCTAGACTCGATGAATTACTTTTATATCCGACGGAAATCTTTTACAATTACATGTGTAATTGTTTATGTTTAATATATATATATATATATATATATATATATATATATATATATATATATATATATATATATATGTGTGTGTGTGTGTGTGTACATCGATTTTGCATTACAGGAGAATTGACCTAAGAAACTATGAAGAATGTTCAACGTAATACATTGTTGAAAATCATTGTTGGAATTATAGCTACAATTCCAGTTTCGATATAATGGCAATAAAATTTAGCATTACACTTCATATAAATTTATTTAAAGTGCCCTGATTGAACCATGTGTTATTTCCAAAGAAAGCTTCTCATTAACTTATTAGCATGTATTTAATGTGTCAGAAATAATACCTAATATATACTTACATTAGATTTTCTTAATCATTATTAAAGTCTATATAAACAATTACACATGTAATTGTAAAAGATTTACATCGGATATACGCCAGTACAACCACCAAGACTCATTGTTGGAATATACAGAGACGTCGGAAGCATATATATTTTTTCTTCGGTCGTGTCATAATTAGAGTAATAACATACACCGACAACTCTACTTGCTCCAGGGCCAGCTATTTGCTAAGTTTCCGCAAACGCAGTCGATAATCATAAGGAAAAACGATGCCACCTCTGTCTCATTAAATATTTTGCATTTCTTACAAAGGCAACAAACAGTGTTATCGTTAAGGGTATTCCATCACCTTTCAGAAATCGATATTTTGTCAAGCATTGGTGTCAAAAGACTAATGTCTCTGACAGCTCGAAATCATTGGAGATATTTATCACAGCTTGGTCAGATGCTATCGATATTTCAACATATATTAACACAGTGTTGATTTATCTATATATCTAGCTGTTGAAAAAGATGATGGAAAGTGTCTGTTAATATACCGCTGTGATGTGTAGTCAATGTATATATCTCTCTGCCATACGCTCTTTTTTAATCATTCACATGAGAAAAAAAAGAGTATTGCTGTCACCTGCTGGAGCTACCCAGAGTGCATCTTACAGGCTTTACAGTGTGTATATAGTTTACGCATCATTGGGGACTATGAAATATTTTCAACACGAAAACCCCTTTTTCACAGTCGGAATTTGTTAACAATTTTCAGTGTATATCTACAAGGTAAATTTTATAAAGAGCAGCAAGGCAAACATTTGCAACTAAGACCCACCATGCTATGAATAGAAAGTCAAAACTACTTCTCTTCCTTAGAATCCTATTGGTCAGATGAAGCCTCCAGACAGACCGACTCTTACAAAGGACAGATTCTTTATGGTACACACTCCAGAGGAATTCTGCCCTAATCACATCTATTTTAATGTAATCAAGTTTTGCTTCAACAGTTATCTATCCTATATATCATTATAAACTACACATACTGCATCCTCTTCCGTCTATACAACAAACTCATTCACACTACGATAAGTTGCTATTCGTCATTTTATTTGACCATTTATATATATATATATATATATATATATATATATATATACAATATATGATTTCTGTATACGGAATAAATTCCAATAACCAACAATTATTCTTAATAGTGTGCTCAATACAGAGTAGAGCGAATATAATTATTTATTAAAAATTTATAACATTGATGTGTTACAAAAACACTACAAAAATAGTCATTTTGTTTCAACACCTCCGGTGTCTTATCAAGTGATGATGTTGAATGTAAATTGTAAAAAATTTTTTAAGAGATTCAAATTAATTAACCACCGCTGGTAATGGGAAAACGCTGTTGCATGAGTTGGAATGACCAATATAAATACAAGTATAGAGAATAAAAAACAAACAAACTTGACAACAAAGTAAGTTTATAATAACTATTAAATGCTTTAAATTTGGAGTTATACTAAAATAGAATATATTCTAACTAATAAGTATTAAATCGTACGATAAAATTTGAAATTAAAATTAAAAACTACCCATTTCAAAAAAGGTAAATTTAATCTATATTAAGTTTTAAATTTTAAAATTATTGAGAAAAAAAAGAAAAAAAGAACATTTTAAAACCTTTAATCTACAATCTACATTCAACATTACCACTTAATAAGACACCGGAGGTGTTGAAACAAAAAGATTATTTTTGTAGTCATTTTATAACTTATTTATGTTATAATTTTTAAGCGCTTAAATATATGATTGGCAATGTATTTAGCCAACCAAGTAATTCTGCAAATTGTCATGGATGATCTGAGACCAAGAAATATTAACTTTTTATGTAAAATCTTGCTATGTCTATCAGAAATTATAAATAAGATTTTGTCATAAGCCAAAGCTACTGCAAGATGTATAATTATTCATGTAGCTTACATACGAAAAAATAGTAAAATAATTATATATCTTTACATACATGAACCCGCATTCGCAAAATTACCCCCATATATATATATATATATATATATATATATATATATATATATATATATATATATATATATATATTCGTGGCCTAATGATTGCATCAAGCATGAAACAGACAATTGCCTCTAAGAGTTGATTTCTATGTTCATATATATATATATATATATATATATATATATATATATATATATATATATATATATATATATATATATATAATTAAAAGAGCCAGATAAACCTACCAAGGTTTCTCGTACGCGGATCGTATTCCTGACGATTCGCGTAGGTGAAATCTTAGTAGGTTTATCTGGCTTTTTATGTTTAATTAGGTTTGCTCATACCTAGCGTATTGAGCACTTTTACTTAGTTACTTTACTAACTTGTATCGTTTTTTTTTCTTTGGAGTCAGAACTTGGATGCTAGACGATTGCGTTCGGTTGACGTACATGTTCTCTGTTCTTTCTTTTTTTTTGTACGTTGTTTTTTTTTCCTTACGTATTGATCTGATTATTTACATATCAAATTACACAAGGTTTTCCGGACGAGTATAATTTTTATATTTATTAGTTTATTATATATATATATATATATATATATATATATATATATATATATATATATATATATATATATGCAAACATATGGCCAACTTTGTTGTACATCATCACAGCAATTCATAACCATCGTTCAGAATGTTCTGCACTTGCTTCTATACATACATGCAAATGTCGGAACATTGACAAGATGAATCTTTCAAAACCTTCTGCACGATTTCGAATTGTTTTCCAGACATCCATGGCATGTTAATGAAAGGTTTCTGCATTAGTAATGTCTGCGGCATAAATCATCTGATTTAAGTGGTCCCAAAGATAAAAATCCAAAGGATTGCTGACGAGGGCAGATGAAGCTCATGATAGCGGCCCTCCATTTTTCATGCTAGATGTCAGGCTGTGCATCGCGGTTACTGTGACTAAAATGTGTTGGACCGCCATCATGCATAAACCACATGTGTCAATGTATTAGCAGCTACATCCTTGAGCAGTGTCTTCTAAATAGTCCTTGTAAGACGAGCTGGTAGAATATATGGACCTACCAGACAGTCAGTCATATACAATTTCAGAACACACATTATTCGTAATCTGATGCTGATTTCAAGCCTGTATTATACCATTGGGATTCTGATCAGCCCATAAATTTTACTTGTGCAAATTTGTCAATTCCTCTCTTCCAAATGTTGCCTCATTCGGGAAAAAAAAAAGACTGAAAAGGCAAAAAACAGATCAGCAGTTGTTACAAAGCAACATCGGAAACAGATCACTCGTGGTCAGTGATCAGAAGGCGAAAGAACCAGCAAACATAGCAAATGGTACGAATACAGCAGTTTCTCTGAAAGTACCCTCATGCGGTATTATAAAATGTACAAGATGCTAAAGAAACTTGATGTGTTCTGATAGCTGTATCATCTCCGAAAACCTATACAATGTTCTATTCGTGGTTAAGCATTCGAGCAGATATCAGTCTTCAACAATCCATAGTTTAATGTGCCACCGATACTGCCTAATCATCGAGACGATAAACAGCAGGAAATGTTGAATGACTCAACTTCCTTCGGTCTGAAAACTCAATCTGTTTCAGTTTATATCCTTGCTTGAACCGGCTTCTAATTCTCTGGATGGAGTGGCTTGATGATTGTAGTCGTGGCTCGTGGGGGCACAGTTCTATGATTAAAAGAGAAACACGGATGACTTCCACCACGGAATATTTGTTCGAGCTGCGCTACATCGAGTCTGATTCGCTGCCTCTTCGTCACCGAGGCCCGTTTGAACAGTCCGGGATTCAATTCTCAGTAGTGGATGCGCACTGATGATGAGTCCCAAATATAGGACAAAACGGCCGTCCAGTGCTTTCTGCATCCTGTTCAGGTTTCTTCTAACCTCGACGAATTAATTGACATTGAATTCAAATCAAATGCGACCTTCAGTTTCATGATTAAACGCAATCATCAGCCCGGAGTTTTTTTGTTTTTTTTACTAAGCATGAAACACTGTTTCATCTGAGTGTTAACATCAACGTCCATATATATATATATATATATATATATATATATATATATATATATATATATATATATATATATATATATATATATATATATGGAGAGAGAGAGGGGATAGATACAAACTTCTATACATACATAGATAAACCATATATATTTTATGGCATTTAGGTACGTTGCTATCCAAGTAATGATAACGGACTTTAATAACTAGTTGTAAAGTATGAGACATCGGCAGTATGTAGTCTAAATCTGATTGAATTCCATACGTTCGCTTTTACAGATGTAATCATTTTAAAGGAAGCACATCGCTCTTCTTTTTGCTTTAAATAGTAATTAGATTGGTCATCTAGTCCTGATGTCAACTATTCTAATAGAATTTCAATTCTGAATTCAAATACGTATCTGGTCCTGATGAATCACAGACTCACTTCGAAACATTATGAAATTCATAATCCATAATTAAGTTGTGGCTTGTAATATCCGAACTTCAGTTGATGAGCTAGATATGATTTTTGATTCCTTGATGGATACTTGCCCTCGACCAATTCCAGAAACTAACCAAATATTAGTGGTTGTGTTATTTCAATTTAAATCATTTCTGCGTCATTTTCTGGAAGTTTTTCTTAATTCTTTTCTGGACGTGCTGGATAATTGTTGGTAATTAATACTTTTTGTAATTTAATTTATTAATTCTAATGTCGAATCTCAAAATCGGAGAGAGACATGATCTTTAAGATTCTGAAGAGAAATGGCAATAAGAAGTCGAAGAAGACTATTATTTCAAGTATATCATACGATCAAAGAGAATCTAGCGTATGATTGCAGTTTTTTCTATTGAGAAATGCGATTAAACACATTTCGCTGTCTGTATATTCTGTTTTAATTTTTATTAGCTTCTACTATAAATTACTGATGGCGTAAAAGCAAAATCAAATGTCACCTCAATCTAAACCATAATATTTCATCTATTTATAGTTAGATGAGAAAAAGCGGTGGGCAGAAGAAAATATGATGTTTTGTTGATTTTCTAAGCGCAGCTTAGATGTGGCACAAGGCCGAAAGTATGTGTTACCTAGTTGGGAAAGAACTCACTACTGAGTCATAAATGATATAGCAAACCAATCTATCTAACCATTACACCACGTCTAGTTGCCCAGAAAATTTGATGTTATATATAGCCTTTAGGAAATTTTATCGGTTTACAGAACAAACATCCACCAATATATCACGACCTTTATCTGAGATAATTTTTTTCAAAAGTCCTTTGATAATTTCATTTGACACTTGAGGTAATACTGGATAAGTTTTCAACAAAAGCATCGAATTTACCGGAGTAAATGTACAAGTGTATCTGAATGAATCACGTAAATAATTTTCGCACACAACGCTTGTAAAGTTTTAACTTACCTGATAAATATTAAATAGGATCTTATTATTAACCATCAAATTAAAAAAAAAAATCAACATATAGATACTTTCAAATGTTCGGTCCAGTCTTTGAAAAATAAAAAAAAATCAACACATAGATATTTTCAAATTTTCGGTCCAGTCGTTGACAGGCCAGAGCTTACAACGGCCGAAACGTTGTAATAAATATGGCGACAAAGATGAGGACAATAGTCCGAATAATGTAAATAATGTTGACAGTGTTGTAACACTAAAATATATGAAAATAGATTTGTATAGCTGAACTACCAGAAATATATATGAAATGAATACTAATAATACATTTTGTCATGTAGAAACTATACATTTAAAAATAATTGCCCAGAAAATATTAAATTATGTACAAAATATCTGTTGGTAAATGCATAAAATTTCATACAATTTTTTTAAATCTTTGCATTGAGTAACCTATTGGTTTAGATATGCTGCTATATAAAAATCTGATATAATGGAATATGCGGATACCTGTGTTTCCACTCACTGGAATATGATTGGCTGGTGTCCGTCATAAATACCGACGGAAGTGTATGATATTCAAGAGCCTTAGTCTGAGAGTCTATAACGACGCCCATTCGACTACGCCATTGATCTACATTTCTTACCTGCGACTACGCCGCGTACCAGTCGATTAATGCTACCATATTCTACTTGGATATAGTAGCCAAAACCACTTAGCTACTTCGTTCAAATAGATCCCTTTTGCGGGATATCTAAAAATCAAACAATCATATTTTGGCTTTTCTGAATATCGAATTTTTATAGATCCCGGTAAATAGTAATAATTATTAACCAGGCCCGCATTAAATTATTTATTTAACATGCTATTTGTTACTAAAGTTTTCGTTGGCCATAATGTGTATGAAGGATAAAAGCGATAGATTCGGACGATTCCCTCGGTATTAAATTGCAGTGAATAAAAATTTGAAAGTAGACACGGAAAATATTTAAAAAAACATACTTGATATTTTTTTTTTCAATATTCACGTGAATTGCATTATTTAAATGTCATATAGGAATAAAGTATCGCTGTCGGAGCTTGGGTTTGAACAGATATCGCCAGTGAGCAAACACTGAATTAAGTAGACCACATGACCATAGAGGAAATGCGTTTATATAGGAAGTACCTGGCGAGTAAAGATGACTATTTCTACACTATCCTCTATCACTATACGGACCTCTATTCACTATACTATTTCTGTATTCGGACCACTATACGGATTACTATTCGAGCGAGTATCATTGAGCAAGTACTATTAGTGCGAGTGTTATACGAAGCGTCTGACACCAGTAATATCTAATGGCGCATTATAGTTGTAAAGTCTCTACTAAAACGAATATTCCTTTGTATTACAAAAGTGGCAACGAGATAAAATGATGTTTGACACATACCGTTCTGACCAATGTATACTACATACAGCATCCACGTGTCGAAATTTAGATAACAGATATGTCATGACGTAAATATGTACATAATTTTATTTAGATTAAATAGGATTTCCACCTAATTATCTATTGCGAGTCTTTGATTTTCTTGATAGAAAATATTTTTCTACGTTCTCATATTCTTTAAAAAGTCACAAAAGCATGATTATTCTTATAAAGATTTTTATTTTTTTATGCATGCACGAGAATGTTTATATGACAATCCTGCATCCATTTTTAATATACAGAAAACCGTTTCGCGGAAAAAATATGTAAACAGTAGGAAGTATCATTAGAGTAAATGCGCTAATACATATTGTATTTGATAACTGTCGGCTGCAACACATCATGAAATAAATATGTTACAGCGGAAATGTTGCAGTTAGAAAGACGCCTACCATAATTTCGTTGTTTTTTAGTAAAAAATGCATTATATAGATTTTATAGCTTGACTACTGCCCAGCTTTGATTTCTTACGATTTCCAATTTCCAAATGCTAAACTATCCCATGAATACACCATAGATGCGAGTGAAGGATAAGAAGAAACACGACTAGGTAGCTATTTGCCAATTTGTCATTGGAATTTACCATCTGAAAAGTGTTTGGGTGAAGTGTATTATTTTCTAAGATAAGTATTCCTCCAGTCGAAGTGACTATGGCGCTATCACACTAGGTTGGCTATTGGTTGGCACATATTTTATGGCTGGCTAGTTTTCAGGATTATGTTAGATGGTCGTAGGTCAAGTATAAAAACAAGCTAAAGAGTAACTTTTCAGGTATCAATTTGACTCAGACTAAATACGAGCCAGGTGCCATGGAACGAAATAGCTGGAGATATTTGTGGCTAGGTGGTATCAGAAATTTCGAAATTAGGCAGATTAATAGGCTAAAAGAAGAAAGACAACGCCGAAAAGCGTCAGCAAATATACAACTGAACAATATGCGGGCTTGTATGCAGGTCCCTAGGGGGGTGGACAGAAGTGTCACGTACGACACAAATATAAAAACTGAATGAGATAGTAAGACGGCGAAATC
>CAHIKZ030001095.1:327500-332500 GCA_903632075.3 Acanthosepion pharaonis | reverse complement strand
ATGAAATGCATTAAGTCCAACAATTATTTAATATATTTTCTAGGTATACGATTCTTTATTTGATATACTTTATTTAAGTAAATGCTTTGTTTGTTTTTTTCTTAAAGCATTACTTGGATTAATGGGCATAAATGTTCAATAAATTTATTAGAAAGTATGCGATTCTCTGACAGAAATTGAACATGTAACACAAATGAAAACCATCATTTTATCTGATACGTTCTAACCATTCATCTAAGAAGAAAACACTGGTTAGAAATGTCCGAATTACATTTTATAAAAATATATTATTTAATCTATTCTGTCGGAGGAAGGAGCCTAAACAGAAAATATATACATATATATTTGCATGTAAGTGTGTTTGCTAAAAACTAATATAAAATATTACAAATTTAATCTAAGATCACACACACACACACACACACACACACACACACACACACACACACACACACACATATATATATATATATATATATATATATATATATATATATATATCTACTAACACAATTAAAATAAATTAAGAGATATATGTTTATATATATATATATATATATATATATATATAGATGCAGATATAGATAGATAGATAGATAGATAGACAGACAGACAGACAGCCGTATGTGTTTATATGTGCCTTTATGTGACTGTGTGAGTAAAAGTTTGTGGAGAATGAATTGGTATTCTGATCATGAAGATATATAATTTCAAACAGTTCAGGCTCTTCATCATATTTTTTTGTGCTTATACTTATATGATTACTTCACTGTATAAACATCAATTTACTTAATTAAAATTCATCATTTATATTGATAAGATAGTTAACAGATATTTGCGCACAAGATTATGGATTTACTGATATATCCCTTGCATATGGGAAATATTTTTGTCGTATATATATATATATATATCATGCTAAAAGATAATTTCTCTTATCCTTTGATATTCTAATAGGATATAATTAATTTTAGTATACGTTTCATTTTTATTAAACTCAGGAAATATAGAAACGTTCAGATAAAAACATAGAAAAATGTAATTATTTTGTAGAAATATATGGAAACGCAATTCTTTTAAAAATATCTAAATAATGTTACAAAGAGGAAAGTATAATAAAAGGGGAATGAATCTAAAATCTTTGTTCTTTACAAACTGGGGAGAAACAATTTAAATTCAATTCCAGAGCAGCTACAGTCACTTATAATATTCACAATGGAATACAAGACTGCACTTCAATTGACTCTAATATACACTTTCTTTACAAAACATTAGCAGATGTAATTGAATACAACAGGAAATAAAATGTTAATATTCGGTTGAAGTACAATATGTTTCAAAGATGGAATTGTAGAAACGGACAAAAAATCGAAACCTACGTAATTGCTTAACATAATTATTTTGGCAAATATATCAACAAAAATGAATGTAAAAAAAGCAAACTGCAAATTGTATTGTGTAACTGAAATAACATGCTAAACACAGAAATATTTTTGTCTATTTCAATTTTATGCGTCTCATGCTAAAATAGACCAATTTATATATGTTTTCGCGTGGCACCGCACAAATAGTTATAGAAATAGCCGATTGCTTTAAGCTTGCAATTTTCTCAGGTAATTGTCAGAGAACAATCAATAGGGTCAATCATATTATTATTTTATCGACATTATGTTGGTGCGAACTAATTTATTTATTTTATTATTAATGGATATCAATGCATATTAACATTTATTCAAGTTATTAGCCCGGATATTCGGTCGTTGTGCCTTTCTTATTCAGTCTAAACCTAAGATATATTTAACTGAAATATTTCGGACGGTAGGTCAAGCAAAATCTCCCTCTGTAAACTCAATTGCAGAGGTATGTTTTTCTTGATCTACAGTTCATGTCTAATTTGACAAGTGTGAAAATAAAACGAAACATATGACTTCCCATACGAACAACTTCCACCGGTGTAAGTGTACCCGTAGACCTTTTGAGTATAGTGATATTCCAAGCGTAGCTTAGACGTGGAACAATACCGAAATTATAGGGCATCCAATGAGGATAGGACACTATAGTCAATCGCAATTGTTCTAGCGAGACAAGCTTGACAACCATTACACCGGCTTCATGTGCCCTTACGTATATAAAAGATTTCCAAAAGTTCCTCTTGTAACTTTATGTATTCTAAGCTTGCTGTAAATGATGTCAATCGTCGCAAGCGCCAACAAACGTATACACCAGTTAGGTTGTCTAAGGTGGCAGGAATCTTCATTTGGAAAGTGATTTTAATGTTGAAGGACGATTCAGTCTTCACGTTACTACATCTTGTATTGACATTGTATGAATAATTATTTTTGCTGATTGCATAACTATTCTGCAGACAGAATTTTATTATTGAAAAATAATGTGAAAGATTGCGTACTTCCCTGAGCTTGATGCACAGTTTTGACGCTTTGAAAGCCACACTATTTTAATTAGTCAAACCAAATTATCAATAATGACACAATTACCTTCATATTATTATTTTATTAATTCCATTATTATTTTCTTGTATGTTTAATTTCCTTCTTTTTTTATACGTCTGCATCGATAATTAATTTTACGTCATTCGATCAACCGCAAGGAAATGAGAATAAAAGAAAGTCTTATATAGATTGACGTTCCGCCTTCTCACAGTTTTCGTAAATTACGAGAACGTGGTGACCTGCAAAACATCGAATCTAAACTATTGAACGAATTACGTCATTCTGCATTTTTATATCATCGGCGAACATGTTTTATACTCGCACTATTACTAACCACATTAAACACACAACACACACACGTATATATATATATATATATATATATATATATATATATATATATATATATATATATATAGGATGGATTATCTTCAGAAAAACGATTATTAAATTTTGTCTTGAATTTGATTTATAATCATTGCTCTAGACTTGACGGCGTTTTGAAATTGAATTATAGAATTAACAAAATTTTTAGTTGCCTGTCGTGCGTATAAAGAAGCTATTGATTCAAAATGATATATTCTGTTTTTTTTTTTTGCAGGTCGTCAAGTTCTTGTTGCGTACCCGATAGAATAGCAGGATATTTCAAGACATAACTTTTACTTCATTTCAAAGAAATCGCGGTTATAAATATACTAGCTGCATGGCCTAGCGTTGACCGTGATTGCTTCAAAAATCGTACGACTCATACAGCAATTGCTATCACTTGACTTAAAATATGTTTGCCCTTCATTGCCTTTGAAGCAGTGCCCGTTGTCGTGTTGATGTTGTTACATGCCTTATTTCTCACACTGCGAATTTTTTCTAAGCTTTATACTAAACATTAAATCTGTTACGAAAAAATATATATGAACACACAAACGATCAACTTTAAAAAAAAGTAATCGTACCTGGAAAAACCGAATGAAAAAAGAATGTTAACAACGAATACTTATTCACACTGAACCCAGTTCTGCGGAATCAAAATCAACGTTGAGTTTAAGCAAGCTAATGAGCCAATTGGAATAAAGAGCCATGCAGATTCAAATTTCTCCCAATTGTGACGAATGCAGCTATCGATCTTTTTTAAATGCTAGTTAACATTCGTGTCCGTCAGCTCTCACGCTGTCCAATAGAATCTTCCTGCCTATTCATGGCAGCCAGCTATAGGCTCTCACTCTGGCCAGTACAAAATGGCTGCAAACTATATGAAAACTGCCGTAGAAGCATGAAAAAATCGATGATTTCCACTATCGATGGGAGTTAGGAAATGCAAAGTAGGTCTTGGCCTTCCGCTAACATGGAGCATGTGCATATAAATTTTAGTGCAAATCCGTCGAAAATTGCGGCCGTGCATTCGTTACACACACACACACACGCACGCACGCACGCACGCACGCACGCACGCACGCACACACACACACACACACACACACACACACACACACATCCTGCCTTTTATAGATAGAGATTTGTGCTCAAAAGAGCAAAACGTTTAAAGTGGATAATTAAATTATCCGATTATTATTACATACAAAAACCTCGACTTCCGGAATATGTACTAGTATGATGCTGAAAGACATGTTAAGAATAAATACAAGATGTACTTTCTAGAGAGTAGTAAATATTAATTTTATAAAAAAAATACAAATTTGAGCTGTATTAACATGAAAACAAGATGATGTATTAATATTAAAATCACTTTCTATTATTATTAAAATTAAATCATATTATATTATTACCATATTAATTTTATATTTTAAATAATATTATGATAGTATTATACTATTATTTGATATAATTTTATTATAATATTATTATACTATTATTATTATATTATTATTATGAGATTATTATGATACAATCTTTTATAATATTATTATACTTTTATTGTTATATCACTTTATTATTATATTATTATGATGCAATTATTATACGACTATTATATTATACTATTATTATAATATTATTATGCGCGTATTATATATCATTATATATTATTAAATTATTATTTTTTATATTGTTACGATAATATATTTATACAGTTATTAGGATGTACTATTATTATATTATTATACTATTATTATATTTTTATTATATATTTTTTATGCTATTATCTTATAATGCTATTATTATACGATTATTATACGATTATTATAATATTATTATGCTATTATTATGCTATTATTATCATATTATATTAAATTATATTAAAATTATATTATTAAAATTACCGTTAATATTAAAATCACTTTCCATTCTTTCTATTTGTAGTTTAGGAACTTGCCAATGATTATGTTCTTTACAGCAGGTTGACAGTACATATAAAATTGCAAGAGAAACTTTTGGAAATATTTTGCATTCAGAAGGACTACGGTTACACGTATCCCCTGCCAGATTTTTTCCTAAAACCATCAAAATTGAGAATCAAAATAAATGAATGTCATTTGTCGAGCACACTTGCACATCACTTGGCAACATGATGTGAGGCGACATAAGTTACAATTCTGT
>CAHIKZ030001095.1:310000-322500 GCA_903632075.3 Acanthosepion pharaonis | reverse complement strand
TAGATCTTAGCACCATAGTATGTTGTTGTTAATTTAATTCAGTTTAATTTTAATAATTATATTGATGGTTTCGGTTATTGATTTCGAAACATGAGAACTCTTATGTACCGAAACAAACATATTTTTAAAGAACTAATTATATATATATATATATATATATATATATATATATATATATATATATAAAGAGAGAGAGAGAGAAATGAATACATACATATACATAATATCTGTGCGTGTGTGTCTATATGCGTAAAAATTCAGATAGAGTTTAAAGGCAAAAAGAAAACTTATAAAAACCGGCGCATTCCGACCTCCGTGGGTCTTTATCTGCCTCGAAAACATCCCTCAGAGGAAAAAACGCGTCCAGTTTTCTTTTGTCTTTACACACACACACACCTACACATACACACACACTCATATATATATGAGAGAGAGAGAAACAGAGAAAGAGAGATGTGTGTCTGTGTGTGTGTGCCCGCGCGCGCGTGTGTTTTTGTGAGAGAGAGAGATTTAGAGAATTACAGAAAGAAAATTTTGTATTTATCATAAACATTTCGGCTCGATTAAAACAGCGATAATTTCTTTTCTACGCATTTCTCTATAATACAATTTGTTTGAACAAAGAAAGTGATTTTTCTTTCTTAATATATGTACAGCTGGAGTCCGGTGTAGATTTAATTGGTTGAATGTAGGAATTTGATCGAAAATTTCAATCAGTGTTCGGTTAGATTAAATTACGTTCACACTATCTAAAATTAAATTTCACGGAATCATTTCGTATGAAATAAATTATACTTCTCCGTATAACCGGCAATCTAGAATTATTACCTTCCGATATTCAACAATCAATTCATCAAATAACAGAGAGTGTTCTGTTTAGAGGAAGAGGCACGAATTTTGTGCAGTGTAATTTTCTCGCGTCTTCTGCTGCTTTTGCTGTTAAAATATTGGCGGCTTTAAAGTGAACCACTCTCCAGCAGAAGGCAATAAACAAAAGAACGTAGACAAACAATCAAAGCGATAAGCTTGGGTAATTGTTACGAAATGGTCTCAGACGGAATTGGTCGGCCGCAGGTCATGATACAATCGGCTTTTTAAGCAGTCTTCTATTGATTTATATAAATTCAAATAGTAGGAAATCGCTTAGGTTCTCGATATCAGAGTGTAGAATTGATTCACATTGAATGTGAGTCAGTAAGATTTACAGCCAATTTGAAGTTACAGGAGGTGCTTCTACGTATATGCAAACGTGTTCAAAAGAGCTCTTTAAAATGAATCCTGCAAATTACATACATCCTTGTGCCTCCTGTCTTAGATTAAAAGATTGATGAAAACTATTTATGTTTGCTTTAATGTCAACCGGAAATATATCTAAAAGATGTTACAGATGTAGACACTTTTATCTGCTTTATATTTCCTAGGTCTTTCATTGATTTAATTTGTTTAATGTCGCCTTCAATAGATGTTTAGAGAACTGGATTTTCGTTTCACTACTGTATCATGACTTTCACGCTCAGAAATGCGAGCGATCTGAATGCAATGTAATGTCAGGAAGAAACCTTTCTTCTAAGTAGAGTTGATCTGTGGTGCCCGCAGTATATTTTGCATTCACCCTCAGAGATAACATGATAATGGTTGTAGCCAGAGTCAAGTCAGAATATCAGAAGGCCTAATTTCTACGCGTGTGGATTTAGATTGTGATCTCAACTGCATCAAGTATCAAAGCTTGTCTCAAATGAAATCTATTTTTGCGGCAATATAAACAGAAACTGAAACCCGCTAAAGTTAAGATGTATGAAAACAAGAAAAAAGGTTAAGTGTAATTTATATAAATCCTGACGGACGATCACATAAGGTAGATTCTCGTGCCTACTCGTCAGATCAAACGTTCGAAAAAAAAAAACCCAAAAATAACTTGATGCTACATAACTTGATAAACCGACGTTCATTTTGCGTAGATTTAACAATTATTTTACACTACAATTATAATTATAATTAACTTGGTTATGTAGTTATTTTCATAGAGTAGCTGATTAGTCTATGTTTAGAAAACTTCCTGACAGCATGATGGCTCTCATAGTATGTGTGCAAATTCCACACTTAACAACAAATATGTATCGAAAATTAAATAAATATAAATGCAGTGGACTGCAATGTAATATCCAGCATATCGTAAGGCAGCAAATACTGGGAATTCAAGTTACAAACTTGTTGAAGCTTGAATAAGCATGGAATAATAATAATACAACACAAAATGTACGTAACAAAATGTATTGAAACAATGAAAAAAGGTACACAATATTTACAGGTAGTTTTGGTATATTCTTGGGAAGACTGTTCCTGCAGAATGGGTTGACTAAGTCGTAGTCGGGCAGAGTCTCTGGATTCGATCTCTTAATCTTCCGTCGTCTTCCGGTACCAACCCATATTTATATGGTCGGTACTCCACTTATGTAAATTAGGTGTATCATACACAACAAAACTGAAAGGATGTTTAAAGCAAAGGAAATGTGATTCAGAAGAAGGAAGCGGAGAATAACATAGAGTGAGCATGTGAGCATTTAGGAAGTTTTAGATCAAGAGAAAACAAAAAGGAAATTTATACTTAATATAAGAAAGAGATAATTGAAATTTCCCGCTCACATCATGAGGAAAGATGGCTTGAAATGTTTGATACTGACGGAACAGATTGAAAGTAAGATGGAGAGAGGAAAACAAAAATAAACACATGACGCAGCTAGAGAGTTTGCGAAAATAAAAGGAAGAAGAGGGTTTAGGAGAGATAACAAAAAGAAAAAGAAAATGTGCTGCAAAAGAATAGAAATTGTGCAGAACCACGTCGCCGTACGTGGCAAGGAAGCAAGAAGGTGGAAGAGAGATCCAGCCGGTATATTTGCGAGATAAGACGTTATTAGAATAGAATTTGCCTTTACATTTAGCTTGTTAAACAATGAAATAATGACACCTAGTTGGCACCCTAGTAGTACGATTGAATTCATGTGATCTAGATACCAACAATGAAATCTTATTAGACACGCGCAATAACGGCGGTCACACACACACCGGCACACATACACTCACTCACACATACAAACACACACACACGCATGAGACTTTAGGACAAATATATATATATATATATATATATATATATATATATATATATATATATATATATATGTGTGTGTGTGTGTGTGTGTGTGTGTGTGTGTGTGTGTGTATCATCATATTGCTAGTCTTATTTTCAAGCATTAAACTCAGACATGTATCAAACAAATGATATAGGACAGAGTAAGTACTGCCATATACCCACACATGTGTGTGAGTGGGCTGAATTGAATCATATATTTCGCAATATCAGTTGCATGTAAGTGAATGTAAGTCCCGACTTAAATTCACACTAGGTTTTCCGAGTTTTCAATACACCGCATATCTCTGTGTGAATATAGTATTGTACGATATATTTTTAAGTTTATATATATATATATATATATATATATATATATATATACAGAGAGAGAGAGAGAGAGAGAGAGAGAGAGAGAGAGAGAGAGATTTCATAAAACTCTAGGTTTTTAATGATCGCATAAGTTTAGAGATTTCTATTGGATTATATTTGAGTGAGAAATGCAAGCGTCCGACATAGAATTGTAATGGATACTATTCAAAAGGATAAGAAAAATATAGAACAGTAATTCAAAATGAAAGAAGGAAAGAAGAACAAAAGAATTTGAAGAAGAGCAAGAAGTAGAAGAAGAGTTAGTTTGTGCAATATACATTTATTGTAATTATACAAAATTATTTCTACATGCACAATGTTTCCGTATCTGATTTGACGCTTTTGTAAGGAATGGTGTTCGCTTTTACCAATCTTGCACCTATTAATTTTCAAACGTAGATTGATAAATATCAAGAGTCTTAATATTTTTTTTTAAAATTTAAGTTTCCTTAATACAGAGAAGACTTTCATAATAATTCCAATTTCCGACACCAATTAGATTGTAATAAAATCAAGAACAAATAGAATTAGTTTCAATATATGTGGATTGTGTTTCAAATAGAATTTGGGCATAATTAATTTCACTGATTGAGAAAGCCTTCACAATAAAAGGTTTCAGTTGATTTATACTTATAGACATGACAAAAAGCATTATTCTGTTTTCTAGCTCTTGGCTAAATGGTGTATGCGATTTGTTTCTATTTTATTTGTGGTGACTCGGATAATTACCAAATCTGCCTCATGGAAGGAGAAAGAGTTTGTCGAAATGCCAATCCGAAATTAATTACCATGTGTGCAGTCTCCTCTAATTTTACTAACTGAACCTCGATCGACCAGGAAACTGCCATCATTAAAAGGAATCTGGCTAAGGCAGAGATTTAAGGAGATTTTTATGACCGATTTCTGGTATGTATTTCAAAATGTTTGTAACTGTGATATTTGAAATTTTTACTGGCCGTACACATGTTAATAACACAGAAAAAAATTATTATTAATATTACCACACATGTTAACAATTAAAAGAAGAAAATGTAAAACGATCCCGCAACCCAGTTTCGAACCTAGCTTAACAGATCTAAATTGAGCTTAATAAATAGGTATATATTATCAACAAAATAGAATTGAATATATGAGTGAAAAAATATTTAAATACAAATTAACAGCATTTAAATAAATAAATCAGGGAACTAATATGGTCAGGTGAAAGAACGTCTTTCCGCATCGTTATAAGGATAAGTGTAGCAGAGAAAAATACACGAGTATTAGCAGACAAGTATCATTGTCGAACTGCTAGGGAAACTCGCTTAGCATATCTGTCACAAATGCTATCTAGACAATGAAGGCGGAGGTACACACGACATCGCTTTACGGAACTTATATTAAATGCTCTTATCAAAAATAACATTCGCTGTAATTATTGCTATTTTTTTTATCTACCATGTCGTGAAATGTTATACGATATGCATCCACTCCACTAGATGAAGCGAATAGAAGGAAGAAAAATATTTTTGTTCAGAAATTTACCTTGAATTACATGGACAGCGGAAGAAATCAATTTTGAAGTCATAAGGTAACTGGTAATGAAAAGAATATTTAAAAAAGAATCAGAAAAAAAAATAACTTGAATTTTTATCCACATAATGAGAAATGATAGCTGGAGAATGTTAATCCTCACAAGGCATATTGAAGCCAAGGGAGACAGAGACTAGCAGTGAGCCAGCTATAGGGCAATTTATGCGAATGAATGTCAAAGCCGCGTGGAGGATTCGTGGCAAAGTGAGAAAAATTTTTCATGGTCGCATAAGAGATAGCAGATTGTTGAAACGCCTTGAAAGGAGGCAGCAAGACTAATATATATATATATATATATATATATATATATATATATATATATATATATATATATATATATGTAACCACAAGCACATACACACAGTAAGTAAGGAGTTAGCATCTAACGCTGATAATCTGTTTCAGGCTTGAGAGTAGTCTTCATGATCTGCACTTTTCGTTCAAGTATGAAACAGATTCTCGTCTCTCGGTGGTGATCAATCTGCCCACTTTTATTTTTACTCATGCACAATCGATGATATGAAGCAATTTTATCAAACATATAGTACACATTATACTTACAACATATATATATATATATATATATATATATATATATATATATATATATATATATATATATATATATATATGAGTGATCTAAATACTAAATCTTTGTTCCGAAATATGTAGTAATTCACTTTTTAATAATAGTCAGAATGTCCCAGTATACTTAACTCAAATGCCATTTCAAATAGTTTACAAGGCTGTCCACCGTTGTTAACCAATACCAAAATTTTGTGACATTTCTTGGTGATAATTCCATTGATATTTGCTGTTTCAAACGCACTACATATATATATTCCTTAAATTATACAACGCTTAGTATAAGTTTATCTAAAAGTCAATAGTTAAAAAAGTCATTAATTAATGTAATATAATTTTTTTTAAATTATACAATTCATAATCTCATTAATTTCAGACGTTCCAAAAATGGGATGGCTCGATGTTAATGGCATCAAACTCTCATAGGATTAATTTAGGTAATCACTGTATTAAGAAAATGCGAAATTCTTTCATAAAAAATCTCCAATTTAACGTAATATCTGCCCTCCTATATGCCAATGAGAATCTCCTCCAAGTTGAAAAGAGATGCGAATTTTGGAAATACTATATGCCGAAGAGGTAGACAATGACAAAATTTGAAAATTGAGATAATTGAAACAAAAATTATCTCTGATATATAACTTCAGAAAGAGATAAATGAAATTTCTAGGACACCTAATGAGGAAAAAAGTCTTGGATAATTTTATCCTCGCAGGGAAAATGAAAGACATGAGGGACAGAGGAAAACAACGCATAACCTACTTGGCGAGTATGGTAAATGGATGGCTATACAGTGTCTTTAGCGATACCAAAAAGACAAAAAAGGAAATGAGATCTACAAAGGTCCAATAATTTCAGAGAAATCTATAATGCTCTGACAATTGTGGAAATGATAAAGGGCAGTGAATGTGGGAGATTTTGACGTTCTGAAAGAACAAGACACAAAGACGAAGAAGGCTGACGATAAATTTTGCCGGCCGATGTTTTTTTGATCATTTCGAAAGAAATGCACCAAAAAATTACCCTGCGTCCAATAAAATAGTATCCTTTATAAGCGTGACATGAAGACTAAGAAAAAAGTGGGGTTTACCAGGATCCAGTGCAAGTAAAGGGCCTGCTAATATGGTAACTGTACTTCTAACATACAATATATAAAGTAATATGGAGTCAAGGAATACATGAATATATAAATTTGCTGTCAGTCATATATAAATACTTAGCTATGACGACTAACACTTTAGAAAGCACATCCTGATTATTATTTCAGCAAATGGTTTTAAAATCGAGCAAGATTCCTGTGGTTTGTTTGTGTGCTTCCTCGATTCTTATTATAAGCTTGAATCAAACATCATGCAGCCTAGCGTGAGTTCTCTCATTCCTAGGTTCTTGGAACACATAGCACACACACGCGTGCGCACACACACACACATATATGTGTGTGTGTGTATATATATATATATATATATATATATATATATATATATATATATATATATATGCTGATGTTAAGTAATATGTCAACGTACTTTTGTCTATCATGACTGTGCGTGCATAACTCAGCAAGCATTTATACCAATCGCTGTATGAGAGGATCACGTTTCGCCTAACATCTTCACAGAATTTTCCCATCACGTTATTTCGACAATTGCATAGGTGCTTCAACAACGAACCCTATATAAGCTGGAACATTTCCTAAGGGCTTATTTTATATTCCAAAACGCAAATGGATTCAATATTCATATATAAAATAGATGAAATTAAAAATAATAAAAAAAATAACATGACTGCTAGTTGAAACCCGAGCTAACAATTTAGCTGAAATGGTATAAGGTAATATTTTTCAATCATCGCAAAATCTATTTCGCTTCCCGGACTTCGATGCCCCAAGGTGTGGGTATAGCTATAATTTATCTAGCGGCACGATTCCTAGAATATCGGTTTTTCACATGAAAATTGAATTCAACTTAAATCAATTAACACTGCATTTCACAAGCGGAATTTATGTATGTTGCTAAGATGTGACAAAGAAATAAAATTTGTTGACCTCAGAGACAATCTAATAAGACACAATTAAAATTGCCGACGAAACAAATTCGAAGCGAACGTTTTCCCCTCAGCATCTACAGTAATCATTTTTTTGATTATACAAACCTAGATTATCTCTCTCTCACTCGCTCTATCTCTCTCTCCACACACACACACACACACACACACACACACACACATATATATATATATATATATATATATATATATATATATATATATATATATATATATATATATATGCTCTCACGGACACATACATAACAGTGTCTACTCGGGTTGTCGGGCTTTTCGGGCCAAGCCCGAGTGAGTCAGCATGCAAATATATCTATTTCAAATAACAAAAATCTGTCGTAGTGAGTCGTTTTAATTTTTAACTTAAGCTCGATCCTAAATTAATTGTTTTAATTCAAAATGTTTACTGAATTACATTTTATTCATATTGTTCATAATTTCTGAAAAAAAGAAAGAAACTAAGTAAAACATGAATAACTAAAATTAAGTAGCAGCTTTAACTGGTCAACTGGTGTGTTGGTGTGCGGAGTGTGACGTGCGTAATGTTGAGGAAATATGGCATGTGTCAGCAGTACTGATCATAAACTTACAATATATTAAACTAAAAATTCGCAGGCAGAGTGAGATACATAAACACAATGGTGCTTATATATATATATATATATATATATATATATATATATATATATATATATATATATATAGCATAATGAGAAGCCACGTATACTTTCTTAATATGTATATATAGAAAAAAGTTTCAAATTAAAATTATAATGTTTTATTTTATGAAAGTATTTATTTATTTATATATATATTTGATATTTCAAATTGTCCTCAATTTTCATCAGAAATAACTGTTTTGTTACAAATAAATTAAAATTACTGTTTGTTAGCAAGTAGCGTCCTTCGCGAGAAGCGGACGTCACGTGATATGGAACGTCACTGTTCGGATATTCCTAACTTAAATCTAACTGTCATAAATATTTAAAAAATTTTTTTTACTATATCTAAAAAAAATAAATATATATATATATATATATATATATATATATATATATATATATATATAAGATAAGGCATATATATGTACAAAGACACGCTAGCATCAAAACTTGGTAAACAGGCTATAAACCAATAAAAAAGTGGGCTATAAAAGGAGAGAGAGAGAGAGAGAGAGAGAGAGAAGAAGAAGAAGAAGAAAGAAGAATAGAGAGAGAGATTGCGCTGTATGGGGAAAGAGAAAGATTGTTTTATCATCACTAAAATTCCAAACTAACTTTCAAAGTCCTGATGATTGGGTTCAGCATGAAATAGTCTGTCACCTCTGAGTGTTGACCTCTTGGTTCATATTTATATTTACATACGCTCTTTCTCTGATATTGAAGACTTTATACCATGAACATAGTATGCCTTAAATCTATATTTATTCACACACACACACACACACACACACACACACACACACACACACACACACACACACACACACACATATATATATGGAGGCTGAGAGAAATGTGGAGAGATAGATAGATATAGATATATATGTGCGTGTGTGTATATCTATACACACAAGTATAAATTTTGAATCATATTTTTTCGCAATAACTCAATTACTAAATAAAATTCTATCTGTCTTCACATATATGTGTGGGGGTGTTGGTGTATGTCTTTTTTTTTCTTTTTTGTGTGTACCTGTTTGCAAACGCACACGCGAACTCAAAAAATACTGAAAAATCTTGAACCAATGATAAATGCATAAAAAATCCCGAAATGTATATATATTCAATATGTACGCAACTGCTGATTCCTGCTGCAGACTGGACGGAGGAATCTGCTAACGATATCCTGGAGTATAGTCTGAATAAATTTTCACTATCAATCTGAGAACGCTTATCTGATCTTAAATACAATACGGAGATTGGGAAGAAGCATATACTAACCAGTGTGCAACGCTTGCATTATTCTCATATGCTACAACATCATATTGACAACATCATTCAAGCACCTAAGTGGTAGGAATGTCTTGATTATTACGTGCACTGGATTTCATATATGTCAAGTAATTATCTCTGTCCCACATTCTCAAAGGCCTTTGAGTTATCTAAGTTGAACGCTTTGATTATGTATTTATTATCGACTTCATCATTGATATTTTGTGCTATGATAGCAGCAGGAAACTCTAAAATCCTTGCCGCTCACGAGTTTTTTTTTTTGTTTTTGTTTTTTTTCTGTTGAGACGTACCGAAAATATTTGTTTATGTTAGTCGTAAATAATTTGATGTTTATACTGTGTACAATGTAATATCTTTAAATATTAATTCTACTGCCACATGTTAAAATTGTTTTCTGAACTAATAAATAACGGTTTCATAAGGAAAACATCATGACATATATTGAATGCAAATAATAAGTTATTCATCTTAAAAATTGCATATTGAGAATAGCTATTCTGTTTTGTGCATTCAATAGTTATACATTATTTCCACCGAGCATTATTTCTTGTTATTATATCAAAATACAGAAATCTCACGATTATTGTAGATAAACTGTACATTATAGGATACGCACTAATCGATAATACATTTATAGAATATAATAGCCAATGAGAATTTATGACTCAAATTTTAGTCTGATTCACAATTAACTTCTAATTTGCGTACTTTTTGATAAAAATATAGGTATATATAGGAAAATAAAATAGAATGATTTGAATTAAGGTTTATTAATCTGATTTTATATGAAAAACCTATTTAGAGTGTACTGCCGTGTGGTATTCATCTCTTCTTCATATAATTGGCGATACTGACAAATTGCCCCTTCACATTTTCCATACATAATCATTAGTATTTTACCTCAAAATTGTATAAATATTATTTACAGAGTAGATGCATATGTCTTTTTTATCTCGATATTGTTTACTAAATGTAAATGTATGCATCTAATTAAATTGACCATTTGTTATTTAACAAAAAATAAGAAATCTCTTTTTAATTCTTTCAAAATAAGCATGAAAAATAAAAGAAAATATTTAAAGAATTTTAAGAGATATTTAATGTATTTTATTATTGTCTTATATTATAAAATTTATCCTTTTTTAACAATACCGTAATTACTTAGACAATATGTTACATGACAAACAAAATAGTTACCTACATTTAAATATGAGAAAGTTTTTTAATTAATCAGTAGCTATAAAATAATAAATTTTCAATTGCTATAGTTAAACTGACAAAAGTTTTAACACACTAATAAAGAATTAAAGGAGGCGGCATGGCCAAACGGAATTGTATCATAGATAATGACAGCCTTAGATGATTTTGGCATAAAGAAGATTAAGGAAATCTACAACAGTGCGGATATACGAAAAGATCTCAGCAGATCTATGTTCATAGATCTGTATAAGAATCAAGGCGCAGACGAATGCGAACTCCACCGAATAGTCAGCGTAATAAGCCACATAACAAGACTCATCATCTGTATTCTGATGAATAGAGCACACATCAATATCAAGCCAGTGATTGGACATGAACAGTGTGTGTTCATTAAAGACGCCGGAACAAGGAACGTGATAATCATGCTCAGAATGTTATCAGAAAGAGCAAAGCAAATGCAGAATTACGTGTACATGTGTTTTATAAACTACGCATAAGCGTTAAACAAATTATGACACAAAGATCTGTTAGTGCTGCCCAGCAAACTTAACAAAGTCTGAAAACCTTCACAGAGTCTGAAAAGTCGAAAATGTGATGACAATGTTGTGTGGCCTTTAAAATCATTCACGCAGTCTCATATATTAGCAACCACCTGACACACATGAAAGGGAAAGTCAGACGTGAATTTGTGCGGTGACCCTGCGAACCAACATATTTATAGAAATGATGTTGTCGATGATGAAATTAATGAAAATCACGATAATATATAATAAAGGTAATGGCAGAATTAGTCGTATCCTTATAAGGTTGAGTGATTAGTATGTTTTTTATGGGTTATCAACACTTACTGGGTTATTTATATGTTTAATATATTTTAGATTGTAAGATTAATATTTTGGCAAATACATATTGCATTAACATTCTTTTAAACTAATAATGAGGTTTTTAGGTGCAACTATTATGTAACCTATAGATCGGGTGAGCACAAAGACTCATACCTTTCCCCAAGTGTAATTGTGCATAATGGAATATAAAGAAACCGACTGTAATTCGAAGACAGCAATCTGATTTCTCATTCGGTGCCGCTATACATAACAACTCCTGCGCATTTGTTTCCTTATGAAGAAACATTTGTTATTTATTGACTGAAAAGGCAAGCCTAATTTCGGTGAATGATTATTAAAAAAATCTATTAAAACAATTTCCCAGGAAATTTCACAATTTCAGCTTTTGTTATCCCTCTTTCTGATGGCGGGGAGGGGGTTCTACTTTCCAAAGCTTTTCTTTGTTGTCGAAGTCTTTGAAAGATATTAAGTGAAATGATTTCTGTTATTTAGTAGTGCTTTGTCTGTGATTGTGTAGTATTCGCTCACGAGGTCCAAAACCGGACTGTACACATTGCGGCTTACAAAATTCATACGATCGACGCCAGTTTTAAACGTTTATCTAAATAACCGTGTACATATATCAACCTTTCAGAAAACTCTGAACTAGTTTTACGCCATGCATATCATGTGAAAGTTTCTGACCGTCTTGTCTATTGAAAAGATAGGCAGCATATCTTCATTCAAACAGATTTCATTGAATACTATAGACATATTGTGTCTATTTGTTTTATACTGGTGCTT
>CAHIKZ030001095.1:290000-305000 GCA_903632075.3 Acanthosepion pharaonis | reverse complement strand
AAGTGCTAGGCTTTGCAAACAGAAATGATGTTTTACACTGACCGACAAATTATTTAAACAACTGAATCCCATTTTAATACACTGTCATTGTTCCTTTAGATTGACTGGCAAACAAGTCGAAATAACGATATCTAATATGCTATTTAAGCAATGACTAATGGAGTTTTACACTGGAGTATGCGTAAAGTAAACGAAAAAGAATAGAAATAAATTTGGCGACGGAAATATAATACGAATTCCCAACCTGATACAGGAGACTCAACCTGTACGTTGTGGTACAACCGTCAAATAGAACATTCTTCTTTGTAAAGAAATTTTAGAAACATTTTATAAGTTGTCCACTGCGCTATATTGTTATGTAATATCGGTCCTCATACACATCAGAGAATTTTGGAGAATCTCATGACAGACGAAATACGATGCTAAGATACAGAAATACATAGACTGAACCTGTGCGTAACGACGAATTTTTAATATATATGGAATCAAAACGTAAACGAAGCATAATATTATTGAAAAAATTATGACGCATAATGGGGAAAGAATGCTCCAAATATTCGACACTCACAGAACATATTTGAGGCAAGAGCAACAAAGCCAATCAATGAAAAACCTACCTACGAGTTTGTACAAATGGATGGCGGGAATTATATAAAACAAAAAAAAAATGCTGAGAAATCAAAAAGACAGAGTGTTGTGGAAAACCATATTTTGAAAAACCGACATTATAAAGGTACACGAAAGCGAAAATAATTATGAGGATATAACAGATATGTATCTTTTAATTGCTATAGCAATGGAGATTTCATAATATTTCTCCCATATTTATTGCATTTGTAATTAAGTACATTTCTTTGCCGTTATGTCAGCATTTTCCTTTTATTCTCTTTGGACGAACATAACTCTACATTTTTCGTTTCTCTTAATAATGGTTACTGATTTTGCTATCACTCCTAATTTCTATTCAGCCAAACATATAAATAAAATCGTTAGGTAGATTATGCGCTAATAAATGTTTCGTTATTTCTAACGAGATTTTTCTGTTCCTTAATAATGTGCTTAACTTTAGTAGGGCTTTTAATTCGTTACGTCAATGAACATTCTATAAGCATTATTGATTTGAAAATAAATAGAGCTTAAACTATATTAATGGGAATCACTTGAAGGTTAATTTAATGTGGATGATACTTTTGTCGACTGGATAATATTCTTTAAGAATATCAAAATAATAACCGTATATATGGGCGATGTTCTTGTACGAATTTTAATTTAATTTATTTTATAAATCCAGTGTAAATCGTTGTATTCTGTCTAATTAATTCCTTTTTTTTATAGCTTTCTCTCCTTTATATTTGTTTTGTTTTGTTTTGTTTTTTCACATTCTCTAAGATACAATAATGGCTTACATGTTAGCGACATTATTGAGTTGTTTGGGGTGAAAAGATCATAAAAAGAACTTAAATAGTGAGCAAAATCAATTGATTAATCGCTAGATAAAAATGAATCATCACTTGATGATTTAACTATTTGTAAATGATACAGATGTTTAACATTCATGATTTGATCCGAAATGTCAAATTGTTAACGCTAGGATTCATAAGATTACCTTGTTTCCTTGATTATTTTCGACCAGGAAATGCTGCCTTAACTCTCCATGGACAATACTATTTCTGCGTGTTTATATCTCGAGAAAAAATGAGGTGAAAAATCGTGGCAAAGAATACATAAATACAATGAGATTTGTAGGATACAAAAAATGTACTGTTAAATAATTAAATTTTATTTTTCTTTCTATTTTGATTTAAAATTGTTAAATTAATATTTATCGTTATTGTACACTAAACGAAAATAAAACAAAAAATTTCCCTCTAGTGTGAACATGCAAAACGTAACTATTGTTTGAAGGGTAACTATGCAAAATCTTGGGAAGAGGCTGTATATAATTATATTCTGGAAACATATAGAGAAATTGATCGTAGGAACCGTTGACAACAGGTAAGCGTTCTGTCTGTTAAATACCTGTCAAAACGAACCGGGCGTAATTCCGATTTTCAATTTTTATTATAGAAAGCAATCGAAAGAATTAAAAATAATCTGAAGTAGAACAGGCTACAATCTGCAGATTGTGAAAGGTATTGTAAGAGATTCTTTTTTTTTTATTAATATATCTCGCGTGTGAAAAAGTTACAGATTGAATACTGTATGAAAGTAGAGGTCACAATGAGTTTGTCTTCGTTATGGAAATGTTGATTTTCCTGGGAATTATGTTGTTCCGAAGAGAATCGTTGTTTTAGATAACACTTCTACGAAAACATGACCTTTTCATCAGCCTTTGTAATTACAGGCATTGTCAGTATGACATTTGAAAAGAATGACAGGAAAAGAATAAACGAAATATATTCATTCTGTCACTAAGAATATATATCAAACTTTGACTCTTAGAGGCTATAAACTGAATCTATTAACAAAAGCTATTTACAGTCAGTAGGAGTTTTGAACGCAGTAAGATAACCAACAAGGAAATGATGAAGAGATTTGTATAAGACAAGTCGATGATTAAGAGTCAAATAAATGAAAGAGATGAGGATGATTTGGAAGATATTATACTACGTCATTCTGCACAGTGATATCTATGTGTAAATTCAATTTCCGTTTTATTTAAATACCAGATATTATATTGCTAAAAAATTATACATATATACTCTCTCTTTATAAATAAATAATATATATATATGCACATTTTATCCATATATATATATATATATATATATATATATATATATATATATATATATACATAAATAAATATATGCATACATGCAAATATATATATATATATATATATATATATATGTATATATATATATATATATATATATATATATATATATATATATATATATATATATAATGAGAAGCCACGTATACTTTCTTAATATGTATATATAAAAAAGTTTCAAATTGAAAATTATAATGTTTTATTTTTATGAAAGTTTTATTTATTTATAAATATTTGATATTTCATTTTAATTTTTTGTAAAAAAACAGTTATTTTGATTTAAAAATTTGTAACAAAAATATCAAATAAATAAAATAAATAAATACTTTATAAAAAATAAAACATTATAATTTTCAATTTGAAACTTTATATATATATATATATATATATATATATATATATATATATATATATATATATATATATATATAATCAAAATAGTCATTAAAACATTCAATACAATTATGCTTATACTCAGATCCTCAAACACTAATAGCAATAATATTTCTGAAGCAGGCATTTATAAAATAAATTGTCAAAATTGTCCTGCTCAATATATTGAAAAAAATATGTATTCATGAGCACAAAAGATAACTTAAAAAAATAATTAATGGACTTGTCATACATAGTAATAAATTCAAACACAATTATAATTTTAAAATTGCTATATTCATAATAAAGAATATTAACTCACTCAGAAGAAAAATCCTCGAAAGTGCCGCCATTGAATATATATGTATGTATGTATGTATGTATGCATGAAAGTCAGAGTTGTACTACTGGAGACGGATATATATATATATATATATATATATATATATATATATATATATATATATATATATATATATATATATAACATTTTCGTCTCCAGTATTACGATTGTGATGTTCAAAAAAAACGCAACCTTCAGGTGCTAAATTGACACTGACCGTTACATAATTTTAATATGTTAAATACGTCAGATTATCATAGACGTACGGAGGCCAATAATCTAAATGGTGTTGCTGTTTAAAACAAAAAGCATGTATTTAAAATAAACATAAATATGACGGAAGACATAGTGAAAGATTTCTCTGTGGAAACAAATTACATCATTTAATTTTGTTTATCCCTTTCACTTTTGATTCTCTTTATTAATCTGCTATGTTGATTTGTTTCGCATATCTTACATAGATTAGTATATGTAATATCTATTTGCTGTACTTTTCAATAACTCAGACAGTAACATACGTTTATGTAATTATATAAACGCAAGTAAGCACTTACACGCACACTGGATATATGAATTTTTTCTTCTATACAAAATTACTATTTATTTGAAAACGTTAAAATGAACTGACATTTATGATTTCTGCCTTTCCTCGAATTTCATTTTTATTTAACACGTTTTTTTATCAAAAATACATATCTCATATGTTATACGCTATTTTCAATCAGACTACCAGACAGAGTAAGCTTGTTTGCCTTCGGCCGCAGCCATTAGTCTTGGTAAGGACATGGAGTCCACCCTTCGAACAGCGACGTTTATGCCGTACTCACCTTTGCGCTTACATCACGGTATTTACCAAAAAAAATCTAACCTGAGGGGATTCTTTGTTGTGCCAGTTATTTTTTTCTATTGAGTGGCATTCAATTCGAATGAAAAATACATGAATAGATGTCCAACCCATTGAAAAGTAGGCTTTTGCCGCTGGAAGCCTGTCAAAATGAATCATACTTTAGTTATTTTTTTATACATATATATTAATCAATACAACGACGGACGATTTACAGATATGGAATATACACATATATGTCTATGCACGTATGTATGCATTTATATATGTGTGTCACTTTTCAAGTTAATCATTTTGCATAAGTCTTCATTTTAAAGTGAATGTTGCGCGTTTGGTGAAATTTGCTCTGTTATATGCTATTTTAGACAGTTTATTCATTTTCTATCATCACAGACATTGCAAATATATCCTTGGATTCAGGTTATTTAATTTTTTTTTTTTTTTTTTTTTTTGCTTGCAGATTTTCATAAACCCGTTTCAAATCATGTTCAAAATGGCTGCCCTGCACAAAAATCTGGGCTTATTACATTCACATGATTATTTACAAACTTTAATTTCGATTCCCGAATGTATTTAGATGTTAAAGAACGGTTCTTATGTTATTGTTTTAAAATAACTACAAATATTTCATGCATTTCATGATTAAACTTCTATGTTATAATATTTATGTATATGTTATGTTGCCCACGCTGTGTATCTCAAGGTCTTCGACAAAATCCAGAGACGGATATGGAATATGATAGGTCTTTATCTGGCATCTCGTCAACAATCACTTTCTCGCAGTCGGGCTGTTGCTTCCCTCTGTCTTTTCTCCAAATAATTTCATAGTAACTGCTCTGACGAATTAATTTCACTGGTACCACAACTGCATGTATTTAAGCATGTTACTAGATTGGCATCTCTGGCCCACTCTTTCTCTGTCGAAACAGTTAAATATAACCGCCTTTTCTACTCCAACACATTCTTCGCTCAAATCTCCCGACGATGGAACTCCCTTCCACTTTCTTGCTTCACCGATAGTTATGACCTTCAAGTATTCTTACATAATGACAATCGACATCTTCTGATGCCTTGAACTTGATCCCCATCTATTTATCCTTTTCCTAAAAGCACTTCTAGCACTCTATACTCTTGCTCCCTCTCTCTCAATCTCTCTCTCTCTCTCTCTCTCTCTCTCTCTCTCTCTCAATATCTTGGTAATCCCTTACGTGCTAGTGACACACCCACAACTTACTAAGGGTGATATGCGTAATATATATATATATATATATATATATATATATATATATATATATATATATATACATTTAACAGTTTCTTTATTAGAATGGCTAACTCCGAGAGAGAACTTACTCTAGACTACAGAGCATTATAATCATAATAAGAAGACGGAGACATTAATTATCCATTTCTTTATAATTTTTATTTCATGAACACCGAGATATTCAGCTCATCTGAACGAAAACATTTCTTCACGAAATAAAAATTATAAACGAAATAGATAATTAAACTGCCCATTTTCTTCTTATCATATATATATATATATATATATATATATATATATATATATATATATATATATATATATATATATTTTTTTTGGTCTGGAGACAAAAAAGTATATTGTCAGTCCTGATTTCATGACAGATTCGGAAAGGAAATTGAAAGGATGCCTAGATGGGGGAGTTTCTTCAACAGAAATCCTCTAAACCACTTAACTTAGATGATTGCTGTAATTGTAAATGACTTGTGCGGAAGGAATGAAAGAAAATGTGGGGAAAGCCATGACGATAATGGAGATAAATAAGTAATGAGCCTTGATTTGAATGGCCTATGATTATAGTGTTCAAAGAAGCACCAAAATAGAGAGTCTTGTCCACGAAGTAACAGTTCTCAGTAAAGATGAACTCATCTTTCATTTGGAACACTAAAGATGTAAAGATGATCGAATGGTATCCTGTGATATACCTTTAAAATCTGAAATGGTGACACTAAGGCACACATTAATATTAGCAATGGACATAGAGATAAATTAGCGGGAAACATGCAACCTTACGTTTGATGGAGAGAACATTATATTGAAAATAAGCCTTGATCACTAAATGACGTAATCGATCTAACCCCACAATACTGGAAATAGTCGATTGGGAAGCGCCAAAACAGATAAAGCATTAATAACCCAATTTTTGTCTCATCCAATTGTTGTAAAATTAAAGAATCATGCAATAAGAAAGGGTTGCTTACTAACGGTATGGAACGTGAATGTATTGTCATTAACATAATTGAATGTCTCTGGTGTGATTTCTGTATAAGGTAAAACAAAATGAATCATGTACAGGTATATAATTATATGGCTACTTTACGAAATACAAGACATCAGAAGTAGTATATAAAGAGCGAAAACTGAATTCCAGAGACTAAGAATGATATTTGATATTGATTATATCAAATTAAATAAAATGTTTATTATTGGTTTAAATATAGCATAAAATTATATATTCTTAAAATACATGACAAAATCTAGTATGCATAAATTTATTTTAATAAATATATACACAAACTCAACTCTATACAGAGAGTAATTTATTTTTGAAAGCCTTAAATAAACCAATGATTCATTCAGCTAAAAAAATAGCCAATGTACTTTAAACTCGTTTCTATTGTATAAAGAAAAATTCAAAGGATACAAATCACGAATTTACTCGTTGGATAAACATAATTTGTCTACCATAATTTTCTCCACTCTCTCTTTTTTTAGAATGACAAGAAACTCTTAATAAAATATAGTATGCATAAATATATTTTTTAATAAATACCGACATACTATTAAATAAGTATAACACATGTAATTTAATAGCTTGAAGTAAAATAATATTTCGCTCCGCTACAAATATCCCGATGTACTTCGAACGCTTATCTCCCTTTTATATTATAAAGAGAATTTCAAATGATACAAATCCCGGATTTATCCAATGGATAAAAGTATTTCAAACGGAATTCTCTCCAATCTCTCTCTTAGAATGACGTACAATTTATTAAGATAAAATTAACATGTTACAAGTTACAAGATTTATATTATTAAACTCTGTTGCCTTGTTTAGAAAGGTGCGTCGTGATGGCCACGTTATGCTTAACAAATTTTCTTTTATTCATTTCAATGTGTTTCTTTTATTTCCATTAATTCTTTACAGTTCTTTAGCTTATGTTTGTAAGGCTTTTTGGAAACGTTCCAAACATTCTAATAATGCCAGCTGCAGCTGTCATCTTCATATTTCTCATGATTTTCCGTTCTCTGGCAAGGTTGAGATATTTTTTCTTCGCCTTTGACTCCCATTCTCTATCATTCTGTGGCCTGTTTTAAAATCCATTACCTCAGAGTTTGTGTGTTTTCGTTTGATGTAACTAGATCTTGCATCCTGGGCTAGTGATATATTCAAAATACAATGTTCATTTAATGAGAAACCGACGCTCTAAACGAAAAAAAATGTTTTTATTTGTCTTGGCTAACAGTGAACTTTCACATCAAACCTATTAGTTTGAAGTGTTTTGAATTTATATATTTTAATACTAGATTTGTTTAATAATTGATTTTGAAGAAGAAACAGAAATGTTATTGCTTCAGGACATTCAAATATAGTAACAACTTAAATTAATATTACATAACTCATAGAATAAATAGAGTCAAAATCAAGATGATGACGTTCAATACTTCTTCAAGACTACGGGCAACATTTTTCTGTTCGTCATATCCTAATCTTCAATTCTTACTTCCACCTATAACGTTCATCCCTCAACTTCATTCCGAATGTCTCTACCTTGAAGAAGTCTTGAGCCATAAATTGAGTGAATATTTAGTCAAGTAATGTGCGAAATAAAAAGAACATCATTTGTATATTTCAGGGCATCAAGCCGTACCGAAGTGTATCGTATAAAATACCCGTGAATCAATGGAAACCCTTTTTTTAATTATATGATGGAAGACAATTTTTATAACATAAGAAATAGGCGAGGAAGAAATCTCATATAAATTATGCAGAATATTTTTTTTCATATTTTTCACGGATTTTAACTTGGACTTTTGTAATCTGTGACTAAACCGAAGATCATTAATCGACGCCATGACATTTTGTTCTTTTATGTTTCTATTGCAAATATATATTTTTTAAATAACAGTTCATTTTTTTTATCCAATATCAGTTTATCTTTCTCAGATTCGATGCTAATTTCCAACTTTCTCTCTTTTTCTCTCTCGCTTCTTCCAATCACATACTTCTATCATGACTTAAACAATTTCTTGCCTATTCTCTGTTACTTCCTTTTAATATTTAATTCAGTTATGCCATATCCTATATCAACCATTTTTTCAAATCTTTTCCCAAAGGATGTCAATCGTTCTTTTATTTTGTCATTTATTAAGAACTTCCTGGAAAATAGTTTTTCATTTTGACAGGATCGAAATGAAACAACGCGAAGAAACGTTTTCGTTCTTATTTCATTCGTAATAAAAACACTGAATTAAATATACGAAAGAGAAAGAAAATAAATATTCCAAGACGAAATATTTGAAAGAAAAGAGAATTTCACAGAAAAGCATTTAAATATTTTTAAAAAGTAGTTAAAAAATATCTATACCAATGATATGACGATATACGGGCACACCTCTAAAACTCTTGGCAATCGGAGATTGGTAGCGGAACTCACTTCCTTCAAACACTGACTTCCCAGCAGGGAAAAACTGGCCTTTTCAATTCAATGCCTGTAGAAGTAAACTGGTAACATTGATCAGACCGCGAAATACCATCAGTCATTATGAACGTATGTTCCCTCGACAACGCCCTGTGCCCTGAGAAAATATTGGACCTCAAACTCACACCCGAACTCGTAGAACTCCTTAACACGATCACTTGCTAAAGATGAATATAAAATGTTAGGATACTTGTGCAGCTTCAGTAAGAAGTTGATACCATAATACTATTCTCTATATTTATAAGAGCCAGATCAGACAGAAAATGGAGTAGTGTCGCCATATTTGGGTGCCAGCTTCCCAGACCTTACTTCCCAGGCTTGATAGAGTTCCAAAGCTTCTCCGAGTCTTTTTGGCAAAGAAACATTTTCCCCACTCCAACTTATTTCTCAAAGGAGGAATGTGGCGAGTCACTCACTGTTCTGTTGCTACTACCATGGAAAGTGCCCTGACGAAATATACTTCTTAGTACCACTATATCTAAATTCCTTGTCTAAGATCCGCCATGCTATTTACATTTTAGCAAACCAACAATATTCCTTCCGTGTTGCATCGTTGATATAAAAGTTCAACACAAGCAACTTCTTTTGAACCACTGCCCTGTGGAACAGCCTCCCTGAGGATATTTCCCTGATCATTACAAGCTTAACAGATCGAAGTCTAGTCAAACGTCATGTTCCGCTCCTATTCAATAATCACTATAATGACATTAGTAACATTAGATAGTTACACATAATCAATCCGAAAATGCCAGCAAAATTAAAGTATAAAAACTAAAAGAAAAACATGATCCTTGAAATAATACACATACAAAGATTACAAATACGACATACTTGGCATACGACACAGCACTTTAAGACTACGTATCATCACTCACCAGTTCTACAAACTCACCAATTGTATCTTCCTGTTCTGAAGATGACATAAGAAAGTTGAAAGCTTGGAAAAGTTTTTTTTTGTAATTTTCATCAGAAATGAACCGCAGACAGATACTGTCTGAATTTCCTCCTTGTTTGTGAAGGACTGTTCGTAATTTGCAAAAGTCGATCATTACAATTAATCGACACAAAATATCTGTCTAATTTTATAGTATTAATTTAAATATGTGATGCGTAAATAAACAGAATATATATACAGGGTTATTCAAAAACAATGAACAAGTTTCATGATGCATTGTTTATTGATATGTCATCATAGAATGAGTCAGTGACGATTTGAAAGTTGAGTTGCCTAAGTTTTGGATGACTGCCACAGGGAGCGCTGTAGTCGCGTCGTATCTCTGGCAACGTTCAGTTGATTGTTTACTCTCGGAATGGCGAGTCCTCGGCAAACGGCGTCTTGCGTTCTAAGAGATCGGAAAAACAAATACGGTTGTCATGGTTCCGCGTGCTTTTCGAAGATAATTCGATATTATTCTGCACTCTTTTAAGACCTTTCGACGCTGGTTTATACAGGTTCAAGAGAGTGGGTGTCTTTTTAAAGGAAAAAACAGTTCAGGACAACCACGTGTTTCCGGGGAACAAGTGGCGAGAATCCGTGCTAGGTTTGAGGGAGTCCACGGAAGTCCACGAATCGAGCTAGCCGTGAGGTTGCGTGTGCTTGATGGCGTCTACATTTGCAATCTTATAAACTACGGCTCGTTCAGGCACTTACCAAGACCTTGCTTTTTCAGGTTGGGCTGCGAGATTCCCAGACCCGACCGTGTAGATTTTTTTTTTGTTTTTTAGCCGTTACGTAAAAGTCGCTTTCATATTTCACCGCTACCTAATAACATCGATGACCTTAACAACGAATAAAAACAGCGATCAACTCCGGAGATCGTGATATTCTAATACACGTCTGGGACGAATTCTCTTATCGCATTGATGTTACCCTTGCTTCAGGTGGTGGTCACATTGAACATATGTAAGACAGGAGAGAAAGTTGATTGTCAGTAGAATACTTGCGACTTGTCATGAGGTTTCTATTGCTTTTCCTTATCAAAATATTGCGTAATGAAATCAGATCTCTCTTTTTTAATAACTCTGTATTTCAGAAGAATTAATGAATTTATCTTTTATCCGATAGTTTTATTCCTTTAAATATCAATATTTAAGAAGGAATATGTGCGCTCTGACGTGTTTTGAATCTGCCTTTCACTTTTACATTCGAAGTTAAAGGAAAAAGACAAAAACATTTTATTCTTAAGAAATTGTTTTGTTTAAATTCCCCATGTGACATTTCAACGGGGAGAGGTTTATTACTCAAAAGGATAACTATTACCTTGCTGGGTTTTGAAGCTTGCTGAGACAATCTACTCTACACGCGCCGGATCAGACGGCGGATTCTTCTGAAATGAAGGACCAATGTGTATATATATATATATATATATATATATATATATATATATATATATATATATATATATATATATAAAGAGAGAGAGAGAGAGAATGTTTTCATTGGTCATTGCAGCTGATGTAATAGCGTTTCCCCCATCGAGGTGTGTTTGGTCGATTTGAACCTTTTAAAACACTTTATTCTACATTCAACACCATCACTTGATAAAACACCAGAAGTGTTGAAACAAAATGGCTATTTTTGTAGTGATTTCTTAATATATTTACGTTATAAATCCCGAAAAAATTACACACACGCACACACACACATATGTATTCTATAAATCGCTCTCTCTCTCTCTCTCTCTCTCTCTCTATATATATATATATATATATATATATATATATATATATATAATTAAAAAAGTAACTTCTTATTTTATGTATGATGGACTCTCCCATCCTGTAAGATTATAATTAGACGGAAGTGTTCATCAGACATGAAATAGGGGTTACAATTAAATCACCTAATAAATCTTAAATCACTACAGCGCCGTTCATCTTCGCGTGACAATTACGGCATTGGTGACATGCCCAGAATGCTTCTTAGACCACGAAGATGATATGTGCTGAGGTGATTATATGTTTGCCTATGCACACTTATCCAAGGTCGGCTCCGCTGACATGGACATATATTACGTATTCTGGACGTGGAGGAATTCCAAGGTCCTTCTCCACACGGAACTGGCCACTGGCAAGAGGACACAAGTGCGATTTCATCTTCGCTTCAGTGACGTCTGCAAACGGTGTAAGAGAGCATGGACATGAAGATCGAGCCATGGGAAGACGTCACCAACGATCGCTCGCACTGAAGTTGCGATTTACATCGAGAGATGCAGCAAGGCGAGTGAGACGAAAGCTTGTCGCTGGGGAGAATCGTGCTTGACGGAAAGAAAACAATAATACTACATCGAGGGAGAGCGTCTCTACATGCATTCGTTGTAATCGAGAGTGTCACTCTCTTGTGGGCATGTACAACTATAAGAGATGCTACACCGGCATCAGCATCTTAACCATGACTCAAGAGACGGACAAATGTTAAACACCTACACATTGTGCGATGGGTAAATTGTCGCCATATTAAATATTTAATTTCCTGAATGAGTGTTCATTTTTATTTTCTCAACTATTCACAGTCAGATGGGCAACGTCTGTGAGAAACAGAGCACAGTGACGCAATTCACTCCACGAGAATGTTTGAAACAGCTTGCAGTACTTCTTGGCATTCGTGCCGGAAGCTCTAATAAGAACATTTCAACATGTTCGCGTGTCAATCTGAGTGACAATGAGTTGCATAAGTCGGATGGTGATTACAAAAATACGACTGCTGGGAAAATTCACTTTGATAATTCTGATGAAAAGAAAGAACTCACGAATTTGTTGGCGAGAGCCTCAAACTCAACATGGAAACGTAACTTAAGATAATGTTTGCAACCACATGATCACTTACATCTTCCTACCTATCTTCCCACACTGCAAACTCCTTGATTGTCACGTGTGAGGCACAGTTGAGAGAGAGAACACCAAAACTCCTTGTAATACGAAAGATGAACTGAAGGCAAGTATTATGGCAGCATTAACCAACTTAAACAAGGAGACCGTCGTAAAGGTAAGCAGGAGAATCCGAAGTTCTCTGGAAATCATAGTTGAAACCAATTACGATTTCATTGAACGAATTTACTCTTTTGTATTTCAAGATATTTTTGTGTAATTTTGATCAATATATCTCTTAAAATGAGATGTCATTTTCACTTTTTTCGTAATTTAGAAGAGAATTTTACATTGCACCTTATATATAATACGTGAAATAATTCTAATGTTTAGTCATTTTGAATTATTTATAGGACTTTTTTATTTTTAAAAAAGCATCTGTTTGCTTTAAAACTCTTTATCATAAATTTCTTCACATTCTTCTTTTTAATTATAGAAACAATTAGTGACATATGTTAGCCACATTGTTAGAAAACTTCATTAAAGAACTTAATCCATAAACGGTTGTTTTTTATGGAATTACGTGTGTGGCAGAGAAATTCATACACTAAGAAGGATGGATGTAATACCTCTTAAATCTTGCATGCACCGATTTCAAATCTTTCTATTGTGAACTGCTTTGTTTAATTCCGCAGAAACTAATATGTGACTATTCAATGATTACAGTATTTCCTATTGCTGAAAAACTCATCACCAGCAGATATGACGTCATAATACCTGCGGTAGTTGTTCCCAGACAACTGAATATTTTTCATAATGGTGAACAGAGGATAATCTATTCTGTAGAATAGGGAGGTTGATCAAACCAATTGATAGATTCACAGAAGCCATTGAAACCAATGATTTGTGAGCTGGAACATTGTTCTTATGAAAGAAAACACCTTTTGTCAGTTTTTCTGGGTGTTTCGATTTGATTTACTTTAGTATTTGCTTCAGCAATTTTGCAAGGTGCTTTCCATTAATGGTGTGATCCTTTTGAAAACACTCAATAAAGAGAGTGATTTTTGCTGATGAAATGAACATAGTCTTCTTTTTGGGCTGCTTCCAGAACGTGGATTGTCTCTTAATCTCCGGTTCAAAAAGATGAACCCAGCATTCTCCTGGCTTAGGAAATATTTAAGGAAAACAGATTAATCAGCCTCAAACCATGTCAGATTGTTTAATGGTGTGAACAGTCTGGTGCGGTTTTGAGTATGTGAGAGAAAATGTATAACCGACTGAGCAGAAAACTTCATTATGCCAATTTCTTCCTAGATAAATTTCTCAAAACTCTCACGGTATGTGCTAATCGTATTGGTTACTTCATCTATAGCCAACCTCTTATTATAAGTTACCACGTGGTGAACGCATTTGATATATTCCTCCATGGATGTTTAGGTGTTCAAGACCCTTCATTCCCATGCTAAATCCAGCTGCAATCTTTTCCCAATTTCGATAAAACTGGAGAAGTATTATATTATGTAACAAACATGTCTGAAAATAACTTCTTGGGTGCTAAAAAAATTTCTGCAGGAAATTCATAAAACGACATTCCCAAAGTTTTACATTTTCAAGTTGCTAATAGTTACTATTGAATATTATTGGAGTAGTCAGGGATCATTATATAAGGAAATAAGTATACTACACTTCAGAAATTTAACAGGACCAATGTTATTTTGAAAATGGGGCACAAGCGTAGTTGTTTCCACTTTAAACATAATAAAATTATTATACATTATATGATTTTGCTTTCGTCAAAATAGCCGCATTTAGCATTGAATAAGGCAGCACAATTTTTTAGCATTCGTTGCAAAACTAATTCTATATTTTTTCCAATATCTCTAAGAGTTATATTTCATATTTTAAAGCTCTTCTGCCAAGTTGATTCCATGCTAATTCTAGTGGTAGCTTCAAACATTTGTACTTTAGTGTATGTATATATATATATATATATATATATATATATATAAACCGTGAATAAATTGACATTATTATTGATAACATATATGGGGGGGGAATGTTTTAATAGAGAAATAATTCAAAATTGCCGTGAGATAAAGAGCTGGATTA
>CAHIKZ030001095.1:162500-282500 GCA_903632075.3 Acanthosepion pharaonis | reverse complement strand
TACCAACATAATGCGATAGAACAGAATCAAACGTAAAACGACAACAACAACAACAGCAATAAGTATTTGTGTCGAAAGAGACACGATTGCATTTTGTTGAAACGAATCCACCCTGCTAGCGCCAGGAGAACTGAAATGGAAAGAGACAGTAGAGTGTAGCGACTGTTTTACACTTAGTATGTTTTGACGTGACAACCGATGATTTGAGAAATGACTCAGCAACTTGACTGCTCTCTGAGCTTTGTTGTTATATTTAATTCAACTGTGATTTTCAAATCAGCAGATGTTGTACAGCTTGTAACATATCTGACGACGCATGTTTGTTATTTTCTGATTTTTTAGGAATAGAAGACTCGATAGCAAATCTGAGTTCACGAGTTGATTTGAGTAGCTCTCAGATATATTGACGAGAAAGGTTTTTTTTTTGTATTTACAGCATTAAATACAGATATGGCTACACATTTATCGCTTATATCATTCTTGGGCCTCTGCATGAATTTTGGTAAGTATATTATGATTTTGTGAAGTTTTACTTTTTATAGCACTGCTTACAATATCATTGTGTGAATTATAATTAGTAATTGTAATTTTATGTATTATCATCCTTCACGTTTGGTTATCTGGGAGCATGCTCTCTTTGATGCTTCAGATTTGTATCTCTAATTCTTGGAGTAGAATTTTCATTCTGAGTCCAACAATTGTTAATATTTTGTTTCTTTTATGTTAATACCTTTGGTTGAATATTGACATTTAAACTGGGTTGCATGGACAGGATTTAAATTTTATAATATGTTAGACTGTATGCTTCACATCCAAGAGCTAAGTATGCTTCATCATCAGCATCATCTGGATGTCGTCACTCTTGAAGTGATATACGAAAATCCTCAAAACAAGTCTTATGTTTTATTTTGGTTTGGGACTATTATTTTAAGAAAAAATACAGCTATCTATATTTGAAGCAAACTTCATCAAATTTACATTGAATTATATATATATATATATATATATATATATATATATATATATATATATATATATATATATATATATATATATATATATATTTATAAAGTTTAACTTCATGTTTTCATCCTTGGAAGAGAGGTCTGATGATCCAGGTAACAAGAAATTCCCTGGGGAAATAAATTATATCCATGGAAACTTAATGTTGTCAGGTTTCTTTATATATATATATATATATATATATATATATATATATATAGAGAGAGAGAGAGAGAGAGAGAGAGAGGAGGAGGGAGAAAGGAATACGAGACTAAAAAAATGGAAGCACCTATATAATGTCGAATTTTGTAATTTTGCCAAGGCATGTTAACAATAGAATTCATGTATTGATGCATGACATTACAATACAGGTGTACATATGCACATTATACAAGTCTAAAATGATTTAGTATTTTGATGTGTAAACATTTGTTTTCATGACGGCCCTAATATTTCATGCCATACTACAAACTAAATTCTTTAGTAAGTTGAATTTCTTCGATTGATTTTTCCGGCATTTCTTTAATGCACGAAAAAGGTCACCTTGTTCGCTTTCCTATTACGGGCGGGTTCGTCCATTATCGCCCAACAGTTTTCAATTGGGTTAAGGTCAGAATATCTACTATGTTACGGCAATTGACCATCGTCGCGTTTCTTCTTTAGATAACGTTTATTCTTTGAGGCTGTATACTTAGGTTCGTTATTGTTACTAAATCATTTTTGACTTGTATAATGTACATACATTCACCTCAATTAATACACTCTATTGACAAAAGAATTCTGTTACTTGTCCTGGTAAAATTAATAAATATCGTCTTTTTTATGCGTGGGCCTATTTTTGCCTAGTTCTGTATATATATATATATATATATATATATATATATATATATATATATATATATATATATATATATATATATATATATATATATATATATAAAAAGATAATGAATATAGAATCAAGACTTAGAGCCTAACGATTGAATCTAGTATGATTGACTCCTTTTTTAAATTTTGTGTTGACATCTATGTTTACTTTTATATTTACACACTTTTATATCTCTCTGATATTGAGAACGTTATCCCGTAAATATAACACATTTTAAGTCTATATTTCTTCATATATATATATATATATATATATATATATATATATATATATATATATATATAGATAGATAGATAGATAGATAGATAGATAATGTTCCAAACAAATTACCATCTGTATTTGCTATCACACGTATAAGTTGCACATTATTGATGTATATTGTTTTTATGCACTCTTTGTCTCCTTTTTTTTTTATGCAATTGATTAACCATGGACAGGCTATATTTTAAATTTTGTATACGCAAATGACAATTCAAGTTTTATTTCTTCTTCTGTCTACATAAAAAAGAACTGGGTCTTCGGAGACTTTTATCAAATTCACCATAAGAAATGGATAGTAAGTGTACACATTTTTTTTTGGATTTTGTTGACTTAATTCCATTTTTCTAAATCTGAAAAGTGTTTGTTGATATTTCTGGGATAGTCAATAAGAGAATGGCTATTTAATAATTTAACCCTTATCATATACTTATAGAATTATTGAAATTAAACCATTGGAGATTATAGGATAAAGTTTGACAACAGCTAAAAGGAAAAAAAAATGTTGATATTTGGATGATCATGTTGAATCAATCTCAAAGGAATGATGCATATCCGTAATAATAATAATAATAATAATAATAATAATAATAATAATTTTGATAAATGCCGATTGTAAACTTTCAACGATGCAATAAAATAATTTCAATCATTTTAGACTTGCCATTAAAACGGTGGAGTTTTAACTGCTTTTACAACGGATTCCGATTATACTGCATATATTAAAGCAAGTCATAATGAGTGAAAGATTACTTTGAAATATTCTCTATCCAGAACAAAAAAAAAAAAAAATTGACATGAAATATGGCTCAGTGACGACTAAGTTTTATCCGATGTGAAAGGGTTAATGAAACTTTCGATAATAACATAATTTCCCTAAATCAATAACAAACACATGAACAATTGAAAAATTGTACAAATTATTCTATGGATTATACCATTATCCAGACACATTCAGGAATGGTTTTAATCATTCGGAAATGCAAGGAAATTTGATGAATAAGAACAAAATGCAAATATCTTTGAAACAAAGCAAACTTTTTAGGTCATTCAAATTCAAAAAAAAAAAAAAAAAAAAAAAAAAAAATATGTTACAAAATTTGATCTCTTTTCAGACGAGGCGTATTGAAACGGATTTCCCCTCTTTTAAATTCTTTTTAGTAATCCACCGTTACTACTGCTGATATCAAAAAGTAACCTTCTAGTCACCTGGATTAATGCAAAATTAATAAAAAAAAACAAACCAGAAGGATTGTGTTAGTGTATATATGCCGTTAAAAAGTAACCTTCTAGTGATTTCCAAATAAAAACCAGTATTACCTAATGGGAGCCAATTAAGAGACTAACAAAATCTGTAATATATATATATATATATATATATATATATATATATATATATAATAAAAATTAAAAAAGGCACTAATATTCCATGGTCATAATTTATTCCATTGGAATCGTAAATACGATCCAAATCATCAGACCTACAAATTCAAAAATGAAAACAGAAAAAAACAACTCCGGAAATCAAAACAGAATTTAGAGAAAGTGTAAGTATGAGGAAGAGGGACATGAAACTTTAACAGAGAGAATTTTAGGAGATGTGGGTGGGGGGAATTTAAAAAGAGGAGAGAAAGAAAGTCGACGGATGTCTAATGCATAAAAGATACATTTCGTGGTGACATACATACATCACAGACAATTAGAAGTTAGGATAGGGGTAGGGTCCACTAATTATCTATATATATATATATATATATATATATATATATATATATATATATATATATATATATATATATATATGTCAACATAGGAGTGAAGAAGGCAACAAGGGAAGAATATATGTACCCAGTTCGAAGGAGACAGATTGATAAGGAGGAAAATCAGTAGTTATGACAAAGCATGTATAATAAAATGAAAAAAAAGCGATCGTTCTATTTTTAAACATAAAATCTTTGTCTATTTCAAAATGGAGAATAGTTACAACCTAATAATATAGGATAATCCATCTTTCTAATTACAAAATGAAGAGGGAACAAAATCAGCAGTTTCAAAATATCCTATAAGATAATGCAAAATCTGATATAGAAGAATGAATAGAGTCACACACTCGGACAACTTTTTCTTATTAGATCATGTAGTCCAATAATATCCTTATAACGTGGAGATAGCAAAAGATAAAAGCCCAAATCACAAAATACTTTTGATTTCATTACTTGGACTAAACATTCCAATAAAGGAAGCGTCAAAACACACACACACATATATGTGTTTAGATGGCATAGTCGTCATATAATACAATCATAATCACAGCATACTACTATTAATAATAATTATTCTTAGAAAAAATATATATAATATAAAACATAAATATATAGATGCATATTTATATATAACAAAATATGATAAATGATAAAAAACTAAGATAATTATAATAATAAACTAGGAATAAATATAAGTAAAATATAGATAACAATAAAAATAAGTAAAATAATAAATAATTACAAATAACAATAAAATAAAAAGTTCATCAATAACATATAATGTTATGTGGCAAAGTTGATATGAGCGCGCATGCGCGCGTGTAGACGTGTATGGGACAAGCGCATGCAAATGAATATACATATAAACATATACTTGTGAACACATGTACACGTATATGCTTACACCAATATGCAATAAAAAACATTTTCAAGTGCATTTCCCGCAAATTCAATGTTATTAATGTAATTTGAATTTTTTTTTATGTCGACACTTGACAATAATTTCATTCGTTTGTCTCTGCAGTCAACCAGCATTTTTCATTCGATTAAGATTTTTTATCTTGTATGCATAGATTGCATCTATTCCCGAAGTTGATGGAAACTTGAGACTGAGAGTTGTTGCCCTATTTAATCTATGAGATGAAGACAATACATATAACTATACGAAAACATTCAGAGAGAGAGAGAGAGAGAGAGAGAGAGAGGAGGAGAGACAGGAGGAGAGAAGTGTTATTAAAAAATTTTGAGTAGAAAGGCTGGTGATTGTAGAATACCTGTTTCCATCTCCAACCGCATAAAACGATGTATACTTTTTTATTAATATGTAACTTCGGAAAGATGGTAGCTTGTTACACAACATTTACTGATTTACAGATGTCTCCAACTGCGCTGTTAGATTTAGTTCTACAATTACAAGAGAGCTTGTTATCTGGTAATGTTGTAGTCAGAAAATGATGTTAATATTTATCCTTATCTGAGTCAAAAAATGTTACATATATTGTTTGTGCAGGAATCAATGATTTTGAGATTTTCTATTGAAAGGATTTTTACAGTGGTGCTGTGATTAAAATGTTTATCGATTAAATTTAGAAAATATCTACCAATATATACATTGGATGTTTTGCAGAAAGGTGGGTTAAACAATGTTTTCTGTTGTTGGTTCCATTATTTTTATTGCCTTTCAAAAATTCCTGCTAAATTAACTCTTACTGAGGTCATCGTTATAAGTGATTTTACTCTCATTGAAGATTTAATTTGTAGGAGATAATCTATTGATTCTAGTGTTTACAATCTTAGGGATTTGTCTAATTATTGAATTTGCGTGATTAGATTTGACATTTATATAAATTGTACATAGAATGTCCTTCTGAAATGACTTAAATGTTTTGTTTGAAATATAATACGTGATATCTAAGAAATTAACTATTTTAGGGATAGATGGGATTTCAATTTTGAAAAAAAGGAATTTTAAAGACATTATAATTTTTTTCTGTATTCTAGGAGATAGTAAATCCTGAATACCTGGGATGAAAGTACGTTCATATATATATATATATATATATATATATATATATATATATATATATATTTATATATATATATATATATATATATATTACAAAGGAGAGAAGCTGCAAATATCTTTAGGTATAATGTTGAATTTTTAAATAATTTTGATTTTATTTTTATTTTACATATTTTTGCTTCACACGTTTCGTTTCTTGTGATTTCTTCAGGCGAAAAAAGGAATTCATTATTACTGATGTTTTCTGATGTTTAAGCATTTTCTTTTGTCTGTTGTAGTAATCAAATCTTTCTTCACTTATGGAGAAATATTCTACTGCTTATGGTAATCAAACAATTAGGATTGGACAGAGAATGTTCGAAAGAACGAGTTCTTTCTTCTTATCCTTTTATGACCTCTCTATCTTTTTACATATATCTCCATTTGTATGTATTGTGTGTGTTTGTTGTGTGTTTTTGTATTTCTTTAAGGCATACGCTACCAGGTATCCCTTCAATGGGTATATTGGTATATTTTCCAACCAATCAAAAGGCTGACATTGTTAATTTCATCAGGCGCAACATTTTTGTAACTTGTTGTTAGAGATGATGATGATCATAATATTGAATATTATGCTTACACTTAATAATGATAATATGATCAGCCGCTGTATTATATGATAAATATTTCTGCTGACTGACATATATAATATTAAATAATGATAATTTATTCTTGAACTTTACCCTACAGGCAAATATCTATATTCAAGTAAGAAAAACCTGGTTGATAATAAGAAATACCAAATGAAACATACGCATAATAAATACACCTGTATTACCTGAAATCAATATCTGGATGAAAGAATGAGATAAGTTAGAAAAGCACAGTAATTTGCTTGAAATGTGTACTGATGATGAAATATTAAGCCTAGCTTCGCGTATATTTTAGTGTTGCCCTTGAAATTGTGCTTAAGCACCAAACTAAAATAATGTCCAATTAAATATACACAGATAATTTGAGATTATCTAGTCCTCACTCTTGATTTAGACTGACATGATACTGAGAAGGATATAAAGATCTGTGGATTATCCTTTTAAAATTATCTCCAGAGGTAAAATCACACCCATTGTCTTTATGCAAATTCATGAAACCTTCCTTCAGACCACATACAAAGTTTTAAGTAAGATGAAAAGTTAAACGAATGGATCTATATTGCAAGGTATATTTGTTCGGCCTCTCCAACAAGGCTGACTGGGACACAAGGTCGTTTTAACGCGAGGGGACGCCATATAAATATACTTAAGCATACAGGGCAAGGACAGAAATGATATTTGCCCAACTCACGCGACCACTGTCACACTGACATAGGTATTACACAAAAAAAAACCTTTAGTGAAATCAGAAATTTCTGCCGTATGGTTGGAATCCCTGGGGTTGAACAACATCTCCCGTCTAAAATGAGAGGAATCATAGCTTCATTTACATCCAAAGAACGTTAAACACGCTTCAGTAAATGCTTATTGGCTAATGGTTAACTTCTGTGGCTGGTAAGTATAGAGAGTTGAGCGAATGCTAGAATATTAAACCGATTCCCCAGCCTGTTGTTAATGAAGTGCTGGTAATGATCTGGAAGAAATTTGTAACATATTTAAGTAATTACTTAGATAGGTAACGCTCAAACAAGAATGATACTCAAAAGAAATAAAATACTACATTTTATACTCTAGATTCGAAGACATTTGCTCTCATTTAATTTTCTGTGTACGCCATTAGTTAGCAATGTGGGAGGAAATAAAGTAATCATCTCAGAGTGGGTGTTGACATTCAAGAAGCCATCGTTAAGGAAAAAAAAGCGAAAACATGTAGTCATAATAACTGACTTGTATAAATTAGGAAGAAAACTACGCCACGTAGCGCCTATATTTTCATAAGGCCGGCAGCAAGGTCACAACGTAACGAAATATGAAAACTAACACCACGGTGAGAAATAATGGCTCGAAACCTCTACCTATTATACTTAGACGTTTATTCAGTGCTACATTTACTCGGTTGATATGTGAATTTTGGGGTCTACTACTGCACCATGCCGAACAAAAATGTTGTGTACGATACACCTAATTTACATAAGTGGAGTACCGACCATATAAATATGGGTTGGTACCGGAAGACGGGAGAGAGATAGTAAAAAGTAAGAGATCCAATCCAGAGACTCTGCCCGACTGCGATTAAGTCAACCCATTCTGCAGGAACAGTCTTCCCAAGAATATACCAAAACTAACTGTAAATATTGTGTACCTTTTCCTTGTTTCAATACATTTTGTTAACGGACATTTTGTGTTGTATTATTATTATTCCGTGCTTATCCAAGTTTCAACAAAAAATATCATCAATTCCCTTTGGTTCTTAATCCTACCAAATTGCTGCCCAACGCAACATCACATTTTTTCTTCCCCATCAGTCATGCGAACGACACTTAGATTATCAGATATCGACCATAAAATACAAAAAGACTGATCGAGATAAAAATTACAAACTGTTCCACTCCAATGAAATATCTTTGAGAAAATCTGAAGCTAAAATATTTAATATATATATATATATATATATATATATATATATATATATATATATATATATTTTTAAAGACATTTTTATGTTTAACGTTGTTTTTTATAGATACAAGTATTTAAGTAAATGCTCTGTTTATGATAAACAGTATTAAATAACATTTACCGGCCTGAATACTTGTATCTATAAAAATTACGTTAAACATAAAAATGTCTTTTAATAAATAAATTGTCGGACCTGGTACATTTCTTAATATATATATATATATATATATATATATATATATATATATATATATATATATATATATAAAATATATAATATAATAAAAAATAATGAAAAAGGCTTAAACACTAATATTCCATGGTCATAATTCCATTGGAATCGTAAATACGAACCAATTCATCAGACCTACAAATTAAAAAAGAAAACAGAAAAGAAGAACTCCGTAAATAAAAATAGAATTTAGAGAGAGTGTATATTCTATTTTTATTTCCGGGGTTGTTCGTTTGTGCCATTGAGTTGTAATTTGGATTCCATCCTCCTGAGATTTGATATATATATATAATTATATATATATATATATATATATATATATATATATTGAACACTAATATTATTAATATCTATCTATCTATCTATCTATCTATCTATCTATCTATCTATATATATATATATATATTTAAATATATATATATTTCATTACAGAAAGCATATTAAATGAAGCCATACAACTGGCACAGCTAAATGTAAAAACTCACGGACGGTGATATAAAATAATCAAGCATTGCCGCAAATCCCTGCTGTTCCACAACAATGAACCATGGGCAAAAGACACAAAACCACAACCTGTTTGACGTAACAATGGGTAGCTACGATGGAGCAGAAATATGCGAATTAGTAGGCATACTCATCCTATCATACCTGGCCAGAATCCTGGAGAGAAAGGACAATTATACAGAGATGACGGTCTTATCTTAATAAGGGAATCCAATGGCCCCAAAGTAGACAAATTCAGGAAGAAAATAGTGAACGCCCTAAAAAACATTGGTTCATAATAGAGATAAATGCAGGCACAACTATAGTAAACTTCCTTGACGTCACTCTTAACCTGATCAACAACACATATGAACCATACAAAAAGAAAATGACACACCAACTTACGTACACACATCCTCCAACCATCCACCTTCTATCATCAAACAAATACCAAAGTCAATCAGCCGCAGACTATCTGAGAACTCATCTAACATGCAAATTTTCAATAGCAAAATAGCACCATACAACGAAGCACTAAAAGCAAGGGTTACACACAACAACTATAATATATACCTCCACAGCCAAAAACGCAGAAACAGAAAGAGAAACATTATCTGGTTTAACCCACTGATATAACAAAACTGTTAAAAAAACGAACATAGGCAAAAATATTCCTAAACTTAATAGAAAAACACTTCACTGAAGAAAACAAATTATCAAAAAATATTTAACAAAAATAACGTAAAAGATCAGTTACAGCTGTACAAAAAACATAACAGATATAATCAAAACCACAACAAAAAATGACAACCTACAAAAATGTAACCAAGGATCCTATATGCAACTGCAGAAACAGAGCAACATGTCCACTCCAGGGAAATTGCCAAATTACGAACACAATATACAAGGCCAAGGTAAGTACAAACAACAACACTATGCACTACATCGGTGCCACCGAAGGTCCATTCAAGATGAGGAATAACAATCACAACCTTTCATTCAACAACAGGAAATATTCGACAGCACAACACTTTCTACATACATATGGCAGCAAAAAAACAAAAACATCACACCAACAATAAGTTGGGAAATATTGATAAGCCCCTGCCTACAACAACATTACGAAAAATGCCTACTTTGCCTACACGAAAAAGTAGCAATAATATCACACAAACCGCAAAAGAACTTACTAAACAAAAAATCAGAGATAATCTCCAAATGTAGGCATGAGAACAAGTATCTATTATCCGAATTCATACCAAACGGATAAAACAGACAAACCACCAACAATCACAATTTAATTTAAAGATACCATCAAAATAATTGCACCTATCATTATTATAATTGCACCACCATTAGTAATCACTTTTACCACCTTACAATATCTATTAACTATCAATATTATCATTACCACCTACACACAGCACCATCACTTACATCACACCACTATTAACATATAATCCACTACAATCTTTTTACCCCCCAGCATATCTAATACTTTAAAACAATATGATCAGATATAATTTCCATATGTAACCATGAGAACAAACACCTATTACCAGGCAGCTTTAATATAATAATAATAATTTTGTAATAAAATTATAGCAATCTTCAACCACCATAATTTTACATAGAATACCTATTATCAGGATTTATACCAAAATAAATTAATACATATAACAAAAAAAAAAACAAAAATAAAACACCAACAACCACTTTTTAGTTCAAGCTACCACCACTATAAATATTCATGGTTTTATCATTCTCCCACCACCGTTACTAATCATTTCTACCAATCTGCAATTTCTTCCAGTTTACAATAACAATTAGCTAAAACCTAAATAGCATTGTCTCCAATCCTTTGAAACATTACTATCACATCATATCATATAAAACCCGTTATTAAATTAAACATCACCATATAAATTAAACAATAAAACATTACAATTTTTACCTGTTACATATACACAGTCACCAAAACAAACAAATAACCAGCTTTAAATATAACAAATAAACCCCATTTTTTCAAAATTTAAAAATAAATATAAATAATTTAATAATAATTTTTACCTATCATAATTTTACACAAACCCCACCACACATATATATACATACATGCGAGATAATATTTTTCAAATATTTTCAACGGAAAAAAAAAAAAAAAAAATTTCATAATATGACATGGATACATTCACGAGACAATAACGAGAAATTTCCGCCACACTTCCAATGTTTAAATTTCAACATTTCAACATACAAATGCGTATGTATAGACATAACACCCGTAACATACATGTGTCATAGCCGAAACTGTCTACATATGTTTATATATATGTATGAGTCCCCGACGGACGACCAAGTATGTATATGTATATGTGTCTGCATACATCGATGTTTGCGTTAGTACGATGAATGACAAAACGACGAAATCTCCCCACCACTTTGTCACCAATACACGCAATCTACATAAACCCAAATTTTTTAAAACAGTAATCAGTTTGTCTGACGATCGCCAAAGCGTGAAACCCAACAAAACTCACATCTATCCAACTAAATATATTTAAATATATATATATATATATTTAAACATATATATATATATATATATATATATATATATATATATATATATATATATATATATATATATATCTTAATATGCACAAGTACATTTCTGAATCAGCTGGGGGTCTGTATGTATTCATTTAATATAACAATGATTTAGGTTAGTGAGATATATATTAAAGACCATTAAAGTGCATTGCACATAAAATAAGAATTAATTAAAAATCTACAATACCACATATATAATATGTTTTCCTATTTATCTATTATTAAATTGATTCTATATGTTAAATATGAAAACAATTAAGAAGCTGGACAAATACATGGATGTTTTCAGAGAAAATAAAATACGTCATTTATGCTAACTTAACTGAAAAATGTGTACTATTTAGTAAAGCTTAGCTTTGTCCATGAAAGAACTTGCACAGTTATGCAAAAAATAAATATCCAAAAGATAGATAAAAACTGGATATCCCGAATAGAATTTAATGACAAATCCCAGATGGCCTATATAGAATTTAATGCCCATATGAAACATTTTTCCAAGAAAACTTGACCTTAGCTGAAGTCATTATTTATTGGGTTGCTCGCAGTTGATATCAGCATAAACATTGCCCTCAATGTTACAACAGAGGGAAAAAGGTGCGTAATGAATATTAATAGGTGGATATTTAATATGCTCTCAGAGACACGTGTCCTTCACTAGATATCAGTGATTGTCCCTGATATAGAAACTAATCCATCTACCTCGCTGTGATTAGGTAATGCATTGGGTGAATAAGAGTGTAACAGATAGATAGATAAGCCTTCCACATAACATAGAGGGGAGAAAGATTATACTTCATTTGCGAGAAAAGTCGTCACGTTCGAAATAAAGACAAAATTCGATAGTTTTTCACAGATTCCATGAGTGAATAAGGCATAATTTATGTATGCGGGATTTAGATTGTGTTCTATTTTCTGTACATCGCAGCCGTATTGATATTTATTTGAAAACGGCACGAAGACAGTAGATGCATATAATGTAAAAAAACGCTACAATATATTGGAAACATACTAGTACATAATAGAGCACTTCGTTGTCTCGCTTGACAAATTATGACTGAATAGTGAGTTCGATCAGTCAGTTATGTGCCATGAGTTATACACCCTTATGCAATCATGTATCTTTTGATACATAACTGACGAGGCAGATATTTTTCCTGCAGTATGTTGCCATTTCTTTCAGCGGTTGAACCCGGTCTATCCTGCTATTTACGAAAAATATTCATATCGTTCCAACTGTGGCACCATGCATAGTTAGAAAGCTGAAAAGAAATATTCATAAATATATGATTTGTTTTTTACGGTTTGTCAACCATTTGATAATTATTTAGGGCTGAAAAATATTTCGGGGTTAGAATAATTCTTTCTTTACATTCAAGCGATCTGGGAGAAAGAAAGAAAAGAAGAAGAAAAAGAAAAAAGAAAATATAATACGAAAACCCGGTCATAAGCGAATAAACACACGCTCGATTGATACATTACAGATGTTGGTCAAGCACCTGACCTACTTCCGTGTCCACGAAAATGAGAGTTTGTTATCAATTTGGTTGAAGAAATAAAAGTTTAGAGACAATGGAAAAAAAATATGATAGGTAACAGGTTGGGAGTTTATCTAAGGATATACAGGCAAACCATTAATACGAAAAACCCAGACAATCCCAGAATTGAAAATGGAGCCACACAAGGTGATGTTAGAGAATGCTTTTTGAGATAATTAAGATTTTTGTTATCAAGCCCGAGCGAAAGAAAAAAGTGAAATATTTTTATTAGTTCACGAAAAACGACACCCAGTCTGGGAAAACCTTTCTTAGATCGTATCCAATTAGCGATAAACTGTTTGACAAATAGCGCGTGTAAAAGAAACCGAGAGCGTCATTTCGGTCACGTACGAAAAGGCGAAATTTAAATTTTTGTTTCTTTAAGCAAGGTGTTTCTTCCCCAGAACAAAGCCACGGATTGTCCACGCCCGATTAAAGACGTCACGAAGGAAGGAGGAAAGATACCGACCAGAGCCTCATTGGCCGAAGGCGGTCACATGATACATGAAGGAGGAGGAAAGACACCCGACCAGGACCCCATTGGCCGAGAGCGGTCACATGACGTGCGAGGGAGGAGGAAAGATGCCCGACCAGGACCCCATTGGCCGAGAGCGGTCACACATGACATACGAAGGGCGGGGAAGCGGGTATACGCCCCAGAGGCACAGTAAGGGAGTAGGGTGAAAGTAAGTTACCGAAAAATGGAAAATCCCTAATCAGAAATAAGAAGGGTGGATACGTATTTAGAATTATCAAGAAAACCCTGGCGCCGACAGACCCACCCCAGTTTTCACTGCATCAATAAAACCGAGACCCCAACAGAAATCAGTTGCAGCGCGGACGGCGAGAGAGAGAGTTGCGCCGCGGACGGCGAGGGAGTTTGAGCGGGGACGGCGGGCCCGGTTCATTCGCCCCTTTTGCGGGCAAGAAAGGCCGGTCCGTTTGGCCTAAGAAGAGAAGTTCGTCCAACCCAAGCCGAAGTGAATAAGCTCGTCCAACTGAAGCCGAAGAGAAGAAGTTAATTCGCGCACTGACGGCGGAGATGAGTGAACAGTAATTCAGACTCTGAAGAGAAGAAGTTAATTCGCGCACTGACGGCGGAGATGAGTGAACAGTAATTCAGACTCTGAAGAGAACAGTTGCAGTCACGGACGCCGAGAGAGATCAGCCGTGAACGACAGGCAGAGAGTTGCAGCCACGGACGGCGAGAGAGATCAGCCGTGAACGACAGGTAGAGATCAGCGCCCAGTGTTGAAACCAAACCACACCCCGAAATGCAAATTTCTAGAGAGCAGGCAACTCGAAGCCTTAAAGTTGCTTGGTAGAAGCGTGGTGCCATAGTCCAGAGAACGGGTCGGGAGGTAGGAATAATCTTGTGTAACGAGCAATTAGATATAAAAAGTTGTTACCTTTTTCTTCAATATTTTTGACCTTGTGAGTTTTTATTTTTCTTGTGTGTTATCACCCCCGTTGGACTCAGCTTGCATACGGCCCAATCCCTGTTTGATCCCGTCTGTCTAAGATCTAATCACAACGTGGGTAGGCAGACCGGAGCTCAGTGCAGTTACCCTGGTAACCAGGCGTTGGAAGCGGGTTGGGAACGACGAGGAACCAAAGGGTTACAACGTCACACTTGGAGCAGCGAGGAGCGAACAGCTGGCGCTGCGAACGGGATCGAACGACACAGTCGACGCTGCGACCAGGGGGGACGACGTCACACAACATAAGTGAATCTAATTGATCTGACTGGAATTCGAACTCGGCTCTCCGAGTTCTCACTCCACTATCACACATTCGCTATCCATTACTCTATGGGAGAAATGGATAACAAATAGTAAATAGCAGGACAGACCGGGTTCTATAGCTTTGGATGGAAATTGGTCTACCGTAGAAAGAAATGGCAACCTACTTTATGCGGGAAAAAATCTACCTGGTCAGTCATGTATCGAAAGTTGCATGATCACCTAAACGGGTATCAGTCATGGCATATAACTGACTGAGTTCGATACTCACTGGTTACTCCACACTTTCTGCCTTCGGCACCATCTAAGTTGCACTTTGTAAATCATTTGGTCACTTCGACGTGCAGTAATGTTTAACAAGCTTTTCTCGCATAGATTAAGTTCGACTGATTATTGAGTTTGAAACTCATTGCGTGCTCCAGACTTTAGGGCTTGTGGCACATCTAAGCTATGTTTAGAAAATAAATTCGTGTCCCGTACTTTGGCATTGGATCACATTTCTAAGCTATGCTTAGAAATCACCTTGCTAACACTTAATTGTAATGCTGGGAATCATTTTGTAACTGATAAAAACAGGGTACGTATAAAATGGTGATTATTCAGAAGAATATCGTTCTATACAAATTCATGTATTATTGTACCAAACTTGTAAGAAATGTTAAATTATTATAGAAGTAGAGAACTGAAGAAGATAAATAGGAAATTAATTTCAGTTAAGTTAGCATAAATGACGTATTTTATTTTCTCTGAAAACATCCATGTATTTGTCCAGCTTCTTAATTGTTTTCATATTTAACATATAGAATCAATTTATTAATAGATAAATAGGAAAACATATTATATATGTGGTATTGTAGATTTTTAATTAATTCTTATTTTATGTGCAATGTTCTTTCATGGTCTGGACTTTTTTAAAAGAATTTCACACCAGGCAATGCAGGAGTGTTACTAGCACGCTTTCTTTTTAAAGAGAGTGAAAGTGAGATAAAAGGCTGTGTATAAGAGTGAGGAAACTATAAAAGATGAACGAGGTTGAAGTCAAGAGAAGTTGACGTTACCTTTAAATCTTTGAAGATTGAATTTATCAGGGAAGCGAGTAAGAGAAAGAATGTTCCAGAGTCTATAAGGGGGAGAAATGAAGTATTGGTGTAGATGTGGCGGTAACATTTAACTATTTCAACAGTAAAACCAAAGATCTTCACAAATTCATCAAAAGAAAAGGATCTTGAAGTAGAAATCTCAAAAATGTTGCACACAAGGAAATAAATTCAGTTGTAGATTGACTGGTAAAAGTTGCGATAGCGTGCCTTAAAGAAATACAAAAACATTTACGTGCAAGTACAGATCACACATTACAATGAGCTTTATCGATGTAAAATATGTGTGATCTTAGTTAACATTTTTTTGTTTTTTACTAAAATGCTCAGTGAAAAATGCCATGAAGTCATTTCAGATGTTATTCGATTGGGACCCGAAATGAAGTGTGTATACAACAGAAATAAAAAGAAACAAAAAAATAATGATAATAATAATAATAATCGATACATCAGAGCTATAAAACATTACTTTGTGTGGAATTACTCATTACAGTACAAACACGGCATCAAATCGAAACATCCCATATGTGCAAGAAATACAACAGAAATCAAAGAAAGTAATACTACTACTACTACTACTACTGATAATAATATTAATAATACTAATAATAACAATAGATAGATAGATAGATAGATAGATAGTAGAGAACAAATAACCGGAAAGATTATTAGAAGATAAAATACGAAGGTTTTATGCTTGACCGACGCCACATAAAAATGTGGATTTATAAAGTTTTGCAAGATGAAGTGGGTCACTATCATATCAGTTTTTTTTCGTTTTGTTTTTTAGTAATTTTGTGCTGGTAATTCACAGATTCAGAAATGTAATAAGAAAATGAGAATTGATTAACGGGTGGTACTGTTAGGCAAAAGAAACCTCATATTTATGGCAATAATAATGCTGAAAGTGATGCGCACTTCGAGCCGAGCCGCTTTCTTTGGACTGTTATCCCTGATTTATGTTTTTAATACTATTGTTCACCTAATACATCACGAAAAACGTCGTTCATTTAATGAGTTACTGAATGGTTTTCTTATAAGTGCGTAAGATATATTAATATAGAATTAATATCTGTTATCTTAGATCATGCTTGGGTATTCTGAGAAGTGTACCCACTGAAGTAAGACAACAACGCCCACAGTAGGTTATCTAAAAAAACAACCAAGATTAATCACCAGAAAACACCGCTGAAAGAGTACATTTTATCATGGTGTCGAGAAACCAACTCCTGACAATCTATATAATGCATAAGCAAATTAATAGTTTCGTATATATAACCTAATAATATATTCTTTTCGGCAAGTTGGGAAAATAGAGATTCTTAAGTACTGAAAAAAAAATCAGTAGTTGATCATAGGAAGGAAGAACTGCAGCCTCCTCTTCTTGATAGGAAGATGCAGATTCATAAACAACAAAAATAAAAATTATAATCTGAGTTATAAAATTATATAAAAATGCTTTATTTAACAATCAGTTGTGACCAATTGTTAAATTGAGCAGAGCTTACAGCCATACGTGACTAGCATCCAAATTTGCATTATGCAATATTGAATACTGTGCCTAATGCACATTTGTATATTATATTGTTATCAGATGTGATGGTTACAACTTATATTAGGAATTTTCTGTAAATGGCTATTTACATAGGACATATATTAATCTGTTACGACGATAATAATAATTTGAACGCGATGTAATACAATTTGTTCATATTTTGAAAACACTTGCATGAGTTATGTGTACATTTATAAAAAAAGAACGCACACAGATATATATATATATATATATATATATATATATATATATATATATATATATATATATATTTATATTTACCCGGAGAAATTTATTTTTGTTGAGCTCACTCGGAAGGAAGTGTGCGGTTGTAAACTATGACTATTAATGCTAGTAATGCAAGGCTCTTTGGTAAAGCGAATTGCGTTCTCTCTGTCACTGTGTATTTATTCAAAAATAAATACGCTTAAATTCACTTTCATCCCTGTTGTGCGGCAAAGGCTTAGAAGGTGTAGAATCACCGATTGACGCTAATTCAGCCGGGTTTCGATCCTAGCCATAGGCAACCGGGCGTCTAGACACACTGATAAGTTGTGATACAGCGAAACAGAGTGTCTGTGGATGACAATATATAAGTGCTCAATACACGTGTGAAAAAATAAAATAAACATAAAAATAACATGTAGAGCTTTTACCTGTAAAAATCTGGAGGTTAGTTGAATCTGCTGCCTTGACTTCAACTTTCCACTATACTCAGGTGATCTTTATCAAATGGCCTTTAACCGCTTCAAAAAAAAGAAACGCTGCCTTATTATTTTAAAAATAAAGAAACAAACGGACAACGTTTGTTTGTAATAGAAAGGAAGAAGGAGGATGTGAAAGAAGAAGTTGAAAATGTATCGCTGGAGATCTCTTTTTTTTTTCTTCTTCTTCTTCTTCTTCTTCTTCTCTCTTTCTTCTTCTTCACGTCCTCCTCCTCCATTTCTATTACACCCCAAAAAGTGCTTTTGTTTAATATTTTTGAAAATACTACTATAGCGTTTAATTTAAAAAAAAAAAAAATAATGTGTTAATAGGTCATTTGATAAAAGTCGACTGTAGATACTGTAAGGTTGAAACTAAGGTAGCGCATTCAACTGCACTCTCTCTCTCTCTCTCTCTCTCTCTCTCTCTATATATATATATATATATATATATATATATATATATATATATATATATGTGTGTGTGTGTGTGTGTGTGTGTGTGTGTGTGTGTGTGTGTGTGTGTACGGTGACAATGTAGCTTTAGAGTATAAAATTGCTACATTTATGGCTTAAATGCTCATTATCAGACATTGAAGGCATTTAAATAAGAAAGTAGACAGCGACAGACTATTTTATGCTTACACGTGATCTTTTTTTTTTAAGCACTTCACCCCAAGTAATGTAGGAGTGCCACTACGACGCAAGGGTTACAGAGCTTTGAGAGCAATATTAAAGAGGCACACAGAGGAAATAATACAGAGAAGGAAGTGGAACAAGATCAAGGTATCAGGAGATGTCAATTCTTATTACACTTGAATATTTGAAGATTATAATTATCTGGGAAGGAAGGAAGTGGAACGGAGTTCAACAGACGGGAAGTGTGAGAGAAAAGGCTCTTTGAGTCGAAGAGACGGTTACATTTAACCGTTTCGACAATGTAAGTGATGGAACGAGATTTATAATCACTCGCTTAAATTCGTGCAGTCTGTGAACCAGCGAGAGTATCTCGTCGGAACAGTTGCCGTAAAGATATTCGTCGAAGAGGCTGAGAGAAGTCACGGCACGTCTGCAAGAAAACGACTGTAGATAAGATTGCATATCAGGACATATCGGATTGCATATTCTTCTTTGTATTTTGTCGAGGAACTCCAGACTTATAGCGGGGGCACCAGACCATATATCAGAGCAATATTCCAAATGTAAATATGAAAGTGGACACACACACACACGGTTTTTTTTTATTAAGGGTGAGATTTCCTACATCTTTACTTTACAAAACCATACTCGCCATTCCATCCTCTTCAATAAATATTTATATAACATATTTACAGACTGATTTAAATAAATGATATTTTGATTGAAATTTAGTACTTGAATTCACCGATTTTATCAATTCATAGAAGTTTTGATTATGTTCGAAGAATAAAACATCATTGTTATGTTTCTCTCTAAATGAAAATAAAGTATTTTATGTGTCATTCATTTATTAGAATATATATATATATATATATATATATATATATATATATATATATATATATATATATATATATATATATATATATAGGTTTGTTTACGTTGTTTATATTATTATATATCTCAGGCTATGTATTTCTTAGATTAAACCTTTAGAACAAAATTGCATTTCTATGATTATTAAAGGATATGATTATATTACTAAATGACATGTTCTTAGGATCCATGTTGAATTATTTTCAATCGTAGCATAGTGGCGAAAGAGACGCGAAAATGTAACATTCATAAAGTGGACTATCGTAGAGTTAAATTTCATATTTCATACTATAAATATTCAACAGAAATTTAAAAGATATAAAATTATTTAAAAAATCTAAGGACAATTCACGCAATAAAAAAAATAAAAAGTATTTTTATGTTTCATATATTATTATATATATATATATATATATATATATATATATATATATATATATATATATATATATATATATATATATATATATTAATTATAGATCGTTTATTTTCCCGATGAATGTCAATCATCTTAAAAATATGAAAGTGGATGCGATGAATATAAAATATAAAATATAATAGCGAACAAAGAAGATTCCATTTAAGCATGAGATAGAGTATAGCAGCTTGGGGTTGACCTCAATGTCAACTTTTGCACCCCCCCCACACATATATCAATGATGGAGCAAATATACAAAAGGATATTGACGCTAGCAACAAGTATCGACAGTCTGTTTCATTCATAAACGTATTTTTTTTTAATATAAATATAAAGGTGCATATGGTAATTATGAATATATTAGTGGACATTGAAGATTGCTTTTAAGCATGAAGCTTGCGGTCGTCGTTTGTTGTTGAACTCAATGTCAACTTATCCAGGATGAAAAAAAAACTGTAAATGTCGCAAACAGAAGATTATTAAATCAAACACACTTAATTAACCTTTTTCTTGTCAGTTATTTTGGGAAATATGTTATACTTTCAGCTTTATTTATTATTTTCTTTTAATATTGTAACTAAGAATCTGAGACAGCTTTCCGTACCCGAGTTTTGGCTGGTACCGCTACCAGACGTATTGCTTGACAATTGGACTCGTTTCAAACTCTGAATGGCATATAAAGAATAAAGATCACCGTATAAACACGTCTGTAGCTTGTTTTCGTATGTTTTGAACGGGTTTAATTTTCCGTCTATGAAATAGACATTTTCACTCAAAAAAGAAAAAATTACATACACGTCTAGTCTGTGCCTGGAAGAGGTTAATTTTCAACCACTATAGATTTTGCTATAAGATTTGTAAAAAAAAAAACATTTTTTAAGTAATTTAGAATTATTTTCGTGGTCCTAAACTTCAAACAGAATTAGAATTGCTTTATTGGAATATAAGTAAAAATTCACCAGTATTTTTTTTTCTTTTTTTGTGAGAAGTTTTAAAAGTTGTAATAATGCTTTCAATTAATATACAATTATGTGAAAATGATAAGATAACTCAATTCTCCAAGTTCTTTTTCACGTCTGCTGGAGACAGGTAACTCACAACTCTTTGGTTCAAGACTCTGTATTCAACCAATGCTTTTATCCACTGTGAATGGTAATATTCTGTGGAACATCGCTGACAGCTTAGGCAACTCAATATTTTTAAATCAGCAAAAGAATATCAGTCTTTATGGTAAATTGTTTTATTTTCATAATGATACAATAAGAGTTGATCGACACTTGTTAATGATGTGGTTGTAGTGCTAATATATTTAAAGGACTGCAGCATATATAGATGATTCTGAAAGAGAACAACCCAATGAATGCACGAAAACAATCCTTAAACCTTATAGTTTCAATGACTGTATTTGACTGTTATATAATTCAGATTCCGAGAAGAAAATGTGTCAACTTCACATCAGTAACTCTAAATTAAAACTCTGCTCCTAAGCGAAATATCCAATGGGCCATAAAATTGGGGTTTCTTGGAGTCAGAGATAAACGTTTTGCCACTTGGAAAGATGAGTAGACATTATTTCATAAAACGGTAATAAATAACAGACATTTTTGACGTAAAAATTTCTATCATATATATTTAATTACACTTTTTATGAAATATGAGATTTAAATAAGATATTAAACTAATGTTAATCTTCTGTAAAATTTGGTTAAACATAATAGTAAAAGACTTGCTCATGTAATCATATATTAATGCAATCAGATAGAATTAACTCTCAGAAAATACTCTGAAAAATTACTGCATCAAATAAGGCAAATAAAGAATGTCACATTCGTATCCTTGATCTTAATGTTCGCAATCAACTTATAGTTTAACATCATTTTGCAATATTTTTGACTATTTAGTCAAATAAATTTCGATTTAAATATAGAAAAATGTATGAATAAAATTGGTCCCAATATTACATAATGAGTACATTTTTCACGCTTTCTGAATCTAACGCATGTTCATTTTTCATCTTTCTATCTCACAGTAGAACGCACAATTCAATATAATCTGATATATATGTTGGAGGCAAGGATATAGTTTAAGCAAAATGTACGTCAGAAAGAATTACTTGAAAGTAAAGAAGGAATACTGAAATAATATCTGCATGTCATCTCTGCCTCATCTCAGCACTGATGTTTCAATAGTTCTCAAAGAGTGGAGATAACGTTTACACACACAAACATACATACACACACACACACAGATATATATATATATATATATATATATATATATATAAATGCATATATATACATGCATATATATATATATGAATATGTATATATATATAAATATATATATATATGTAAATGCATATATATACATATATATATATATTTATATATATGCATTTATATATATACTTACATATATATATTCATTTATATATATATATATATATATATATATATATATATATATATTATATTCAACATAATCACTTGATGAGACACCAGAAATGTTGAATGAAAATGTCTATTTATCTAATGATTTTATAACATATTTATGTTATAATTTTGAATAATTAATTATATATATATATATATATATATATATATATATATATATATATATATATATATATATATATATAATAGATAATAAGAAGCCACGTATACTTTCTTAATATGTATATATAGAAAAAAGTTTCAAATTAAAAAAATAATAATGTTTTATTTTATGAAAGTATTTATTTATTTATATATATATTTGATATTTCTAATTGTCCTCAATTTTTCATCAGAAATAGCTGTTTATAATATATATATATATATATATATATATATATATATATATATATATATATATATATATATATATATATATATATATATATATATATATATATATATATATATATATATATATGTATGTATGTATGTTTGTGCGTGTGTAGACAGTATCTCCACTCTTTGAGAACTATTGAAACATCAGTGATGAGATGAGACAGTGATGACATGCAGATTTTATTTCGAATCTCACCTCAGTTGATTTGTCAGAAAGAAGACTTTGAGCAGATCTCTTGTTTCCATTCAACGCATTGGTACATTTCTGACAACCACAATATTTTACAGGTCTTCTCCCCTCGCGATCATTCATCTTTAAAGATTAAAACTCATTTGAAAATAAAAGTCTTCAAGACTACGAGGACATCTAATTGCTCGCTATCTTAAATATATTATTCTCAGAATGCTGAAATCAATGGAAATCCATTGCTATTGGTCAATAAATACAAGCTCGAGGGAATATTAAATGATTATTTATTTTCTTTTTTGTAAATTGCGTACAAGCTCGAAGAAAATCGTTTGTAATATGAGAGTACGTAAAATAGATAATGACTTACCATAAGCTTTAAGCTGTTAAGTTTGTAGTCATCGAGTAGGTACCCACTTGAATTTCTCTTCAAACAATTCTGTGGAATAAGCTCTCATGGTGGATCTTCCTTACCAATGATATATGAACGGAATTAGAATTTATTCTCTCGGTGTTTGTTGGATACCGGATTCTATCACTTGTAGTCTTAGAGCAACAGATAATTGCAGAGTTATCGCATATCGTGATCATCCACGTCATAAATGTACACCACAGAAAAAATAGAAGAACCTGGGTAACACAATATATAGACGTCAGTGAACCACTCTCTTCCCAAATTCTATAAATTCTACATAAATAATAATAATAAAAAATTTGCTTTGCAGATTAAGTTTTTGTCGGATTTGTCCGTCATACCAAATCAGTTGATAAAATAGGTGCCAAAGATAGTAACTGAATATGTTATCAATTTAAATATAGCAATGCAGATTTGTATGATTTTGAATATCGACTGATGTCTGGGGACTAAAACTAGAGATATTTTAATGAAATTTTATAATACAGTATGTAGAGTAGAAAGCAACCACATACATGTTTTTTTTTAAACATAAACCATTTCATCGGAAATCAAAAATATTAAAATGTCATTGAAAGTCAAATTATTAATAGTCAAAAACAAATTAGAGGTTATTTTTGCAAACTAATAAACAAGCATTCAAATATTCTCCGATATCTCGGAAACGCACACACAAATCCGCAAGGGATACCAGATATATATATATATATATATATATATATATATATATATATATATATATTATATATATATATATATATATATATATATCTTCAAGAGTAACTTTAACTGGTGGTCATGTTTGCTGCTCTGGCCACTGTAGAAACGAAAATGAATATTCAGTATATCGTCCGTGAATTGAAATTATGAATATGACAGTTCGTTTGTAGATCTAATTAATATTCAATACTATAAATAAATTTTAAAAAAATCATGTACTAGCGATTCCAGCAGAGAATTAGTTCTTAGTTTCGAATCATAAAGTCAGATTTTATTTTGGTAAATTTTGCCTCAGTATTATCACTCTATATTCCCCTGTAAATTAAACTGAGAGAAATCAGGAGGAAAGATACACAATCGGCTTTAGAAGTAGTGCACTCGTCACATCGAGACTTTCTTATGGATGACAGGTCTAGAGACAAATGCGTTTAGTTATAAATGAAATGTCAGCTGTGTGTAACATCTTTCTCAAAACTATAATTATTGATCCTTTGCCAGGACCTTCTTTCAGGGGATATCGTGAACGGACGCTACACAATCCAAAGTAGTGTAACAACCAAGTAACATAAACCATTTTACTTGAAGATTTTTTAATAACAGTAACAAATTGATATCACATGTAGTTCGAAGAGAAAATAATAATGAAAACAAACATGTTGATGTTCAGAGAATTGGTTAGGAAGAAATACTCCATCAAAAAGGCCCGTTATATAAGTTACAGGAAATGTTAAGTCTATTTTCCTGTAAGACTGTTTTAATAGCGGGATTTTATAAATTTCAACTTTAATTAGCACTGGTTTTTAGGACAAAAAAACAAAAATTCGAAAATTCCTTGTAAAGAAACGGCTAATACTATCATTATCGTTATCTTTTTGATCGAGATGAAACTCCGTCGAAACATGTACTTAAAACATTCAACTGATTCCTAAAAATTAAGTTAAAGCCCAAAGTAACATTTCTTTAAACGAGATGCTTATGAAGCAAGAATGATCCATGATAACATTAAATGAATATTAAGAGCATTTTAGGTAATAATAATAATAATAATAATAATAATAATAATAATAATAATAATAATAATAATAAACAACATTTTAAATAACTTGATGATATATCCGTAAACATTAACAATAGGGAATATAATTTCTTGTGATATCATTTAACGAGTAAAACAAACTTCCATTTAAGCGCTTCGTAATGTGGCTTCTTAATTACTTTTCTCCTACTGATCGGTATAAAAACTGTTCTGCTTCCTCAACCAAGCGAAATCGTGTTGGTTCCCGTCAATGATTATATCGGGCATATATACCGAAAGCAAATGACGTGCAACCGAATGTAACCAAGTCACCCTGATATAAATTCGTACATATAGAAAATAAAATATTAGAAACCAATTTATGAGCAAGTATAGAGAAATAGATATAAAAGTTTTGCAGTTTCAGTGACATATACATTAGAAACAACGATAATTTATATATAAACTCCGTCTTTACCTATTAAATTCGGTAGACATAAATGTCGGCTCCAGTTCAGTCGTAAAACTTAAATGACTGAAATTTATGGCCTTCACAGTCATTGTATTTCGGAATTACGTTCCGAATATATGTGTTCTATTTATTTTTAATGTATGATGTACACGGGATTTAAATTCATATCCTTGTTCAACAATGAAAATATATCGATATTAAAGATTATATTTAAAATGGATTAAAATCCGATTTTCACAAAAACGGGTGCAATTCTCGATTGGTTTACATGTCTTTAAAACATGTCTTCACAATAAAAAAAATTGAAGTAATTTGACAAATACAAGGGAAGGGAATAATCATCACCCCATTCAACATAATATATCTTTATGTTTATCACAATGCCTTCTGCACAAGCGTGTTGGTATTTGGTAGTCGTGTAGTTGGGTGATCGAAGATTGCGCTCGATCGCGTCAGTTTTCTTGCTGCTGTTACAAAGTAAAATATGTTATAGCGAAAATGCAGATATTATCTTTACTTACCGTCGTTAGTATAACCCAATACTAAATTAGAGATAGCAAAATCAAGCAAGAACATAACTTTAACTCTCTGATTATTGTTATAACAGAAAACGGAAAATATCAGACCGAAATACGAAGGCGCAATGGATTGCACAACTAAGAGAATCACAAAAGGGGGATAAATTACTAAGATACACGATACACTGAACGGAATGCAATGCTTCAGAATATCATTTTTTATATGACAGTGATTGCTTAACAATGTTTTCACAGATAAAGAAGTAATTTAAGGTAAGAGATATGTTCTGCAGAATTATCCTGAGGATTCCATAGATGGAGTATGTGAGCATTGAGGAAGACTTAAGGAGAATAGAAGCAAAAATCTTGCTTATATTTAAAATAAGTAAGATGAAATTTATGAGATATATATTGGGGGAAATTTTCTTTGTGTAATTTAACACAAGATATACTGAATAAATTTGATCAGAAAGAATCAAGTAGAAACATATCTAGCGAGTTTGTTCAAATGGAGTAGAGAACATGGATTATGATTGATAGAAGGGGAATAAATATGTCTAAAAGAAAGAAATATAAGAAATTTTCAGAGAAAGAATATAAAGAACATTAGGAAATAGATACTCCAGAGATGAAATAAGACTATTAAAGAAAATTACGGAATAGGTAACAGTGTTTAAATTCATTTACATTTCTTTCTTTGGTAAATGCGTCACTTTAAGTAAATGAAGAAAGATGTCTTCTCTTGTAGTTAAGGTCAAGATTCTCTCACTAAGCCTAAATATCCTCATTTCAGACTGAAAATGGTACATTTGAAGGAATAGTTGCTGTATGCTATCACTAAAGAACATTTTACTTGCTAAATAAAGATTTTTAAAAAACACAAAAATTAGGGAGACATAGTGTAGCCAAAATTATTTGCTATTATCGCTGTCTGAAAGAGTGGTTTGTGACCTAAAATTATGGTATTTTCAGTAAACAAATTTGTAGCGAGCGATCGTATATCAGCTTACCCTCTGTTTAATTTACTTTTCATGACATATTAAATCTGCCCTAAAATACCATATAATTCATGTATGTTTTTGTTCCAAATATTATGGATGTCGTTGGTAGATCTTAATCTCATATGTTTTTATGTGGCATGTCTCCTCAGGAAGTAGGTAATCCTGACATTGTGCAAATTTCTGTACTCTGTAGGGCGAATGATAATATGTTTTGCTTCGGGTAAGTTTGTGCTACATGTTATAAATAGCATATAAAATTTCTCTAATATGTTTGAAAATAATTGTAAAAGTTTTCCGTGCATTATCTGATTTCAACATATCATTCGATTGATATATAAATTTGACGATTTCAAATTATATTTGAGCATGGTGTCCTCGTTTGAAAATAAGGTTAAATCCTAAAATCAATACCTATAGCCCACATGCTGGCTATTTTGTATTGGTCTGCTCAATCTCTTACTTCCTGTGCCATCAGATATGTACGTGAAAATGAGTTCCAGTGTTTACTTCATGAGTCCATTGTCGCTCGCTGTCGCGTCGATACATGCAGATATATACATATATATATATATATATATATATATATATATATATATATATATATATATATATATATATTTCTATTCTATGGACTAAACCTTTCTTGTAAAATCACCCGCATTCGTTTTAATATGTCCAATTCGTGCATCGAGATTTCGTATTTTTTGATAGTATGTGTACAAACATGTCGTGTCGTTTCGGTATGCAAATCGGTTCGATAAACGAAACATATCCGTATTTTTAATTTTGCTTTAAATACATTTTAACCTTTCTGGCCGTTATTAATATTTTTAAATTCGAGGAACAATATTTACGCTTATTTAGTTTTCTTACACGTTTGACATTGGAAAAGGAAAGAATATTTTTAATCATACTCTACGCACGTGTATTTCCATATATATATATATATATATATATATATATATATATATATATATATATATATATATATATATATATATGTGTGCGTGTGTGTATTTATTAACATTTAAACACTGAGTGATATGTAATTAAAATAAGAAAAATATAATACAATTATTAGCTTTCTACCTAAAATTGTATGAGTTCATTGTTTCTTCAAATACAATCTAAATACAGTTCGAATTCACATTGTGTCAAACCTTATTTTCATTCTGCGTAATAGCTCAGAGGGAAATATTCGACTCGTTATCCAGTATAAATTTTAAGATGACATTATCCCGTTCTTTAATTTCAAATTCCTGATCTGATTGGTTAATTATAACTTATTTTTTTATATCGCATTATTGCAATTTCTATCCCAGAGCAAATACCATTTATATATATATATATATATATATATATATATATATATATATATATATATATATATATATATATATATATATATATATATGTATTTATTATCTTATTAATTGAATTTTTCAGATGTAAAACATCGTTGCGAGAAAAAATATATAAAAAGACTATTGAGTTTGCAGGCAGATATCTCTTAAGTATAATCGAAATTGAGTTTTAGTTTCAGCTTTCTCTAGAAAGACAAACTATATCAAATATATATTTCGCTTAAATAAATGTATTATGCTGAACATATTTAATGCCTATTTTCAAATTTACTCTGTTAAAGTAATTGAAATATAATACGGATAAAAAAAGGATTCTATTTCATTTAAAAATATAAATGTCTCATTATAATCACCTTTCGGATAAACGTATCATAACGTATTCTTTGTAATAAGGTAATTATTGTGAGACCGGAAATTACGCAGTAACCAAACACCAAACAGGTTAAAGAAACCGCCCGGACCATGTTACCATTGTGGTAAATGGCATTGGATGAAATTCTGTCCCGTTAAGAACAAAACATATTGCAAAAATTGCAATAAAACTGGGCATACTTAACTTCGTGCTGGTTCGCCAACAGAACGAGAAAACCCAAAAATTAGGCAAGCTCAATCTGACAATATTGTTGATAGGAATTTAAGAAAATATGTAACTGTGGATATTTTCAATAAGTCCATTAAATTCCAGCTTGACTCGTGTTCTGATATTTCAAACATTAACTGGTGTACTTGGCGAAAATTAAACAAGCCAACCTTATCAAAAACGGATAAAACAGCAAAATCCGTAAGTGGCGAAAAGATTAACATTTTAGGCGAGGTAATACTTACAGTAACATTAAACGGAGTTACCAAAAAGTTCAAAGCCTACGTATTGAAAACTTCAGTTTACTCATTTGGAACTGATTGGATAGAAAAATTCAATCTTTGGGATTGCCCAATGAGTACATTTGTCGCAAGATACAAAGTACAACGTCAATTTGGTAAAATCTAAAAAGGAACTCAAACAACAATTTCCCCAGGTTTTTTTCTGGCGGCCTTGGGAAATGTATTAAAATGAAAGCTAAGTTCAAGGTGAAGGACGGTGCACAAACGGTATTAAAAAAAGAAACGGAATGTCCCTTTCGCTGCTCTAGAGCAAATAAACAAAGAGTTAGATAGATTCGAACAAGCAGGTATTCTCTCAAAAACAGATTTCAGTGAGTGGGAAGCACCTACGGTCTATGTAAAAAAGAAGTCCAATCAAATACGAGTATGCGCAGATTTTTCCCACAGGGTTAAACGATGCCTTGCAAGATCACCACTATCCTCTCCCAAGCCCTGAAGAAATTTTCAATAAACTCAATGGTGGAAATTTGTTTTCTAAAATCGACCTCTCTGACGCATACCTTCAGATAGAGGTGGATGAAAAAGTTCCAAATTGCCCTGCATAAATACCCATAGAGGGTTGTACAAATACAATTGACTGTCTTTTGGAGTAAAGGTTGCGTCTGCAATTTTCCAGTAGGTCATGGACGCCATGCTGGGTGACCTTGACTACGCAACAGCCTATTTGGATGATATACTGGTTACTAGTAAAACTACGGCAGAGCACCGGAACCATATAATAAACTTATTCGAAAAGATACAATAATACGGATTTAAGGTTAAGGAAGCAAAGTGCGACTTTTTCTTACCAGAGATTAAATACTTAGGGCAAATCATAAATAAAGACGGTCGTCGGCCGGATCCAGAAAGAGCCAACGCGATCAGAAACATGCCGGACCCAGTTAACGTTCAAGCGTTACAAAGCTTCCTCGGACTAGCTAACTTTTACCAAGGGTTCATTAAGAACATGCAAAATTTGAGAGGGCCTCTCAACCAAATTTTCAAAAAGGACAGACCATGCTCATGGCCCTGGAATGCCAAGACGCATTCGAGAAGATCAAGAAAACTCTTACTTCAGACCTTTCCCTCGCCATTACGACCCTAGTCTCGACATCATAGTCGCAAGTGATGCAAGCTCGTACGGCATTGGTGCTTGCATTTTACATAAACTGCCAGATGGTTCGGGAAAAGCTGTGGCTCACGCATCAAGATGTCAAGTTCGATCTCGACATGCCCCAAGTCTCTCCTGAAGTGCGACGCTCAGGAAGGAGAAGGAAATTTACTCAAGCGCTCGACGTAAATCCCAAGAGGAAAAAGTATTAACAGTTTTATTTTTTCTCTCCTTTTCAAAAAGAAAACTCTTTGGAAGTGGGGTATTGTGAGACCGGAAACTACCTACACAATAGACTCTTCCAGGCCTATTTTAAGTAGGCGATATAGCACTCTAGAGAGTGACATACAGAGGGACAGAGAGTGACACAGAGAGACAGTGAGAGTCTCGTACGACTACCAGTGTTGGACACTAACATATAGTAAGGTCCGCTTACACTATCTCTGTAAACTGTTGTTAATATATATTTCTTACATCTAATCCATGTTCCGTGTTTTCCTTCTGTGGTCCCAACTTTGGCCCCACATCAGTAATCATTAATCTCCAGCCTTTTTATATCACTATAATACGTTCGGAAACAAGATCTGAATATTTTATATGAGTTATATAAGAGCGGACTACATCCAAACCCTCACATGTGCTAGTCTACGTATACATAGCGTATGGAGGTTCTTTGTTGAACATTGGGCTTCCCCAGATTGCTTTCATGAGAAAGGAATGGATCGATGTATGTTGGGCGCATGCAACACGTTTTATAGATCAGGTATTTTTGAGTCATATCAAGTACATTGGCGCGTAAATGTATACAGCGGTTCGAGAGGAAAGCGAACTCACCGCTCCTATTTTTCATTCCTAATCATTTTTCATTATGCCACACACACGTCGCACATCCACTCTTATTATAAAACCTCGTATTCCCAAGCAATCACCTATTTAGATAATGCCAAGGGCATACGTTGCTTAGCTTCAGTGATCGGAAGAGAACAGGTGGTTCAATGTTATATAGCCGGGAGCCCTAGTCTGCAGATTAATCGGAGTTATCTACTTCTAGGCATCTGGGCCTGACTTCAACAATCGTACAATGGGGAAATGTGAATAATATATTCTTTTAAGATGGCCGACGAGTAAACCAGCTCGATTTCAGTTTGGAAAAGGCGACAGTTAAAAAAGAACAAATAAAAGCCACAAAATATTGAATCGTTTCAAAGAATCAATGATCGGCTAACTAGAACTGAAGTGTCAATAACTTCATAGTGGAAAAAGCAAAAGCTAACTTCTACAATATTGCACCCACGAAAATTCATTGGAATTGACACTGTCGTGAATGGAGTCAGCTTTCTTCTTTTTAAAAAAAAATAACTACACAACCAGTATGTTAAGACATGTAAAATAATATTCGTTTAACCAACGATGGTTCACAAAATCGGAGCTAATATCAAATATTGGCAGGTTCAAGTATATTTTGATATACTGGAAATTTTAATACAGATTTCATTTGCTGACATTGAAAAGAAAGCCAATTAAAATGGCCATCACAGTAGTACAAATGAAAATGAAACAAAGCCCCGAAGTTGACGATGTTCACTTTACATTCCACTGGTTAATACACTGCAATCTCCAAATACAACACACGATACATTATAATCACCATAAATGATCTAAATTACAAACTTTTAAGAGAACTAGTGTAATAGACGGGAATTTCCGAATTACATGACATCGAACGCAGAGGACAATTGTTTCATTATTATCCAGTGAAAAATGTAATCGTTAAAAATATAAAATGCGTTTCTGGACGTGAAAGAGCCCGGAAGCAACGTAAAAATAAAAAGAAATGCATATTATCTAATCACCTAGAAACGATTAAGAACTGCAGGCCTATAATATACCCAACAAATATATATAAATTACACATATTTATAAAACAGAAAGCAACACATGGATTAAAATACGGCAAACAAACATGGTTAGTTCTAGTCAAAAAATTTAAAACATTGGAACAATTCAATTACAAGTGGAACAAATCCAGTAAAATCTATGCGAAAAAAGCCACAAAAAACAGAGGCTGTCAGAATATTAGTGTCACTAGGATAAAAAATGTGGATGATTGCTGAATTTTTGAAGCTAATGAAAGAGAAAACAGTAGATAATGTCAAGACAACGCACAAAAATTCATACCATTAAAACGTCTTTATAAATTTCGATCTTGGTGAATCATAAACAACTTGAAATAACAGGTAGTAAGTACAGTAATAACAAGCGTATAAAAAATAAATTAATTAATTAAAATTAAATATCGTAGAGAGTGAAAGGTTTACAAAAAAAAACATTTCTTTATTAAATGTTTAATTTTAATTTCGCTTTTTTTGCCGCAGTTTCAATTGTTATCGTCTAATTAAACCATAATTAAAACTTAAGAAGAGTATGCCGCTAATTATTTTCCTAGAACGCGTACTGTGACTTATTCGAAATTTTACATAGTTCGAGTCCCCTAATGTCTATAAGTGGGATGGTGATTTTAAAGAAAATGAAAAATGCACGCAAAATATATGTAAATAAGCTACGGAGATCGGTTGTGAATACAAAGAAAGGTGATGGCGAATTAAAGTGTCGAATAAAGATAAAATAATTTTATTTTATTTTATTTACATATATACGACGCGCAAGGTAAAAGGCTGAAACCCCAAAAGCCTCCTGAAGGAGCCAGTGTAAAATTCCGCCTGAATGGCAGCTTTTAGGCGTATTGGAATTAAATGAAAGCAATCAAAATGAAAATGGCGAAGCGAGATGCGCCCAGATACCAAAACACTACTTAGAATATTATAGTAATTTTCAAGTTTAAATATATAAAAGAAACAGCTTCAGAGAAAACTACTGCAGCTGGGTAATATATAGAATATATATTAAAATAAGAATACAAACATATTGGGGAAAAAAAAGTTACCAAACAGAGGAAACCAATATTTCAGTGAGTGTTTCCACCACTACAGACGAATCTTATGACCTTTAAAACGCAAAGTGATTCAAATGTGAAGCATTATTAGCACGGGCCTACATGAAGAAACGCAAATCAGAAAGAAAATATGAGATTTTAATAGTTTTCGACGATTTCATGTTTTTTGTACGTTCATTGTAGCTATTTTTGCATCTTCATTATAACCATTTGAGAACTTAGAGAGGGGAATTAACAGGAGATAACTGATAACTGACATCCATTACACATGGCACGTGGAACTAGAGCTATTATTAGTGAGCGAAATAAATGGTTCAGTTTCACATTCCAACCAACAGAAAAAGGCCGGAGCATACATTGTCCGAAAAGTTGTAATAAATATGGCGACAAAGATGAGGACAATATTCCGAATAATGTAAATAGTGTAGATAATACATTATCTCAGACATATAGACAGATGCGTATCTTACGTTGTTAAGATTGTGACCTCCAGTGATGACTCATGTAGAGCTTCTAATTCTCTTAGAATTGCCTTAGAGTACAGGTTGAATGTATATTGTGGAAACACATCCTTGTATTATACTCCTTTCTTTTTGTATATTTACTGAATTCATTTTCTAGCAGTATACAGGGGTTTTTCTCAGGTTAGAGGTTCAGGATTATTTTAATATTCTTGTCAAATACGTTAAGGTAAACTAGCAGTTCCAACAATTCTTTGTGACGTACATATCCATATGCTTACATATACCTAAGTTAATATTTCAATATCTGTCTATATTTCTGAGATGAGGTATTATCATGTACACTATTTACATTATTCGGGCTATTGTCCTCATCTTTTTTGCCATATTTATTACAACGTTTCGGCTGTTGTACGCTCCGGCCTTCTGCATATGCTTGGAATGTCGAACTGATCTATTTATTTCGCTCAGTGGCGTAGATTGTTCTAGTTCCACAAGCCATGTCTAATGGATATCAATTATCAGTTATATCCAGTTAATTCCCATTGCCAAGTTCTCCACCGCCTTAACCAGGTATTGAACTCACACTCTTTGGGTCCTGTCACTGGATCTAACTAACGCATTTATCCACTGTATCATGTGTCCTTTACTAAATATGCTTTGTTGGAGAAAAAAAAAGGTACTTTATTAAGGGTTAGATTTCCTATATCTTTACAAAACCATACTCGCCATTCCATCCTCTTTCAATAAATATTTATATAACATATTTACAGACTGATTTAAATAAATGATATTTTGATTGAAATTTAGTACTTGAATTCACCGATTTTATCAATTCATAGGCGTTTTGATTATGTTCGAAGAATAAAACATCATTGTTATGTTTCTCTCTAAATGAAAATAAAGTATTTTATGTGTCATTCATTTTATTAGAATATATATATATATATATATATATATATATATATATATATATATATATATATATATATTTATATATATATATATATATATATATAGGTTTGTTTACGTTGTTTATATTATTATATATCTCAGGCTATGTATTTCTTAGATTAAACCTTTAGAACAAAATTGCATTTCTATGATTATTAAAGGATATGATTATATTACTAAATGACATGTTCTTAGGATCCATGTTGAATTATTTTCGATCGTAGCATAGTGGCGAAAGAGACGCGAAAATGTAACATTCATAAAGTGGACTATCGTAGAGTTAAATTTCATATTTCATACTATAAATATTCAACAGAAATTTAAAAGATATAAAATTATTTAAAAAATCTAAGGACAATTCACGCAATAAAAAAATTCGATATTACTGATATCGGTACACGATTGGTGAGTCTGGATTATCGGTGCATAATTATCAACTATTTAAATCATTTACAAAATAAACTCAAATGTTGCTTGCATCATTAAATATATCATTTCTTTGGAGTATATCATATATATATATATATATATATATATATATATATATATATATATATATATATATATATATATATATTTCACCAATAAAATCTATTGTATAAATCAATTTGTGATATAACAATTTTCATATCGAACTATTTGTGTGGCAAAATGATAAGCATTAATAAAAACCGAAACAAAATATTGCAATACTGGCTAAATTGTTTATACGCATGTTGCAGGTTACTACTCTCTATGACTAACAAATAAGTAATACAATATCCACATAACCATGAAAGAGCCATCTAAATCATAACGATTTCTACCTGCTGATGGCTTGTTCAAGTTGCAGTAGAGGACATAGAAAATTATGAAAAAAAAAATTATGTAGACAGTTTCTTCTCCAATGAACCTTTTCTAATCATAATCACACATTCACTAGTTTCACTTACGTCATGCAATATAAGCGAAAAATAGAAACTCTCAAAGAGTAGATTTTTTCCTGTTTACTATTGAAAAATGGAATTTCGAATATCAAAATTCCTTATGAAATTTATTTTTTTTCTAGGGAAATTATATAACAATTAACGGGGTGTTTATTTTTTCTTAAAATGTTTACGAATGGATGTTCCAATAAACGCTTGATAGTAATTATAATTATTTTGAGTTACAATATTCCTTTAATCACGACTATAATTTTTTCTCATTGTTTCATTATAGTTAAAAAATACTATTTTTTTTCCTGAAGATATCAAAATTACTAGACACTACTTTTTTGTATCTAATTATCATTAATTGTCTCATAAAATTTTTTGTATTCCAGATTAGATAATTTATTAGAAATATAATTCATGAAGAAATAGAGAATAACTGCTGAGATCTCAACTTTATTCATCTATTTATTTCTGAATAAATTTCTTTAATTCTGGAATACTTTTAAACAACTCTCCCAGATATAAAAGTTAATGATAATTATTTTGTTTTGGAAAGGATGTAGACATCTTCATGGAAAATGTTCCATTTTTTTTTAGTGAATGAATATGTAACTCAGATAATTATAATTACTCGTTCTAATATGGAAATATGACACTTTAAAAAACGCAGATGTGATTTTACTATTTACAGACAATGAGTTTATTGGAATTTCCATATTTACAAAGCCTTATTTGAATTAAACAAACGAAAAGAGATAACAAATTTTTTGCTTTATAATTATAATATTTATGACTCATTGATCAGTTTAAACAAATATATATATTTAACCTGTTGTGTTGAGTTTTGTTTAAACGAACTATTTAAACGCTTGAAATGTTCGCCTACGCAGATATGTGTATATCATAATTCGATGTTATTCTTATTGTGATTATTTCATTAATTCTCTCGTTCTGTCTCTCCCATTTCACGCTTTTTTTTTTTATCCTCCTCTCCTCCTCCTCCTCTCTCTCTCTCTCTATATATATATATATATATATATATATATATATATATATATATATATATATATATATATATATATATATATATATATATATATATATATATATATATATATATATATATATATATATATATATATATATATATATATATATATATATATATAATATATATGGGGGGAATCGCAAAATGTATGGTTTATTAAAAAGCACAATTACATATGAGAATGTCTTTACTAATTCTTTAATTGTTATAAGTCCTGTTCAAAATGTCCTTCATAGATTTTAATTATGTGGCTGCATGATTCATTAGAAAGTTTCCTCAGTATTTTTACTGAATTCCTATTTAATTCTTTCTTTTAATAATCAACTGATAAACAACTGATTTTAAATTCTGCACGACTTTTCCATCAACCTGTATATCATTTTATATGGGTTTAATTATTTTTATAATTTTATGTACATTATGCTTCAAAATTACTTTTTCTCAAATTGTGGGCGCATTTTGCTCGCATGAAAATATGGTAAAAATCCACATTTACGTATGTCTTCAAATCCATGTTTTTTGAGTTAATAAGTTTAAAGTTTACGGTAGGCGCTGCTAAATGTACAATCTAAGATACAATCCAAAAATACTTTTACAAACATAGGGAGCGTATTCCTTACACGAAAACAAGGTACAATTTCCATAAAAAAATATGTTCATTGGATCATTGAGCAGCAAATCATAATTGATTAAATTAGCCTACACTTCTTCTACGCATGCACGCACCAATCGGATCATTGATTGGCGGATTCTTCTCAATATTCCCACGCAGTAACATTTGGCTTCACAGTAACCTATGACACATTGAACAAATGTAAATGCATTATTAATTTCTATTGCATAAACCAACTGGTTTAGGTGACCCCACAGATAAAAAATCCAAAGCATCGAGTTTGGTGTAACATACAGGTCATTGAAGCTGTCTTTACCTACCTAACCATCTTTCAAGGTAGATTTCATCCAGTGCATCGTGAACTATGCACATAAATGTGCTTGATCCTCATCAAGCATGAACCAAATGCGTCTTCGTATTTGCAGACCAGCATGTGTATTCGAAATAATATCTTTGTAGACAGCTACTCTATGACGTGCTGGAAGAACATATGAACCTACCAGACAGTCATATACAATTCCAGCCCACATATTAATCGTAAACTAATGCGTCTGTCTAGCCTATATTGTACCATGAAGATACCGATCTGCCCACAAATGTTGTCTGTTTATTTTTTTTATTCCATCTTTTCCAAATCTAGGCTCATCCGTAAATATGACTGAAGAAATAAACAAGAATCAACACTTTTTGCAATAAACCATCGGAAAAAAAAATCTCCCGTGCTGAATGATCAGAGGTCGGAAAACACTTTACACATTGCCAATTATACGGATAGAGGAGCTGCTCTTGAAGTATCTTCCATACGCTAGTATGCTAGTGTCATTTGACGTGTGCTGATATCTGGATGGTCACTGACTGTCTGTAGAATATATTATCGAACTTAGGCGTATGAGCTGATCTCGGTCTTCCTCGATCCATATTTTGTTATGCCAATGAATTTTTTCTCAGCAACGCGACGATAAGGAACCTCAAAGTTTGGATAACTTAGCTACCTTTGATCTGGAAACACAATCAGATACAGACCTACAACATCACATCTATTACCATTCGCGCGGCCATATGTAAACACATATCTGCCAGCTCACGATATGAAAATCCTGCCATTTTTAAACGAAGCACTTCGTAGTTAACTCAATATTACACTCGTTAAACGTTTAAGACAGACTTGCCTCAGATGTACACTAATGACCAACTTAACCTAATCTCCGCGGCATCACAATGCCATCTACCGTGATATTTCTTTATATTTAATAAGCCAAAAATTATGGATGTGCAGACATAGGCTTATATTGACTTTTGTCCTTGTTTTGGTGTGAGGAACCGACGCTAATTTTTAAAATAATTTTTGATACACCCTGTATATTAAGCCATAGACTTTTGTGAGTTTATGGATTTGTTGACTTATAAAATAAAGAATAATTGCAAACTAAATCTTTTTTGTGTGTTTTTAAGACATCTATTTGGGCAATCAGGATGAACCTGATTCATTAGCCAACAATCATCTTACATTTTGCAGAGTCAAAGTAACGTTACCTATTTGAATGCATTTTTTTTTTTCATTTTTCCAAATTTTAACCTCATAATAATGACGATATTACCAAATATAAAGAAACGGTAGAAATCAAAAATATATTTTAATTATCACCTAATTGTGATCAAGATATGCGAAGGCAATGGACCATTCCGAGCATGATAAATAATTTATCTAAAGTACGCGCAGTGAGAGAAGGTAGGCATTGTTTTAAGATATATTCGATATTCAATAGTGTCCACAACAAAATTATCGAAAATTACGATATTGTCATTTATATCAATTTGAAATATATCTCAGACAGGTTCGCCGGGCTTCTTACAAATATATCGATATATATAATCGAATGTGAACAGAACAGAATGCGGCAATACATACTTTCTACCGTCTTTTTTTCTGAATAATGCTTCAATACCCACAATGACCTGGATGTATGAAATAAGATTTAAGTTGGAAAGTACACTTTGATCTTGCGATATCGACAAAGCAGATATGATGTGAATTACTGAAATAGAATTTTACTTGGAGAAGTGCTAATTACATAGTTCCTTCTAGACAGAGAAGATATAACAGCCCAAATATATTGATTTCTTCAAGTGCCATGAATAAAAATGTAGTGAAGCGTGTCTAGAATTATCCTTTTTATAGACTGTACTAACAAGGTTTTCTGGGGATAATTAAACAATATATAGGTCACAACATATCAAAAGCACTCAATTGGGAAATGAAAAATGATTTTACCCAAACGTAACTCGATTACTAGCTTGGGAATGTTTTGAAGAAGTAAATGTATAATCTGGAAACATGCAAATGCATTTCGGGATCCTGCTTCAACACAACATTACTCAATGAATGAATGAAGAAAAAATCCTCTTTGAAACTATTAGTTTAAACCTCGATATTTTAAACGATCTACTGTAAACATTTTTAAACATTTATCCAGTATACATAATTTTTATTATGTGTTGGTTTCGATATTTTAATATAGATAGCTACAAATATTTTTAGTTCATGTTTACGATTTTCATGAAAAAGTAAAAAAAAAAATATCCAAAATTGCTAATATGGACCATTATGCAGCTGTTTTCTTTTCACGATTTAAAAATATATAAACATTCCAGTAACATAGCTGCCTTGATGTTTGCACGTGTGTCTACACGATTAAACTTAAAAATTGGTATAGTATATAAAATTAGCGTTTTTCTCTTCAAATTTTAATTTCATTTTCAGTTGAACATAAAAAATTGACTTAAAAATGATGAACCCCCAATTTTTTTGTCTTACAAAAAGCGACACCCGGATGAAGACATTAAGCTAATGTTAAAAGTACTCGGAATAAAAAGAATATGCATCAACATGGCAATTATCTTTCTTCCTTCATAAAAATACTAAAATTCTATTCAGTAATTACGAGAGGATCCTATTAAAAGCAATTAGACAAACTTGTTTAAATTATTTAATGAGACAAGACTAAATGAAAACATGCTTACAAAATATAAGCATCGTATATATATATATATATATATATATATATATATATAGAGAGAGAGAGAGAGAGAGAGAGAGAGATAGGTAGATAGATAGATATAGGAATAGATTCAGATATATACAAACAGTTAGATCAAATACGGCTGAGAATAGACATAGATAGATAGATAGATAGATAGATAGATAGATAGATAATCGGATACCATCACTTTCTTTTAAATTTTAATCATTACCGTTCATACCCTGACATTTATCTACGTACGATAATTGGTTGGACTCTCAATGGGTTTCTATTCATTAAAAGTCTAATATTTTCTCCAGGTCGGAATGTAACGGACATATATAAACCATTTTCTAACATTTTGGCCGAATACTGTACTCATTGTATGTCGCCAGGAACAAGAAGTACATGAATCATGCTTTATATATACACGTGTTAGATTATACGGGATAATAAACGATGGCTGACATATATGCTATGGACTTGCAGTATCGTAACATTTCAGTCTTTTAAAGATCCATATATTTTAAGCGTTCTTTTAGGAATAGGCACATTCTTTACGACTTGGAAGTCTACAAATTAATGTTTGCAAGTCTGTAGCTGTTCTATAGCTATTTCCATTACAAATTTTCGCATAATAACTATTCTTGGTCCACATTTCGTATGTTTAACGCTAGGTTACACAATACCACCTCGACTGAATAGAATAACTTTCTTTTTTAACTTCCAGGCTGTTACATGCTAGACGCAAACACATTGACGATTGCGTCTAGCATGAAAAAGGCTGTTGCCTCAGAGTGTTAACACCATTGTTCACTTATATATATGTGTGTATATATATATATATATATAAGTGAACATAGAAGTCAACATTTAGAGGCGAGAATCTGTTTTATGCTAGAAGCAATTGTCAGTGGCCTGTCGATTGCGTCTCGCATGGAACAGAGTGTCGCCTCTAAGTTTTGACTTATATTAACAAACGCTTTATCTCTGATATTGAGGACTTTATCCCATACATGTAGCACATTTTAAGATTATATTTCTTCACACACACACACACACACACACACACACACACACACACACACACACACACACACACATATATATATATATATATATATATATATATATATATATATATATGTTCACTGGTAGTGGTTTTCCAATGTGAGAAAAAGTACTCAAATCTAAGTTTTGTTGCGTGGCAATCGAAAATTTCGTGATGAAATTTTAAGTAAATTCTTTTTGGATTGAATTATTCCACTTTCTTATTTAATTGTATCACTGTTTGTATCACGTTTGTAAAGCACAATCTGAATACTATATGTCATATATTATTTTCAAAAGAAAGCCACTTCACCGTGGCTCCTTTGCTATACTTAGAACTGAACTCTTTTTTATCACACTGGATAACCATTTCCGGTGAAGATATATATATATATATATATATATATATATATATATATATATATATATATATATATATATATATATATATAATTTGCTTTCTTCCCAAGTTGGCAGATCTGGATACACTCATCACCGACAAGTTTAGTCTATGTTATTACCAAGTCTGTATCTTGATTTACTAAGCTCGCGTAGGTGGATAAAGGTTCCTATTTTTTATCACAGACAACGATCGTCTGAATATTGTGCGCTGCGCTTGAAACTGATGGTCGCTGCTTTGCCGGAATTTAGTTTATAAAATTTTGCGTTACCATTACGTGTGTCATGGAGTACTCTCCCCTTTTCGCTATTAAACCTAAGTAATTTCTCTTTATGATTATTTTCTACTTCCTCTTGTGCATATATATATATATATATATATATATATATATATATATATATATATATATATATATGGACATAATATTATAAACTTTTATATATATTCATAAGGATTCATAGGGAAAACCGCCACAGACACTGATGAAATGCTGAAGAATTAATGAAGTGAAGAGAAAGACATGATCTCTATTATCGCATAGCTTCGGATTGTTCAATCACAATGAGATGGGTGAAGTCTATTGCGGCTTTCATCTTTCATCTATGTTATATTTCCGATGTGTTCAATGTTGCTGCACTGAATTTTGCTTTGATGTCGAAAGAAAATATATCATTTGACATGAAGGGAAAAAAAATAAATGACCTACATCATTAAAAATGACGTGATATCAAGTTGCCAACATCAGTACCAAAGTCATTTCATTCTAGATGTTAAGCAATAAAGAAATAAGAAGACTGGCCCCAAAATGAACAATGGAATCGTGGCAAGCACACATTTCTACAGGGACCGTAGCGTGAATATAGGATCAATAGAAAAAAAAACGGACTTATTGATCAAAATAGAAAATTTTTCTAGACGAGGTTAGTGTATCGGAAATATGGAATTAAAATGAAAGAATGTTGGGTTTAAATATTATGTGACGTATAATAAAGAATATCTTCGCTATTTTAAGGTTGCTAGAATGTTACGTTCTCCTAGTAGAAATACTTTGTATCGCTGGTTCTTTGTTTAACTCACTGAAAGTCTGGTAATACTTTCTCTAACGATTTTTTATTAAAAATAATGCAAATTCAAGTAATGTTTTAAAATCATGTATGTGGGTTATGATTGACATTTTAATAAATAAATATATCACTGCGAAATTAGAACACTGTTAAGAATAGTCATTATAATAGAACTAACATTAAATAGAACCGGTCGAAATTAGGTGGAATGGGTTAATTGTTGACTTTAAGAGTATTTTGAGGAAATACCTCGTGGAGAGCAATATTTTAAGCTTTCTTCAACTCACGTTTTTCATTGACATGAAGTGGCGTGATTATATTTAATCAGTTGCTATAACAGCTGCTAGGGATTTTGTTCATTGTGTCGCGCAGACGATTTTTCAAGTCAGAATACAATTTGCACGTTTATATAGTTGTCATTCGTAGGCGATTTGACTTCTCTATCATTCCTATGACTATTTTCATGGCAGTTGTTTTAACGAGCACTACTAAACTGGAAAGCGTTCTCACCGTTTAACAGTTGACCTAGTTAGGTATATCTCTATGATCTTGCTTAATAGAATTTCCATGTGCAGTTTCGCCTGTCGAATTCGCATCCGTTTTTTTTTCCTTCCAGACGCCTATATACTTCAACAATTTATATGCGGCATCAACAACCATCTTCTCTTTTCAAAAATCCCGTTTTTCTTACATTTTTTCTCGCTAAATTATACTCCTTATCTTTCACTCTCAGTAAACCCCTGCGTCCCGGAAGCCAACTTTCATAAACAAAATATCCCAGTATCGAATCTCCTCGTTCTCTTCCTGTTGCTAATTATATTTGTTTAGAATTTCATTTTGTTTAGAAGTGATATGGAACCGTTATTATTTGCATAAATTTACAGTTATCGAAGTGAAACATTTGATACAAGGCCAAGTATATGCAGATTTGGTTACTGCTTGGAGTGAAATGATTTAAAAAAATGTTGATAGTTATTTCTTACAAATAGAAAGAATATACAGGGATATCGAATAAAATACGATAAAAAAATATTCAGATGTCGAACCTAAGTTATGTGTTTCTGTTTTCTGGTTCATAATAGACTGACAGGTCATGTCATAGAATGTCAATAGGTAAAATTAATGGTTGTTAACGCCACTGTACCATAACGACATGCAAATGAGCAGAACTATATCAGTTTTCTTTTGCCATTTTGTCAAACGTTAAATAATCTGTAGCAAAAGGCCGAAAGTATGTAGTAATCATTAAGGATGGAATTCACTATTTTGTCGTAACTAATATAACAAGACAAATTTGCTAGCAATCACACCACGTCGTATAGCACTTTGTTTTGAGATCACACACACACACAAACACACACACACAGACAGGCACTGACACACAGACGCAAAGACACATGCACACAGACATACACACACACACACACTCACACACACATATATATACATACACTATATATATATATATATATATATATATATATATATATAAAGATGAATGGAAAAAAATGCTTAAATTACGCAAAAGTGAAAAACTAACACCTCATTTTAACAGATATATTTGCAAAATTACGCAAAATACCAAGGGGTTGATATATTCAATTAATTCGCCATTGAATTCAACCACAGCCTCCAAGAACTTTGGATTCTTCTGCAAACCTTCTGTGCGGTCGCTGTTGTTTCATTTGGGGAATGCTGCCATAATCCATGTTTTCGGTTCATCTTTGGTGTTACAAGGAATTTTGTTGGTCTCTCTCTCAACTGTGTCCCACACATAGTAATCAAAGGTTTGAAGTCTGAAGAGTTACATGGTCAGATGTCAGAGGTGATGTGGTCGAAGAAATTGACTGTCATCCATGTCTAGGTTCTCCTGCTAGTGTTGAATGGTAACACGTAATGTTGTTAGAAATAGGGTCTTCCAGCAGCCATGCTTGTGAGCCAGGACAACAATAGATGAAAGCCTCCGTGTTGAGTCTGTGAACCCTCGCCAAAAAATTCGAATGTTCATTTCATATCAGAATAATCTCAGCGAGTTTTCCAGTCTGTTTTATCTTCGTAATCACAATTAGACTCTTACGATCCTTTACAAACACTCTGCACTGTCATCAGTTAATCACACAAGTAATATTCGTATCTGAGCTTCCGGCGCAAATACCAAAAACCATGACTTTTTCCAAATTTCTGGCGCCGTGAATTGCGTTATGGTGCTGATTTTCTCATAGATGGTGCACAACTGATCCTACTATATGATGCATTCGACATAATAATAAATAACGCTCTTGCGCAAAATTAAGAATGACATATAATCTACACATACCACCCATTTACATACATACATACACACACCCTCACACACAAACAAACACACACATATATATATACACACACACACACATATATATATATATATATGCAAAAAATCATTTATACAGAATGTAAATTAGTAAAGTCAATGATATCAAAAAGCGAAATCCCTACGCTAACATAATTTTAAAGACACATTAAACTTACCAATCACTTGATGAATGTTATGCTCTTTGCATTTTAAAATCATAGACTGTATTAGGTCTTCCTTAAATACACAAGTACTGTCGACTATATATACAGTCATCTTCAGGCATGGAAATTATTTTGGTTTTGGTAAAATTCAGGTAGCATCCGAGACGAAAAAATATAATCCTAATCGAAATATATATTTTTTAAAATGTGTTACTGATAACTGATAGAAACTTTTGGAACGTGCAGTCGCAACGCAAAGGTTGAATTTATTTTTTTGTAATTTTATGTGAGTGCGTTTTTACTAATATTTTAATTTGATAATTTTTGTTGTAGGATTTTATCAGTCAATGTGGCATGAATTAAATAATTCAATAAGTAGAGTAACGTCTCTGTTGTTATCTCGAAAATTTGTACAGGTCTTTTAAATCAAATATGTGGAGTTGTTCAATATATATTAAAATGAATCATCCATACAAAAAGTAAATTGGTAATGTTAATGATATAAAATGTCGAAATCCTTTCGCTAACAAAATTTTCAAGATGCATTAACCTACAAATCATTCGATGAATGTTATGATACTTGTTTCTTAATTTTATATGCTGTATAATGTATTCCTTAAATATGGAAGTACTTTTGAAATTTCTAACAGTCATCATCAGTCGTTGAAATTATTTTGGTTTTGGAGACGAAAAAATATAATGCCAACCAAAGTGCAAATATTTGAGATAACAAATGAGACATTACTATACTTACTGAACGATTTCTTTCATGCCAAGTTGACTAAATAAACTCCTACAGTAAAAACAAAATTCAAATTGCCATATTACTAAAAAATGCATTCACATAAATTTAAAAAAAATATTCGAACATAGCGTTGCGAATGCACGCTCCACAAGCTCACAGCCCATGTTATTTTCAAGTGTCACCCATCTATTATTTGACCAGGCTGGACATTGTTTAACTTTGGAGAACCTACGAGGATCAGTGATTCAATGTGTTATGACGCTTCATGCAATATGGGAGCATAAAACCCCAACGTTTTTTCCGTGCTACAAGAAGTGTCAGCAAGGTCATTTCTTCTTTTTTTATTTTAATTTAGCCAGAACTTAATTATCGCAAAGTTTAATCAGCCAAGATCGAAAAAGATCACGTGTGGAGTATATTGTCATTATAACTGTGTTGGCGGATTTAACCATTTTCTTTTGATTTTACGATATTGCTGTGTACGTTTGTTTGGGAGAGCAGTAATTTCGTTAAGAAAGGTGAAATACGGAAAAACCTGGGAGTAGATTAATATTTGGGTAATATTCTATGGCGGCACTCTCTAGAATTTTCCTTCCATTCTCCACACGTGATAATAACTGACGTTATTTTCAGTTAACAATATGAAAATAGCGTTCTCTACATTCCTCCAGTTGCTAAGAATATTCTATTTTTGTTATTATTAGTTACGTTCTTTAATTAAATTCATTTCTTTTGTTTGCTTTGAGAAAGCCCACATTAGACGAAACGCCTCAGCAATAACTACAGTTTTCCTATTGTCATATCTATCTATCTATCTATCTATCTATCTATCTATATATATATATATATATATATATATATATATATATATATATATATCAGAAACAGTAATATTATTAGTAAAGTAAGGTTTAGTTATCAAATTATGGGATTAGTATTTAAAACGTAAAAACATTGGATTAAACTGTATGCAAGAGTTAGTCCAGCTTACCACGTTTTAGATTCCGGGGAAATAGCTCGAATCAAAACCGGATAGAGCAAAAAGGCAACACTATAGATGAGGCAAGAGTGAAATTGGCTGACGTTGACTGACGTATGTCAATAAGAATGGTCGGACTCCTGGCCATATCTGAATTTTTTCGCAATGTCGAGGTGCGTAGCACGATGCTATCATAGATGGAGCCTGAACCTTTAGGTATCAGGTCGGGGTTGCTGTCTGAGCCGATATGATGCAAAACCCGAAATCGCCGATGAAGACAGTGCCTTAACTTTGATGCATCTGTAATGTACTATTCAAATATATATTAACTAGGCTTTATAATTTCTATACCTGGAATTGTCATCCATTAGAACATACATCAATGATTTAATAACACAAATCTTAATAAAATTGAGCAGTGGATAGAAAAGTATATTTTCCCATAAGTAAATATAACGAACCAAACTTGAATTGGAACTAGGCTATTGGTTTTCCATATTTGGTGCTGCACGTAAAAGCTAAGAGCACCCATTATTCTCAATTGTCACCTGTCAACGAACTGACGAGCTGGACGTTCTTGTATGATTACTAAAATTGATCGAACGAGAATCGGTGATTCAATGTGATATGTGCATAGGCGCATCATGGTGTATAGGCAAATAAAACCCCATCCTTCCCTTTTATCACCAGACACATCGAGTCACATAAATCTGTGTTATTACTAATTATATGATGTAGAACTAGATACGTTTTGCATGGTACAACAGGACAAGTTACTTCAGTCTAATATTATATATTTATTGTGGCGCAGATATATAAATCCAAAAAGTCACATTTATCAAGAATAATTATTCCTGGTAATTTCAAAACGGTGAGTGGTGTCTTACCCCGGCATTAGCTATAACCATTGGTGTAATTAAATATGTTAATGATCGGTAACATTTATTTGCACTGCTTCATAATTCAAGTACCAATTCATGTGTTCTACCTGTACTAATTTTTGATCTGCATCTGTGATATCAACGATAAAATATTCCAATAGCATAACGGATCTACCTCTGAAACTTGTCAGAATTAGAAAAGGATTTGATGGCGTCCAAAAATCGTCGTGTCCAACATATTCGTTTGGCATGATTGCAACAGAATATTTCTGGTCATGGTGAAGATGATCATGCATCCACCAATATCAACAATCGCAGACAAGTTGAATCAAATTCACTAACGGAAACGCTACCACATCACTTGGCTTTATTTAACCGTCTGAGAGATTACCCTACACGATTCTAGCTAATGACATTTTGCCCGTATGTTTATCATATGTAGCGGCATGAACCGAGAAAATCATCGCATGTTCCTGAACAGATCTTATCTCCCTACGTTTTAAATATATCGATTGAACCGGTGCGTTTGTTCCGGAAAATGTTACATACACTATTTTTACGTAAAGACGTTCCCAACATTTTCAGAAAATTGAAGATATATTCCGTAGCTAATAATACGTAGAACAATGAATGTGTCAAATTTTAAAAATTATTATACAGATACATTACATACGAACTCCATATATTGGGATTTTCTGGGCCCAGTCAATAAGAAACAAAATTTTAAATAAAAACAAACTCTAGATATAATGAAAATCAGAAATAGAGAAAATGAAACAACGATTACACCATATCCTATGAAAGAAAATTGAGATAATATTTTTAAAAATTACAGTTAAGAAGTTGATTTAAAATAATAATGATTGTAGCATATTCGGATTAGAAAAAATGTATTAAGAATGCATCTCGATTTAATAAATAATTTAGAAGGTTGTATAGCTGGCCACTCGCATTCGAGGATGCCCCTCTACTAGAGCGCTAGCCAATCCCTATTGTAGACACTTGCTCAAGCGCAGCTGTGATTATACTGTAACTATGCAGAGCAGACGTTAGTTACGGTTTCTGTGAAAGAGCGTTTTATTTAGCGTTATCAACAATTTCAACAAGGCCAGCACGCTCAAGCCTTCAGACACGATGAATTGTGACTTCTTGCTAGCACAGCTATTGAAGGCCCTCAAGATCTTTGTCTAGCCGATTTCACTCACAAGGCTTGGGCTAAAACGTGGTATGGTCTTCAGGAACTTTACATAAGCTTCACACTTCCTGACAAATCGACCACGGTGAGATTCGAACCAGGGTCAGAATGCGAACGTTCTAGCCACTAGGCCACGTGCCCATTAATTTAGAAGGTTAGCAATTATGTAATTCACTATGGAAAATCTATAAACACCACGTGTCAAGAACGATAATAAATTATTCCATTCATATTAATATTCATGATAAGATATTCCAGTAAGCAATTATTCTGATGTTACTAGAGAAGAAGTAATTTAGAAAATACAGGAACAATAACGCTATCTTTATGTAAAGATCATGTGAATAAACAAAAGAAATAACGAAGTAGTTAATCAAATACAATTTTGAATGTAACTAAATATACAGAGTTATACTAAAATGTTGAATTTTATGTGTCATATGAAATAAGGAAATGATTAACATTGAAAATTATAAATATAAGGAGGAAACATGTCGTTAGAACCCGGTCTTGAAGAACTCATTATTTTAGTCAGTGATGGAATATAATCTAAACATAGCTGTTCCTGAGAGAAGCTGTATAAAAATTATTAAGCTAAGTATATTTTACATGATAATTGTTGGAATTTTGTCTTGTGTTCTATGAAGTTTCATATCTGGCATTTCATTCCAGTCTTCAAACACTGATCATAGTTACTAGAGTTAAATGCAAAATTAATTCACTTTATAGACATGCCTTTACATTTACTAAAAGTTTCGTTAATATTTAAACTCTTAATGAAATCATTGAACATTTTTTTAAATCTTGATAAATGATATTTCAATTGAAATTATCAATAGCTTCAAAGGAGATATAATGACGTAGACATCAAAAAATAAAACAAAGTACTCGAATACAACAACTAAAACTTAATTCAGCACTTGAAAAATATAGTAAGCAGAAATGTCAGACGGGAAAGATAGAATAGACAACAAAATGAATAACACAATGGCGAAAACGAATAGAAGAGAAGCAAGTCTATCTACGTATAATGTGCAATAGGGTGTACAATTATTTTCTTCATATTGAATGCATTTTAAGTAAATCGAAAATATTCTCCTTCTGCTTTTAAATATATTGCATCGTTAAATTAAAATTTCTGAAAAGTTACAAGTATTAGGTTTGACTACACAAAGACGTGCGAGCGTGTCTGTGGATGCATGAGTCTGTCTTGAGTGTGCGTGTGTGTGTGTTTGTGTGCGTACGTGTGAAAGTGAATATGGCATATACACTTTTATATAGACGACGAACGTTGGGCAAATGAATGAAAAGATGGAAAATATTTTTATAGCATTTATAAATTTAGGGCAGAAATTCGGTCATCATATTGAGAGATACTTAACTAACAAAGTGATAAAAACAAATCCAAAGAGAAACTGAATGTGATCGGATAGATTTTATGCCCGGACATATCTGGAAAAAAAAATCAGCGTCCTATGATTTACGGTGTTTCGTCTAGATAAATATTTCTCGCATTCACTCCAATATAAATCCTTTACATCAATAAATATGTATAAATATACATATATAATTCCATGAATAATACATTACTTTATCCCGTCGTACTACTTCTAGGGACGAAAAACTGTACACTATATATATATATATATATATATATATATATATATATATATATATATATTAATGTTATTATATTAATAATTTCAATTGAAAAATATTGTATCGTTAAATTAAAATTTCTGTAAAGTTACAAGTATATGGTTTGACTACAAATCGGTGAGTGCGTATATATATATATATATATATATATATATATATATATAGATAGATAGATAGATAGATAGATGTGAAGAAGGTACGTACAATAATTCGCTAAAATATCAGTATAGCATAATGATAAAAGTCCCCAAACTTAACAAAAAATAAATGTTTATCATTAAAATGTTTATCTTATTATTAAAAGGAAAGAACATTTTTTTTAATTATTATTTTTATATATTCCTTCTTTCTAACACGTTCTTAATTTGGATCAAAATTTCGTTTTTTTATGTTAATTCTGTACTACTTGTGGTAATCGACATTCTCGTGTAGTAGTTTCCGGGGAAAAAAACCCATTTAATTGGAAATTCTTCCAAAAATCAAGTAATTGTCTAATTTTAATGAAAATTCCAGAACTTATTCAAAAATTAATGCAATTATTTTTGAAATTTTTATCTTTAGAAAAGCTCGAAAAAATATTTTTTTTTTTACATCTGTTACCTGTAACTTAATAATATAAAATTTTCTGGAATTTCAAAAGGTTCACAAATTGTTTTATACGCAGGACTGATTGGCGAAATTAAATAATCAATGTTTTTTTTTCATTCTTTTTTTCACAACGACTACTAACGTTTTTAAAAATCTGCTCCGAATCGTAAAATAAAAATTCAATAAAACTATGTAATTAGGTAATTAGATAGGCTTTTATTTGCTTTTATAAGTAATGTAAATTAAAGATATTTTGTCTCAAGAAAAAAAAAATGATGAATAAAGAATTTTTAAAGAATTGTTTTGATTTTTGATTTTTGATTTTTCTTTAATTTTTAAACAAAATTTAAAATTCTCCAAAAGTGTGTGGTGTAGGTTATTAAGTTTTTAACTGAAGACTCTACTAAGCAAAAATTAAACGCATAATACACATAATGCTACCAAAACTTTTTAACATAATTAAAAATATTTTGTGATCATGAAAATGTTATATATATTTTAGTATGGTATCTCATAAGTGACATTATGTTTAAAACGTCCCGTGTATCAAGGCTTGACTCGTCATCGTGGAAAGCCCCTTGATATATAAAGGTCTTATCTCACTCTCAATTATTAAATCAAAATTAAAACTGAGATAATAAACTTATCACATTTATCAATTTAAAGAATTAATAACTGAGTGAGATATTTTAATTATTAATATAATAATAAGTTTATTAGTTAATACCTAATGAAAAGTAAAGTCTCTATTATTTTTTTATTTTACTCATACATTATTGTAAAATTTTTCTTGATTATTATAATATAATATTTGTTATGTTATACGTTTACAGTATTTAATATACGCATTTTATTGTTCCTGTTATATGTTTGTCTATCTTTAGTAGTGGTATAAAAGTTTCTTCTTTTTTCTTTCTTTCTTTCTTTTTTTTATTTAAAACAATTATTGTTTTGCAAGTGAACTGTCTCGCTATGAGTTATATATATATATATATATATATATATATATATATATATATATATATATATATATATATATATATATATTAAGAACATTTAAGGTATTCACTTTGGAAGACTAATTATATAGTGGCATGGATAATTTTACTCTATTTATATCAAAGCGTAACATTTATTTATCTGTTGTTTTTAGGAAAGTGGTCTTAATTTTCGGAATTAGAGGAAAGAATTTTTGTAATATTTATATTGTTAAATTTTGACTAGTGACACATTATCTACGATTTTTTAAAAAATCTCTTATTAGTCACATTAAATGATTCATTTACAAAATTTAATATGAATTTTAATTCTTTACTTTTATTATTTATTAATTGCAAAGTAACGTAATTTCAATTCTATTGAAAACGCGTTCCCAGTTATAACTTTATTTTGTTTCGTTTTTACTACTAGTCAGTTATTATATATTATATTTATTATATATCTTTCAAATTTTTTAAACAAAAACAACAATAACACTACTGATAATAGTAATAAAAATAATAATATTAATGATAATAATGACAAAAATTCTCTTATAATTAATAATAAGTTATTCTTTCTACCAATATATTCCATATTGATGACAAACTGTTTACTCCGACATTCAGTGAAACTTCTACGCGTGGAAGTGGGAGTGGGTAGAAGTAGTACCTTTTTTTCCTCGGCTGCCGTCTTATTATTAAGATGGACGGGCAACACTGGTCTTCATCGATTCCCTTAACCTCCACGCGCCAAATCATATAAACCGAAAAGCACAGCACTCATCTATGCAATGCTAGTACCGGTGAAGTATAACTCTTTTATAATAAAAGCTGAAGTGTGTAGTTCATTGTGTTCGTGGCAAGTATTTGCACCAACTCCCTGTTATCAGCATTTCCATTAAGTGCGGATTCTTCTACACAAGCCTACACAACTCTAAACAAATCTTTTGTGTGGATAGTCTTCAGTTCAGTTCTGTGTCCCCTCTTTGCTATTCCACCTGAGCAACAATTCCACTGGCGAGAGAGTTAAGGCGAGAAGGACAGGTACAGGATTAAAAAAACGGAACTGAAAAAGACACCCATACATAGAAAAACGACAGGGGAGTCCATCATATATATATATATATATATATATATATATATATATATATATATATATATATTTTTTATATATTTTATATATATATATTTATATATATATATATATATATATATATATATATATATCTTAAGATGGGCTATATTTATGGGATAAAGTGTTCAATATCAGGGATAGACCTTGTATAAATATAAAGTGAACATAGAAGTCAACACTTAGGGGCGATAGTCTGTTTCATGCTCGATGCAATTGTCAGGCCACACACACACACACACACACACACACATATATATATATATATATATATATATATATATATAATAGTTGAGAACAGTCAGATTTATAATCCATAGACTTTTTTGCATTTATTTTTATTTAAACAAAACATTTTTCGATCCAAATTAGAGCATAACATCATAATCATTTTTTTTAAAATATGTCAATATAGCGAGAGAGAAAAGATTAAATTATTATATTTGGAAAGCTAAACTTAAATATCAGAATTTAACTTTAAATTTCAACTTATAATTCGGCGCTCGGTTCCATTCTCAAGCGATGCAAAGAACAACTTACGCATTGACTCTATTTTCAAGTTAATTTGGTGACGTAAAAGAGAATTACCCTGTTTTTGCGTAAGTTTTTTTTTTTTTTTTGAGAATGGATCCCAGCTCACAATTTTTAGTATAAATTTTAAAGATAATTTTAATATTTAAGTTCCGTTTTCGTAAAAGTAATTATTCTCACGCGATGGTGGCCTATTTTAAAAATAGTTTTAATTATTACACATACGCACACACACATACACACACACACACACACACATATATATATATATATATATATATATATATATATATATATATATTTTTTATCGCTATACATTCTTTTTTTAGATACAAAAATTTGAGTAAATGCTCTGTGTTATAATAAACAGTATTAAACTACATTTACCGGCCGGTAAATGTTGTTTAATACTGTTTATTATAAAACCGGTAAATATTATTATTTAAGCCCGGTAAATTTTGTTTCATACTGTCTATTATAAAAAAGAGTATTTAATTAAATATTTGTATCTATAAAATGAATGTATAAACATAAAAATGTCTTAAAATAATTGTCGGACTTTTTCCATTTCACAAAAAAGTTCAAAAAGATGTGTGAAACATGTTTTTTTAGAAATTTTATTATTATTTTAACAAAGAAAAACATATCTTCTTTTAAGATTGATTAATTTTATTTCGGCTGTACATTTAGAAATTTTCAAGGATTAAATATGTTAACTCTTAAATAAGACATGTATAGCTGAAAGTGCTCTGATCAAAACAGCATTCGGACACTTTTTTATATGATTTATCATCTGAAAAGAAAAAATAGATATTAGATTTGTATAAAAAACTAAATAATACCACCTTGTCTCTCGTATACAATGAAATGTGCATATATATATATATATATATATATATATCGAGAAAGAGAGAAAGCGACAAACACAGAGAGCGAGGTATATAGCAGGACAGACTGGATGGTGTAGCAAAGGTAGCGAACGGCCTAACATAACAACGGCCCTGTATTCAAACCTTCTGTGGGAATTTTTTTTTACCTTATGCTATACTGAGCGTTAATTCACTGTATTCGGCACTTCCAAAATGTGTGGTTCGCCCTGAAAAAGACTTCACCATTACAATCAATTGATGTGTGCGGATAGTCTGGTTTTTGGATATTGAGCTGGTTGACACTCATACATCAGAACAACGCGAGAGTTCCAATGTGCTTTGAGATTTGTCTTTCGCAATTATTTTAATCATTTCGTAAATACTTTTACTTCAGTAACCACTGTCACAATTTGTTTATCCGTAGTTCACATATTGGAATGTTGCTTTTGATGACAACCATATATTATGTCCTCTTAGAATTGATGTTATTCCTTTCTTCTGATTTTCATTGGTACCTTCACTAGGAATGCTTGTAATTTACTTTCCGCGTCTGCTATCAATACAGTATCTTCATCATATCTATATAATGTTGAGATGGCAGTCATGTATAATGCATTCTGCTAGGACACAATTATATATAAATATTGTTTTAAACACGGGAACAGAACATGACACAATTGTGTGATTATTAGACCGTATGACATATGACTCTTACAAAGTTGCGCTGCACAACTAAAAGGATCCAATTTTTTTCTTTTTTGTTCAAGGTGTATGTGCCATTATCACTATGGCAGACGATACGCGTAAAAGACTGTCTTAAAAATGATGGAAATTATGTTTTGTTTTTTAATAAAAAAATATTTTCTATCATCAAAAATTGAAATCTTTCTATAATATTCTGATTCAAAGAAATTGAAAATCTTTGTATAATATTCTAAATATAAAATTCAAATCTTGGTATGACATTCATATTAAATCCTTTGGATATACAAAAAATATTTTCTGTATAAAATATATATTTACTCTCCAGATAAAATAATACTATGAAACTTTCCTGTTTCTAAAGAGAAAGGCATCTAAACATATATTCTTCTTTAGGGAAATCGACAATGGTATAAAATGATGAATATGTTCCCTTCAAGAAATTATTACAAATTCAACATTGTACATAATCACTGTTTATGTATATGGCTTTTTATAAGAGAGTACCATTAAAAAGTTAGAATTAAATCAAGCAACATTTTTATAAAACGGACCATATGGGAATCGCTAGCCATGGTCTATTCGTAGCTGATTTTTATCAAAAAATCCTTAGAAAATAAAATAATACTCAGTAATTAGAAAAGGATTAAATTAAAAAGTAAAGAGCTTTCGAAAAATAATTTACGGTTATTTTCATAAAATGAGCTTAAATGATTTTAGTATTATCTAAGTTGTGTAAACATAAAATTATTTATTAATATAAATATTACTTATACTTACAATGACAACACATAATGAAATTTCTCGTATATTCAGACATGTAAATGTAATTAATACAGTTTTATATATAAGGCATATACTATTAATAAACTCTTATTAACATATAATGCATATGCTAAAATAAATTGTATTTATAAACATAATGTTTATTAGAAAATATATGAAATAATCGTCGCACTTAATCCATTTCATTACATGTTGTCATTCTTTACGTTAATATACGTTTCGTAAGTAGATATGACTGATCGAGGAAAATCGTTGAAGGTTGTGTTAATAAACAGTAATTTGGATTATTCTAACTAGAGGATTCTCTGTAGATAAATGGTATAGAACATTAGATCAAATGATACTACTTTAACTTTCATACTCTTAACATCAGCTAATGTCATGTAACTTATATTATAATTAAATTGAAACATTCTGTTTCTCTTGATTATAATATATTAGTACACACAGAAATACATGAAAAAATACAGACATGAAAACGCACACACACGCATGCTCACATTTATCTGATGGTAAGCTACAAAACAAAAACTGTGCCTTTAACGAACCTCAGTCACTGAACTAATGGGTTATTAGCGATGTCCTTAGCGGCAAGTTAATCTCGAATAAGCTCACAGAAAGTGATTTCACGTTGTATAATAAAAATTGCTTCCCTATCTCTATGCTGATATTAGAACTATGCTTGATAAAGTGTGGAGATAATTCTTTCAAGCTCAAATTGGAAACACGATAAGTATATTTAATATTATTTCTTAATATTTACCTTCATATGAAACGTTATATTCAACTCGTATATATGTATATTAATTTATACAATATTTTAAATTTATTTTTCTGAAGAGAAAATACACATTATAACATTTCTCACATTGCAAATATTAGGGATACAGGAGCTGCTCTTGAACTAATCTCCTAGCGGTACTATGTGATTTACAACATGCCAGGCCCACTTGAAATGTGCTGCTACCAACATCGTTTCCGAGAGTCTGCAGAATGGGTTCTTCGTGGTCAGGCATACCGGAGGGATCTCGGTCTGCCTCGATCCATAGTTTCTAGTGTTACCGATCCTGTCGCAACACCGCGTCGCTAAAGAGTAGCTAATTTTTGGATGACTCGGACGCTTCTGCCTGGAAACGTAATCTGAAACAGCTATGCAACCTCGCGTCCATTGCCATTCACGGAGCGGTAAGTAAAAATCGTATCCCACGACAAAACACACACACACACACACACAAACACCTCACTACAGACGTTAAACGTTGAAGTCAGACAAGTCACAAACGTACACACATGGCAAATATAACTTAGTCTACATGGGAACACAAAGCAATCTCCGGTAAACGCTCTTTAACATTAATAACTCAAACAGGAATAAATTGTTGACACATGATTCTACGGACTTTTACCCTTGTTTTGGTGAGAGGAACCCGACGCCAAGTTTTAAAATAATGTGTGACATAACATGTGTGCATATATATATATATATATATATATATATATATATATATATATATATATATATATATATGTGGAGGGTTCGTTGGCTCTTCAAATTACACTAACCAGCATTATGCATATATTTTATATGTACCTGTACATTTTTTATTTCATCGATTAATAATTTCCTGTTAATCATGGTTACCATGTGTCTTAGGACCTAACTAAGAGCGCAAAGATATAAGGAAACTGAATGAACAGCAATCCCATGTCCTCAAGAAGCGTTCTTCTCTTTTCGGCATTCCATCATTGCCCTCTTCAATAGAATCGTCCGGTTCGTTGGATAAATCCAAGCAGTTTGGCACAATGTCTATTCGCCGTACAGAATTACCTTCTGCGAAGAATAATTGCTTTGGATTAATCGAAATAGTTATTTTCTATTTGCCTCTTTCCCCGCTATATCTTTTCTTCCTTTCTCTCTATTTCTATCTATCTATCTATCTATCTATCTATCTATCTATCTATCTATCTATCTATCTATCTATATATATATATATATATATATATATATATATATATATATATTATATTTATATGCATATCTATTTTTCTAATTTGTGGAACGTTTTCTTTCGATCACGAAATTGTTGTTAATTTCTTCCCAAATGTTGAACTTAATAAAAACTGTGGTTATTCACAGAAATGACAATAGGTATAATTTATACCGGAATATCACAAACGTTATCTGTTTCTTTGTCGGAAATTTCTTCCTCAGTAGAATATGAAATATGTTTTGTTCAAGAATATAACATTTCGGTTCTTATGTCTTTATAAAAGAGAAACAAATGTTGAGGCTTACCTAATATGATTAATTGTATATACACATACAGGGTTTGCCAAAATTATGCTAACATTATTATTATTATTATTGTTGTTGTTGTTACTATGTTAATAATAATTGATATTTTTTTTGTACTACTTAAATGTTAAACTATGAGCTCTAACCACCAGATTGATGTCATGTATTTCTCATGCCAAGGAGGGGTAATCACCGGACATACAAACTCAAACGCCCAGGTTTTCGTTAGTTATATAAAGTAAAATTGCGATGAAAAAATAGTATAATTATTTAAATACAAATATATTCTAATTCAAAGAAGCAACAATAGATAAAGCTATGGCACATTTTTATTGTATGGCACATCTGAATTCGTTTCAACTGAGAAATCCACCCGTGAATATATCCTCAGTAATTACCGATGGTATATTATCCAGAAAATTTCTTGCTGAAACATCGCCCGTCAATTGTAGGCTGTCCAGCTTTTATATATATATATATATATATATATATATATATATATATATATATGTGTGTGTGTGTGTGTGTGTGTGTGTGTGTGTGTGTGTTCCACAGACAGACTGTTTCGCTGTATGAGACTTACGATTGATTCTAGATATTGTGACATATGTTTTAATTTAGACATATCTCATTAATTAACTTAGACATGTTTTTGCCTACTCTGTTTTAAGAGGATCATCTGGTAATTAAAAGGCCACTAAGATATTTGTCCGTAACTAAGAGAGGTTACTATTTAAGATAAGTATATAACACTAAATTATTTATTATGTCTATATATATATATATATATATATATATATATATATATATATATATATATATATATATATATATATGTGTGTGTGTGTGTGTGTGTGTGTGTGTGACCCTGGGTTTCACGCTATGCTATCCTCAGAAAATCTGATTAACTTTTAAATTTTGGATTTGTATATGGTTGCTAAGATCGGTGTTTTTTTATGGAAGTGGGAGAAAAAAAAAAACTCTCGTCGGAATGCCACTCATACTCCCGCAAACATACATACATTCATGTACACTCATTGACGTGCGCAAACACACACACACACACACACACACACACACACACACACACACACACACACACACACACACACACACGCTCACTTACCGGAGCTCACGCAAACAGACATATGTCAACAGCGAGTGTCTGGGCATATATGTGCAACATGTATGTCGTTGCACACACATGTAAGCATTTGCTTTCTGTATTGAATGTTGGATATTGTCGCGAATATTTGTGTTGTTTGTCGCGCTGTAAACCCGCAGACCGATTTTTCTATTTTTGTTCGCTGAATAATGTTTTCTTGTACGTACGTATATACGTATGATGGGGTCTGTCTAAGACTATGATAGGTAAAAATTACCATTATTTTTCACTTCTTAAGTCTCTTTCGTTATTATTTTAAAGCCGGTTGTTTTTGGCGTGTGCGCATATGCAAATGGTAGAAATTCACATTAGTAATACTTATTATGATTTATGCAGTGATATTAATTTTGCTGGGAGAGGGACAAGTAAGTATAATTGTGGACTGATACTGTAATGGTAATTGTGGACTAATATGTCAATAGTAATTGCGATGTGGTAGTATTTACGGGGTTGAAGCGGATGATGATAATAACAATTGTAGCAGCATATAGTTCTTGTAAAGTGGTAGAAATTATCGTAGTAGTGGTGGTTGAATGATAATAACAATAATTTTAATTATTATGATGGTAGTTTGAACTAGAAAATTATTGATGGCGTCATGGTGTCACTGGTTTCTCATTTCAAGTTTATAGGGTCAGTCAATGGTGATTTATGTAGTAATGTTTGTAGATTTTTTATCTCTTTTTCATAAAGTCTGCTAATAGGATTTTAATTTCATGTCAGCATTTGGAAATTATTTCTAATTTTATGTTTCTAAATTATTTTGTTGTGCATGAGAAAGTATTGCTACCTTTTTCTGCAGGCAATGTAGGCATTCCTTTGTAATTTTGGTGTAAGCAGGTGGTTCTTTTCAATATATTCCAGCCCATTCTTTGTGTAATATTTCTGTCTTTTACAGGCCATATGTATAGTGTTGTTGGATTATTTTCTGTTGGAGAATAAAATGTTGTGCTTAGGTTTTCTCTTCTTGAATCGTCTCTCAGTGGCACTGATATAGTATATTGTGCTGTTGTTTGAACTTACCTTGGCTTTATATATTATATTCGTTTGATTGCAATATCCTTTGAGTGGGCATGTTGTTTTATTTCTGCAGTTGCATTGAGCTTCCTTGGTTGCATTATTATAGGTTGTTATTTTTTGTTCTCATTTTCTATTAATTGTGATATGTTTTCTTTGCTGCTGTAACTGATTTTAATATTGTTTTTGTTGAATATTTTTTCTAATGGGTTTGTTTAAGGGAATAGCTTTTCTATTAACTTTAAGAATTTAAGTTTTAAGATGACGGTCTTATCCTGATAAGAGAACCCAAAGACCTCAAATGAGATTATTAATTATTATTAGTTTATGTTTAGGTAGACATTTTAGCTTCCAATATCCCTTACTCACAGTTAGTTGCAACTTCCTGAAACGCCTAAACTTACAAACGGGAACTACATTCCAAAACTGTGTTGAAAAGACATTCGACCATTTACGTCGACTTCCAATTAGCCTATTTTCCATATGAGGTAAATGGATTTGTTTGATTATTAATTACATTGCTCTGTGTAAATAAAATACATCTTTTTTTAGATCTGTTTTACTGTTTTTATATTACTATGATTTACTTGGATTTTATAGCACCGAATATTTACCTTATATATATATATATATATATATATATATATATATATATATATATATATATATATATATATATACATAGTAGCGTCCAAAACTAAGGGACAAAATTTAAAACCTAATATTTGTTAGAAATAACAACTGTGAAAAGCTGAAATTTTTGACAACTGGTAGTCGTTATCATCCATAATAACATACTAAAATTTGAATCATTTGCAAAAGGATAGAAAAAGAATTATAACAATTACTTATTTATTTTCAAATTTGGAACGTCCAAAAGTAAGGGACAAAATTGAGAAAAACAATGTAAACGGCAAAAAACCCAATAAAATACATGTACAATCAATATTTAGTAAATGAGCCCTTGCTCTCAATGACAGCTGCACATCTTCGACTACAAGAACGAATCAGTTCTTGACAATCCTCGATACTAATTTTAGACCATTCTTCTTGAAGCTTCACCCCACATATCCTCCGCGTTAGTGGGATTTCTTTCCACAACTTTCACCCCTAAGGTCTTCCAAAAGATTTTCTATTGATTTAAGTAAGGACTTTGCGGTGGCCAATCCATAATTTCCAAATCTTGCTCGCTAAGGTAACTCATTACCACCTTTGCCTTGTGACATGGGGGCATTATCTTGCATAAAGGTAGCCCTATCGAAACCTGAATTCTGTATGATTGGCACAACATGATCTTGAACAATTTTTTATAGATCTGCGCGTTTACACGAGTTTGTAACCGGACAAGAGGCGTTGTACCTTGGCTAGAAAACATTCCAAATACCATGACGCTTCCGCCCCAAACTTGACAGTTTTTTTAGTACACTTTGCACTTAATCTTTCACCAATACGTCTCTTTTACATTGTTTTTTCCATCATTTCCAAATAAATTAAAGTTGCTTTCATCACTGAAAAATACTCTTGCCCAATTTTCATATGTCCAAATTACATACCTGTTTGCAAACTCTAATGTCTTCTTCTTATTCTTCGAACTAACAAGTGGTTTCTTCTCTGGGGTTCGATTAAACAGCCCTATTTCTTGCAGTCGTCTACAAACAGTCTGTCTTGACACATTAACACATGAGGTACTATTCATAACCCTTTTTTAATTTCTGTGCAAGACTTAAAACGGTCCTTTAATGACATACGCTGCATTATTCGATCTTCTCTTGCCGAAGTTTTGCGGGGTCTGCCGGTTTTAAAAGCACTAACTATTTTGCCAGTATCATTGTAGGATTTAACAACCCTGCCTACAACACTCTTGAACGTTTCACTTTCTCTGAAATCTCTAATGGTGTGCTTTTCCTTGTGTAGCTTCACAATAGCTTGTCTCACAGAGTAATCAAGTTTTGGGTTTCGCCATGGTGCCGGCTGATGCAACGTTTACAAATGACTAAGTAAGACTTATTCTTTAGAGGAAATCAAAAATTTGAATATAGCATACTGTTTACATTGTTTTTTCTCAATTTTGTCCCTTTACTTTTGGACGATCCTATTTTGAAAATAAATAAATAATTGTTATAATTCTTTTTCTATTCTTTGCAAATGATTCAACTCTTAGCATGTTATTACGGATGATAACGACTACCAGTTGTCAAAATTTCAGCTTTTCACAGTTGTTATTTCTAACAAATATTAGGTTTTAAAAATTTTGTCCTTTAGTTTTGGACGCTATATATATATATATATATATATATATATATATATATATATATATATATATATATATAAAAGATAACTAGACTCGTTTTTGAAAAACCCTCGAATTTTTGATTTGCTAATCAAATCAATCTCGAGGGAAAAAAAAAGGTTTTAAAAAAGAAAGAGCTACAAACATGAACTTCCCCTTCCAAACTTTCCCTGACGATCCGTTTAGGTGAAACCTAGGTAGGTTTGTCTGGCTCACTAGGCGTATCTATCTATCTATCTATCTATATATCTATATATATATATATATATATATATATATATATATATGGTAAATATGCGTAAAGGTAAATATTATTTGCGCTGAATTTACATTGAGCTTTTTGAATTTATCCTCCTTAGATTTACCCATACGGATTACCTAGTTTTCATAAATTATATATATATATATATATATATATATATATATATATATATATATATATATATATATATATATATATAACTGATCTGCGAGCGTCTTAAACAGGTATCTGCTGCACTTAGATAATATGAGAGTTACCCTTACGAAACGAGTTTACTCTTCTCTGAGAGTTAGAAGTCAATTTATTATCTGACAGAATAACTCATATTACATCGGCGCATGTTTACCACTATTGTGTTTCTTTTCCTGCAGAACTAAAGTAAATGTCGAGTAGTTGTTTAGACAATGAATCACGGTCATACGACCTAATGGTACAGAACTGGGAAAATACGTGAATTTGAAGTGTTGTCACATAAAATATCCTCTTTCAGGAGTTTCATGTGTGCGTGTGAGTTTAGTTAGGCGGGACATACTTAGTAATTGATGACCGAGTCACCCTTTTAGAAAAAAATTTGTATCAGACTATTTCATCAATAGAGCGCTGAAAAACTTTGCTATCAGTAAGAGTCTGGTCAGTTCATTATATATATATATATATATATATATATATATATATATATATATATATATATATATATATATATTAATCCGACCCTAAATACATCGATGCGATAACACTTCTGAAGTAGTTACCATGGTTTCATTAATCAAAAGGACCGAAAGTAAAGCTTTTCCAAAACGCATTACTTTTTTTATTGATCAGTGTACAAGACTTAGTAGATTTATTCGTTTAACTCTCCAAACAAACCGACATTTTGTTTGAGTAAAAAATGTTCTGCAGAAACATCAAAGATGAATTATCAGATAATTTATATTATACATTATATATATATATATATATATATATATATGTGTGTGTGTGTGTGTGTGTGTGTGTGTGTGTGTGTGTGTGTGTGTGTGTGTGTTTGTGTGTTTGTGTCTGTGTGTGCGTGCGTGCGCGGGGTTGGTGGTTATGGGTGTGTGCGTGTATTTTATATTTAAATGAAACATTCTCATTATCAGTGATGGAGCAGATTTAAACGTAAAATTTGACACTGAGTTCAACAAAAGACTGCGACATCTTGTACAATGCTTCAACGCAGTCCTCAGTTCGTAAAGAATTTCTTTGAGACAAGAAGTAGACTGATTCGCACACAATCAAATTCCATAAAATTCATACTTGTATTAGCAAGTTCATTATTATAAATTTGTAGTTATAGATATTACATTTTAATTCATCTAGATTCATCTATAACTATCATTATTATATTTCTTCTTCTTCTTCTAATTATTATTATTATTATTATTATTATTATTATTTTATTAGAACTCTCTCGTAGGTACGTTTCATTCTTGATTATAACCAGAAAACTAATTTCATATATTGCTTCATGTCATTTTACAGCGATGCTTTTTTGTAAAAACAAAAATAAAACCCTAAAAAAACACACAATTTACAGCGATAAAGCTCTTCGTCATTTATGAGCTCTAGTTGTGATTACATCTTATTTATTTCGTTAAGGCATGGGCTACCAGATATCCTTCATTGAGGCTATCGGAAACTGTTAAAGTCCATCCTAGGGCTCTAACTACAAGTCGAATTATTGATGTTGACAAGCAATACATTTTTGAGATTTCCATTTGAAAATTTATAGTTTCTGGGAGATGCATTACAATCTGCATGGTCAGTCATGTCAATAAGAAAGAACATTCTATTGCTGTTGTCTTTGGGATGGATGTCTGGGCCATGATTATTTTATTGTTCTGTCTGTGTTCAAAATTCAATAAACTCGTAATACGTCATATCTATGTAACTGGGTCTTTGTGTTCATATCAGTTTATGGCATTTTCCTTGTAGTAAATGTTGTATGCTTTCCAGTGAAGATATTGGCAAACTCTATCACGCCAAGTTTTATATTCAGTCGAAGCTTACACTGTGCAACCTGGTACAAGATGGTTTATTGTTTTTGGACATGTATAAATGAATCTGCATTTGGTTAACATAATATTTCAGTTTGTGTGCTTGGTAATTTTTAGTTAGAAATCATTAGTCCTCTGCGACAAAAATTAAAATTTCGGAATCAGGTTTTAAGCTTGCAGTGCATAATAACTCATGGCTAGGATGTCGGCCTACATCAGCTTGTTTGTTACGAGATGAGTATTAACCAGAAATAGAATTATCTTGCTATCGTCTTGCATTTGGCACCTTGCATTTTCCTTCTTTTTAGGTTCATTGTTCATATCTGAATTATGGTTTATTTGCACTTCTATGAAAATCCTTTTTGAATATGTTGGCTTCGTTTATTACTGAACAATGTTTCTGATTTCATTCATATTTTTGACACAGATCATCATCCCGTCTTCAGGACGTTCCAGGAATCTTTGAAGACCGATTGTTGTGTTTTTTTAAGACAGTCATAATTGAACTAATCTTAAGTCTTCTTCGAATCTGGACACATACAGACGAGCAACATCAGCCCTGTCATGGTGCATGCGGTAGCATGAGAGATCCTTTCTTGTTTTGATATATATTCGCTTCATGTCAGCTATGGTCTAATTAGGAATATTGAAATTGTATTGCAACACAAGAACAGACAACGTATTTTGTTTTGTGAATTCAAACACGCTAGTAGTATTCTTTTCTGTCTTTCATTTTCATTTTTATACGTTATATTCCAACTACGCTGACTTCTAGCTTTTTATAGAGTACTTGTTCCGTTCCCCAATGTTTATGAAAAAAAATCTAGATGTATTGAGTGTAATTCCTTAATTATCCCTTTCTTGAATGTTACTTTTACACTTTCATCTAATCCGGTATCAATACAAATGTCATTACTGAATCATTTTAATCTATCGGGAATAGACTTCAATCCATTACCGTAATTCATGTAAAATATGTTATTAAACAAGTTCTATTTACTTTGCAGCGATAGTTATTAGAGATTAGTTCATGTGAAAGTCGGATTCAAGATAGACGGAACAGGAGGGTTAACAGGGAGACTCCTTGAATGATTCTTCGTCGAATATTCAAATAATTGGAATGGAATTACCTGTAGTGGTATTTAGCTATAATACGGTTTTCAATATTCCCATTCTAAATCTAAGGAAAATTACTATCACCGAGAAGCTTTTATTCATTTCCAATCCTAAAGGATCCAAGTGTGCACAATATCAAAAGCTTTACGATATTCTATCAAAGCTGTGCCGTGATTTCTACCTTTTTTTCTCATAATTCTCCAGTTTCATTGTATTTATTAACAGTTTTCTTTGCAACCCTATAAATCTCTTTGATATCCCTTCTGTTCCACAGAAAGAATTTTGCTTTTATCTATAAAACAGTAAATACATTTCCTCAGGGCAGATATCATCAATTTTTATGCAGTGGAGAGACATGTTGTCATGCTAAAACATTAGTATCATCTTTTCCATCCGTTTTTAGTAGGAGATATTTAATACGATCGGTGATTCATTCTGGAGTTCTTAATTAGCATTGTTAAAGTTTGTGCAAGTGTTTTATGGATTGATGTCAGATTGTAGAGCCAAAGGTTGGTTACCTTGAGCTAGTTTTGCCCAGCACTACAAATGGCTATCAAAGCAAAATATTATCATAAAATCTCGTGTTATATTATTAAAAAGACTCGTCAAGTCAATACTTTTACAGGGAAATCATACACATCGTTAAAACCGTTCAGAAAAAAAAATATATAAAACTATCTTCTCTATATAACGTTATTTTCAGATTTATGGTTGAAATAGTTTTGAATGATTGAACACTTTTGGCTTTTGTCGAGGATCTTACTTCTCCGACCATTGTGGAATTGAGCTAAAGAATCAAAGACAATAAATAACAGAAACCTCATTAAGTGAAAACTTTCATCACAAAGCAAAAAATAAAATAGATATCATATGTAAGTCGAAGAGAAAATAATGACATAATCAACATTTTAACGTTTCACTCTACTAAGAACAACATTTCAGTAAGGAAATTCCCGTGGAACTGGAAAGATCGATAACAGTTACTGGACTTGAGAGAACTATTTTCTTGAAAAAAAAAATCAATGACAAAGAAAGACTTTATTAATTTCAACCGACAATAGTTCTAGAGACTCAGTCAATATCCTAAGCAAACAGTCAATATTACCATTATCATTAGTATTTATGAAAATCATACGCATCTTTTATTGAAATCTCGTTTTCAAGGTAGAACAAAACTTAATCTGTCAGGACGCTGCTCATATTGATTTTCACCTCGTCGAATAAACCTTTGAAATTGCTGAGATATTCTCTTTTACTTTTCGACATATGTTTAATATTACGTTATAATTCCATCAATATTTACTCAAAAATGGTACACACACACGGGCAGACAAACACAGATACACAAGCACCTACACACAGGCGCACATATATATATTGCGTATATCTTGGCATCACGTTTTCATTGAGTCATATTACATTGAATAATTCAGCCAAGTTTTGTCTTATTACATTTGTATCCTTTTGTATTGACCGAGAAAATTCTTGGTGTCGTTAATATGTCTGGGTTTAGTTGAAGAGTCATTATATAGTATTTGCATTGTTTTATAATTGTTAAAAGAACATCTCATTTGTTCATCAATAATTGAATTAGGTAACATATTAAATAATAAGATCTATTAATTATATTATTATTAACAACATATATATATTTTCAAATACATTTTTTCATATACATGTATATATATATTTATATATATATATTTTTTTCATACACACAGACACACACACATACATATATATATATATATATATATATATATATATATATATATATTCTGTGTATTTGTTATTTTTATCAATACATGTGCTCTGTTTATAATAAACGATATTAATTACATTTGCCGTTCTGAAATATCAAGAAATGTAAAAAATACTTTAACCTGACGTGCTACACCATTTAGCTACAGACGAAGAGTCTGTTTGGCAAAGTAAAATTACCGTTCTTAAACAATCAAATTTCCTATTTCTATACATAATATATCTATAAACACATACAAACTGAACATATACGACGAGAAGTTATAGAGTACTCTTCCAACGATCGTAACATTTAATTTAAAAAGGGCGAAATATATAGTAGATAAATACTTTATTATCAAATGGAAAATTTTAAAAAATAGCAAGGACATATAGATCAATATATGGGCCAGGTTTTCTGTGTTTACATGAATACATTGGAAATTATCCAGTTCACTTGTAAATCAACGATTCAAGTTGACGGTAGGTTGTAAACACACTCTAAGTTTTACCTTACAATTCAGATATATGTCTTATCTTTATATTTGTATTATTAATTTTGAGTTTAATTTACTTCTGTATTTTTAATCTGATAATATTCTGTACAGGAGTATCGCGTTAGAAAAACGTGCATCTATGTTTCATCGACTAAGCAAAGAACTTCGACAATGTATGCCACAAAAATCTGATGGAACTGCTCTGAAATATCGATGTATTCGGGAAAGATATCAGAATAATCAAGAACCTGTATTGGCAGGAAACGGCATGCTTGTGCATAGGGTACGAGGTCAGTGAATATACAAATATAGAATTGGTCATAAGGCAAGGATGCTTTTTCTCACCCGACCTGTTCAACCTATACAGCGAGGCAATTTTGAGAAAATTGTAAACTCTACCAGGATTTAGCTTTGGCAGCTACGATCTTAAAAACATAATATACGCAGATGACACATTACTGATAGCAGACACGGAAACTAAATTAGAAAATCTCCTACAGAAGGTAGCGACGGATAGTGAGAAGAAAAGACTCAGTATAAACTACAAGAAGACATAATGTATGGTCATCAGTAAGAGGAAGAGCACGAAATGCGATTTGAATTTCGGGAATTCTAGAATCCAGCAAAAGCGGAAGTTTAAAGATCTGGGAATCGTCTCTGAATATTAGCCCAAACCCAAATGTTGATTCCCTCATGCAGTACATCTCCCTCAGCAGAAGTTTGGGTTTTGTTGGTCATTTCTTGAGGTGCTCTAAAAAGCCGTAATAGCAAGAAGGCTTGAGAATTTCTGCGCACAATTAAAATTAAAACCCATTTAAACCTCGACTTTGTGTCATATCTCGGTGCGGCGTGGGATCCCTGATAAATACCACAAATCCTAAACTTGAAGACGAAAGAAAGAGTGAAATAATAGTGAACACATTCAACTCATTATCCTTAATAATAGATTATATGTTTACATTGTCGAAGGTTTTATTTACGATAGATTCACCCTTCTAACATACATTTTAGTGTTCCACTTCTAACTTATTATGCGGGGAGCCACATTGTGAAAGCCTTTATCGTATCCATAATATGACAATGCATTCGAGTCTGCGAACTCGTCACTAGAATAGTTCACGCTGCTAAATGTATAGCTCTACCGAGTTAATGCCAGAAAACACGCTCATACGTTTGGTCTTGTAAAAGATATGATCGTATATATGCAGTCCGTTCTAACTTTCCCGTATTACGGATGTTCAGAATGGTGATATGCCTGTCATCAGCCACAATTATGAAAAAAAAGCTGACGTCATTTCCGACAGTCTTAGTAATCTGTAACGTGTGAAGGATTTTTATTTCTTTGACTTACTCGAAAGTAGAAGAAATATCCGAGATTCCACCATGTGTTTTTTATATTTTGACAAAAAAAATCATTAAGATTAGATTTCTCACATTCATATTTAAATATGCAGTGTTTATTATTTTCCTATTTTCAAATTCTATGACAAATTATTTCTTATTAAAATTAAAAGTATGCCCAAGAATTTCAATTATTTTAAAAGTGAACCCGAAGTTAAGCAAATGGTTGTGAAACAATCTCCTCAAACTGCATATTACCAATGACTTCAACTCGCAGTGGTTCAACCATGTACTGGTTACTAACTCAAGTATCCAGACATCTCTGCGCATACATACATACATACATACACACATACTTACATACATACTGGTTTCTGATTTTCTGGATACACCAATTTGCCAAAGCCAAATTTCTCCTTGCAGAAGCCATCTCGTGCCTATTTATTTATTTTTTTATTCAGAAACCACATTTCGTACATGTGATATATACTACAATTATACTCAACAAAATTAGGTACATTTTCCGCTGGGGAGTGCATAAAATCTGTAATCATCCGCAGTTTGATCAAAATTCCTCAATCAAGATGTGTTTCGAATTCGTATTTGTAAAACTATCAGAGATTTCTAAACTGTTCCATATATACAGTTTTCTTCGCAATCTTGTGTGAAAGTATGCTGTGATTTTCGGGCAATTTCAAATATCTATTTTCGTATTCATTCAACATCGACTGTATTCACTTCTAATTACCCATTTTATTTTGCATACGATGGATAATCCCTAGACCAGTAGACATAGTTTCGAGTCTCACCGTGGATGAACCGTCAGGAAGAGGACTTCTTGATATTGTCTGTCTGTTGAGACGACACAGATTGTACTGGTTGGAAGGTATCACAGTTTGTGCAGGCATGAATTCAAAAAATATCGTGAGAGATGTGTGTCTGTGTGTATGTATGTGTGTGTTTATGTGTTTGAGAGAGTGAGAGGAGAGAGAGTGAGTAAGAGTGAGAGAGGAAGACTGATTTGAATTTGTAATATTCTGATATTTCAAATTGTTGTTGAGAATTATGTAGGAAATGAAATCGGAAAGCCATGTATAACAAGACATGCCAAGAAGAATACATAACAACTGTATTACTAGCCCCAGTTCTTTCCAAACTCTACAACCATTGCCACGATGCTTCCTGATTTCCAGGTTCTTGGAAGACCGTAACTGTAGACCTATTTTTTTATTTTTTTTTAAGAACTCTGGTGAAAATTCTGTCCACTCTAACTACCACCCTATCAGTCACTCAGTGCGTTACGGCAAAATCTTCGAAGATTTAATCAACGATTAAGCGGTTAAGCATATAACCTCTCAAGACCTACTCTCTGACAAACAATATTGATGCCGTTTTCCACGTACTACCACTGATGTGCGCACGGCCATAACTGAATATATATATATATATATATATATATATATATATATATATATATATATATATATATTATGATAAAAACGAAAGATAGAACAGTACGATATATAATCCGGTGTTCTTATTGATTTTTTTTATTTTTACAAAACAGTATTCAGTGTAAATTTACAGAGCATAAATATTATAAATTAACTGATTTGAAATATTGTTTCTTCGCTGCACATGAATTAACATGTTTCAAAAACCGGAGCTAAAAACTTCAAATTTAATTATATAATTAAATTAAAAGTATCAGTTCTATTTAATCTAACTTCAGAACTAATACTTTTAATTTAACTATATAATTCAAATTTGAAGACTTTAGCTTCGGTTTTTGAATAATGGAAATCCCTGTGTAACGAAGTTACAATATTTTAAATCAGTTATTTGATAATATATATATATATATATATATATATATATATATATATATATATATATATACGAGCTGTGGCCCTAGATATCTCGATGGCGTTCGACAGAATTTGGAATGCTGGTCATCTGCGTAATTTTCAGTTCTACGGTATTACAGGACGACTATTTCATTTCATCCAATCACTCATTTCTAATCGTGAATTGAAGGTCGTTCTATACGGGCACGCTCCTAGATGCTTCATTATAAATGCGGGGTCCCCTAAGGCTCTAAACTCCTTCCAACATTGTTTCTGATCTTTATCAATGTTCTTTCTGTTGTCATCAGCCGTTAAGTAGGTGTCTATGCAGATGACACTGTCATTTACTCCTGTCTCAATAGTAAACCAGCACCGCCGAAAAAGTCAACCTGATCTCGATAAGGAGCTTCAATCAGTGTTTAACTGGGGTATGAGAGGGATTGTCAAATTTAATGCCTCAAGAACGTATCTGCTCTCATTTAGCCACCAAAGATAATTATCTGTTCGCCATTAGCATGGATTATTATATACACCAGGAGAATGTCTCTCTACGACTCCTTGGCTTTACATTTTTGAATGACTTCAAGTAGAACAACTACATTGAAAAAATAGCTGCAACTGATGCAAGGAAAGTTCGTCCACAGTGTCGGGCCAAAAGTTTTTTCTCTTCAGAGTCCATCCTACGTATCATCAAAACTACCCTTCGCCCATGCATTGTCTGCTGTTGCTATATCTGGTCTGGTGCCCTAGCTGTTTATCTCGAAGTAGGATCTGCAATGTAAGCGGTTCTGACTTAGCATCTTGATTCTACTCACATTCTCACAGACGTGATGTGACTTCGTTCTGCTTTTTCTACAAACATTTCCATGGCATCTGTTCTGTCGTGCTTTTCCCCATGGATCTCCTACTACATACATTTAAGCGTGCTACTAGACTGGCATCAAGGACCCATCACTTTATCGTTGAAATTGTTAAATATAAACGACACTTCTACTCTAACAGTACCATTTCTCGCACTTACAGCCAGTGGGATTCCGTTCCGATTACTGGCTTCCCAGATAACTACAATCTTCAAAAATATAAATTCTACGTCAATCGCAATCTTCTGATATCTTTAATACCGTTCGTCTTTTGTCCTTTCCACATGCGCCCTTTACAAATTTTTTTACTGATTTTCACACTATGTAACACGCTGCGAATCAGTGGCAATCCCGCCTTTCTTGGGGTGATATTTTCAAAAAATAATGATAGATAGATAGATAGATAGATAAATAGATTGATTGATTGATTTTTAAAATATCCTGATATCAGAAATTGACGTTGAATACAACATTAAATGCGGAGGATGCGAGCAATGCATATTCATAAAAATAAAAACTTGGTGGAAGATTCCTGACACGATAGAGGAAAAAAAATAACTTATACATACTTATATATCTATAACATTTTGATAAACCATAAAAATGACGGCCAGCTTATTTTGTGGAAGATAATATTTGTAAACATACTTCACGATATGAAGAGATGAAGCATTTATTACAAGAAAAATTGTTCATTTTTCATGTAGGGAGATTCTCTGGTAATTGCAAAAAATCGTCAGGGCAACGGATTATAAAAAATTACAATCATTCGTGCGGCTAAATTGATGTAAACTCTGTCCAAATCTGAACAGTCAAGATGCCGATTAGTATTTCATATATATATATATATATATATATATATATATATATATATATGTGTGTGTGTGTGTGTGTGTGTGTGTGTGTGTGTGTGTGTGTGTGTGTGTGTGGGATCAATATAAAAATATATATAGGATACTATAATTATTTTTTGTTGGTGAAGCTACATTAAAACACTTATATAACCCGAATATCTACATGTATCTATAAAATCAAGCATCAGCTCAAACACATGGATCCCGAGTAAAATAGATTTCAAAATACATCTTACGAATATTAATATAATATATAAGACCTATATGTATTCATGGAAACCATCATTAATAATTTTTTATATATCTATATACATATATCATTCACTATTTCCGCAATCAATTACTTTATATTGTGTGTATAGGTAACTGCATTTTTGTGAGTACAAGGCTAGGTTCTGAATATATAAGATATATATATAGTTTCGACCTATTACTATATTAAAACTGAGTATTTGTTTATCCAATTAGACAGTACGTTAAATTTATGACTATGGTAATTTATGCAAAAAATAGAATTATCCCCCCTTGAGATCTTACGCGTTTACTTAATTTCAAATTTTATTTAAAATAATTTTTCATTGTAATTATTTGTTTTTAATTTGTCGTCTTTGAACTTAAGATTTTGAACAAATATAAAATATGTCATTCGCAGACAAATACTGTTTCGCTCTATCACAGCTCCTCTGTGCAACAAGACATTCGAATGCTTCAAGCCAGGACTGAAACCCGACCAAATTGATGCCCGTCAGTGTTTCTACCGCTGAGCTATCATCATTCAACAGAGTGCAACAGGTAATTCTAGCGTATTGTTTTTACAAATGTAAACAAACGCCAATCAGTCACAAGACTCCAATTCATTTTGCTGAAGAGCTTTGCATTAGCGCTGGTGGCTGTTTTATAGAATCAGCTTATCTCTCAACAGTGCTCAATTGAAATATATTTTCCAAGAGTTTAATTATGTCATTCGCAGACTGTACTGTTTCGCTGTATCACAGCTCTTCAGTGCAACTAGACATCCAAATGCTTCAATTCAGGACTGAAACCCAACCAATTTGGTGTCCGTCAAATATAAAAATATGAAATATAAATATTTAATTTTAATATATTTTAAGCAACAATAAATAAATAAACAAGTCTTAACACACAATTGTAAATAATAACCCGAAAAACGTGTACCTATCTATACATTTGGAGGAATGAGGCAAAGTGGAGAAGCAGTTTTTGTTGACAACGCTTTTCGATTGCCGAAAGTAAATAAGTTAACGTTTTTAGGAAAATAATACCTAACTATCCAACGAATCTGAAACGGATTGTCAATCATGTTATTTTGACTTTGTAGCATTTCTACTCATTTCTTCATGTTCTGCATCGTTCTGCCACACATAAGTATACACACACACACACACACACACACACACACATATATATATATATATATATATATATATATATATATATATATATATATATACATATATATACACGAGTCTCCCGTCGAATCCGACGTATGAAAAATCAAACAGATCGGTTCCTAGGAAACCGACAGCCAGACAACAGCACATGAAATTTGATTATAGTGGTGAAGGTTTCGTGCAGGACCATCCACACTTTTGAAGGGCCGAATACAGAGACCTGGTGCACTACGTGCCACAGGGTCCCCATACGACCCTCCGCAGGTTTTGAATTCGGAGTTGTCCTTCACCTAGAACAGTTGCCATCAAAGTCTATAGAACCCAGTCTGTCCTGCTAATTTCACATAGCTGGAGGGAGATGATGATTCACACCTTTCCCAAGAGTATTAGCACTTAAGCTAATGTAATGGATTCGACAGGAATTCGAACTCGGCTCTCTGATTTCTCAATCCAAGCCGCTATCCATTACGCTACCGTATATTTATCCTCTATTATATAATAATATATGCTAGTGCGGCTGAGTAGAATATACCGATGTTTTGAACAGGGCCAGATTTTACAAGGTGAATCAGGCCTAGAACTTTTCAACATCCGATAGTAAATATATTCAATATACAATTCGGCTGTATACTTTATATATTTTCTGAATACTTTCATAAAGTATTGACCTGATATATTCCAAACTCCGTATTTCTAATATCCGACAATGGAAAAAAGGTGTAAATGAATGCCATATAATTAAACACCTCCACTAACTGAAAATGTTTTCAAAGCGTTACCTAGATAAAGAGTGACAGTGAAACATCACATTTTCCGAAGCAACTATAGTTTTGAATATATCAAGTGAAATCTTTAATTATTTATGTTAACCTAGATATTTTCTCTTAAAGAAAAACAAATTACTTTGACTCGTTTTTCTCGCCTATCCGATATGAAATAGCGTAAAACGATAGAAATTGAACCATACCTTGCCACACGCGAGTTTGGCTTATTGCTTAAATTAAACTTAGAGAGCAAATAGAACCACCAAAATGTCTTAGAAAATTATATGTAATGCATCAGACCGTCCATCGCGTAAATTTTCATCTTCAGGGGTAAATTACAAAGACCGAATTTCGTTGTGCTGCTGATTTTTAAGCACATGCGAGAAAGCGTTTGTTACAGGTATTTTAAAATTTTCAATTTATCCTTTGCTGTTATATAATTTCTTTGAAATCAAGCGATTCAGTATATGGTAGCTGATCGGAACTTGGTAGAAATGTAAAATGTCATGAAATATTATATGCTTCTATAATCGTAATAAATTTTATTTTTTGTTGGCTGGTTGATTTTGATATTGAAGGCATCTAGAATTTGAAGTTATTACCTAATATTTTCGTGGTGCTCTACATGGACGCTGTCGGCAAGTATTCTCATTTATTGTGGATACATATTTCTGCTGTAACTATTTTTATGGTGTTGAGATCGAATATTATTTAAATTACATTTTTTAATACTCAGACCGTTATTTGGGCGACTTTTTGGAAAATGTAGAATTATTATCGGCAGTGAGATGAGTAATATTCTTGAAAATGACTATTTTTTTTTCTTATCTAAAAATGGCTTCTCGATATCGAATCTTTACTCTGATTCCGATCGAGTTCATTTTCGGAAGATGATTTGTTTTACATTCAGTCGTTTTAACAAACACCTGGCTGGAGATAAATGTCCCCATATTACAATAATTTGTCAATTCCCGATTCACGATCATTAAATCTAATCACTCTTTAGATTTACAGTTGTCTATCAAGCTTTAGATAAGAAGGCCGTGGTTAGTTATCTCGAAGTGCTTGAAAGGGTTTAGTGTGATGATTGTCTCCAAACTAGCAGTCGCTATGGTTTCACTGGCCGGATATTTAACAGAATCCAATCGTTGTAAAAAAAATGTTGAAAGTTCACGTTTCTACATGCTTTTCCTATTAATACGAAATTCCTATGGATAATGGATAATATCATTTGACATAAGTTGTCCCATGTATTAATCAACAACCTAGTCGATGCCACCTTTTCGCCACTATATATGCTGATGAAACATCTCTTCATTCCTGTCTTAATATTAAGCCTGACAGTCCCGACTATGTATAACCGGAAGCTTCTCTCGAAAAGGAAATCAAATCATTTGTTAACTTGGGCAAGAAATGTTCTGTAGATCTTAGGTCTGTAAACGAATTTTCTCTCCCTTATTCACTTTGGAGAAACAATTTTACCCACCATATATAAGGGTGATTTTAACCTCTTTTGCGCCTACATGTCTCCAATTTTTTAGTGACAGGCGATAAAACGATTATCCCGAATAAATTGCTAGGTCTGCTGATAAGTTTTATGCTTCACTGCATCGTGCCAGACAATGTTTCTCGTCGGAATCCATCTTGCACATATACAGGGTGATTAAAAAGTAATTCCATATTATATGTATGAGTGGCTAGACGGGTGTACTGAATTACCATCTTGTGACATTTTTCTTTGGGGTTGGTTAAGAGAGCAAGTCGTCTATACAAAATCAAGACCTTGGAAGTACTTGAAAGGCGAATACAACAAGTCATAACTTCCATACCACAAATGTCCCTGGTGAAATCAATTCACGCGATTCTGGGGTTGCTCGAGAAGCTGGTAGTGAAATCTGGTACCCTTATCGAATTTTAAATAAAACCTCATGCTAAACACTTTCCTTTCGTATCATTTTTTGTAAAATGATGATTAATAAATAAATTATAAATATTTTGAAATGGGGAGTTATTTTCATTCATCCTGGATAATTATTATCATTCAGGCGTTCATTGAACATTGCTTCTATATCTGATCTGGTACCCCGGCTATATATCTCGAGATTCTCAAAATTTTAAAGAATGGTGAAAATGTAATCGGTCATGACCTGACATCACTACACTGACATGAAATTCTCTCACTCTCTCCTCTGTCTCTGTTTCCGTCGCTGTCTCTGTCTCTCTCTTTCACGCTCGCCATCCACTTTGGTACCTCGACTTCATGAATTTAAGCGTTACTATTTGGGATACTAGGTCAGCAAAAATTTTCAAAAATTAAATTCAACGTTAATATCCATCTTGTGTCTCCTGAAAACTGCTTATATTCCTTTATTCTAAATGTCATATTCACTTCTACGCTCAGTAACCTCCTGGCGTCTTGGTTTGCAGTTCGCCTTGGTTAAGGAGAAGCATGCTTGCAGCAGACTCAAATTTCTTTAATTCATCAAAACCCTTCACCAAACGAAACCTAACTCACACAACGCGCACGCACACACACACACACACACGCACACCCACACATATATATTTATATGAATATAAATATAAAGTGAACGTTGAAGTCAACACTCAGGCGATTGGCTGTTTCATGCTAGACGCAATCGTCAGGTCACATAGGACTAGCTTCAAACAGCCTGTCGCTTCAGAAATTTGACTTCAATGTTCACTTTTATATTTATATTTACATACGCTTTTAACTCTGATATTGAGCACTTTATCCCATAAATATAACACAACTTAAAAATATATTTCTTTATATATATATATATATATATATATATATATATATATATATATATATATATATATGTATATTCGTGAATTCCGTTATAGTTGTGAGAACAATTTTATGCCAGATTACCTCCGTTATCAAAAACCATTATGAAATTATTTGGCTTATTTATCCAAACTCTGTTCCATCATTTAAAAATATTGCGTATCCGTCATTTCAGGTGAGAAGCCCTGCTATCGTGTCATTGTTTTTTTTTTTTTTTTGGGAATTGTCCCTTGAGAGCATGAGATTAGAAAATGATGAAACTAAGATGGCATAGAAAAAACAAAAGCAAAATAATTATGACTTTCGATACAAAAACGTGCGCACATTCACACATACAAAAATATGCTGAAGTGTTTCTTTAAACAGAACACAAATTCAATTTCAACCACGTTCTTTTCGAGAACATACGTTACTCTCATAAGATATGCATCACACAATACACCTGAAAAACAACCGTGGGAAGTAATTAGCAACAATTAGCAAACAATACGCATGGAACAATTACATCTTAAAAGACAACCGTGTAAAAAAAATAACAGCAATTAATGCCAAACGTCCTAAAAATGGATAAAGAATTTGCCAAGAGCGCTTTGGTCAATAAACACTACGGAAAAAAAAATAACATAACTTTTCTTTACTTCAACCAACCAGAAATTTTTTTTAAATTCTTGTTATATATTATTAAATGGCACTGCCGACACAGGAGTTTGAACATAGATCACAAATGAGCAAACACAGACGATGCCATTATTGAATTAAGTAGAACACGTGACCATAGTGGAAACGCATATATGTAGGAAGTAAACGACGACTAACAATTGCATTTTATTATATCTTGCATTGCTACTCGTTCTGCATTTCTAGATTATATTCTAGTACTATACGGACCGCTAATCTCTACTCTATTCCTATACTATTTCTCTATTCGAGCGCTATACGGTTCTAATCTAGAGATTATTATCGAGCAAGTACTATTAGTGTGAGTATTATTCGAAGTAATGTTCAATGGCGATACTATAGTTTTAGCTTTGATTGTAAAGTCTGTACTACAACGAGCATTACGAAAGTGACAACGGGAATTAGTTGACATCACAAAAGTGGGAAAGAATGTTCGGTGTCATCACAAAATCATTAGAAGAAAGCAATTAAATAAATCATATATTCCTGATCGAGGGAAACTTGTTTGAAAGAAAGGTTACTTCGAAAATATATAAAGCATGTATGTGTACAATCTTACGTTTAATGCGAGTACATACTTAATCTACTTTCCTTTGTTGTCATCATACACAACTTCAAATAAAAGGTTAGGACGGAAACATCCAACAATATTGGCCATAGCGGTAAATGTCAGTGAACTTCAGAAAACGGAAAAAATGTTTTATAGAAATATTTTATAAACATCACCCGAAAAATGCAGAAGGTGTTCAGTCACTGAATGGCATTTGTTTTCTTGTAGGTAAACAGATAATATTACCATCATTATTATTAGTAGTATTAATATTATTTCTGTATGTTATGCGTTGTGCTACGTTCTCAATTCTACTTACTTAATTTCAAATTTTATTTAAAATAATTTTTCATTGTAATTATTTGTTTTTAATTTGTCGTCTTTGAACTTAAGATTTTGAACAAATATAAAATATGTCATTCGCAGACAAATACTGTTTCGCTCTATCACAGCTCCTCTGTGCAACAAGACATTCAGAATGCTTCAAGCCAGGACTGAAACCCGACCAAATTGATGCCCGTCAGTGTTTCTACCGCTGAGCTATCATCATTCAACAGAGTGCAACAGGTAATTCTAGCGTATTGTTTTTACAAATGTAAACAAACGCCAATCAGTCACAAGACTCCAATTCATTTTGCTGAAGAGCTTTGCATTAGCGCTGGTGGCTGTTTTATAGAATCAGCTTATCTCTCAACAGTGCTCAATTGAAATATATTTTCCAAGAGTTTAATTATGTCATTCGCAGACTGTACTGTTTCGCTGTATCACAGCTCTTCAGTGCAACTAGACATCCAAATGCTTCAATTCAGGACTGAAACCCAACCAATTTGGTGTCCGTCAAATATAAAAATATGAAATATAAATATTTAATTTTAATATATTTTAAGCAACAATAAATAAATAAACAAGTCTTAACACACAATTGTAAATAATAACCCCGAAAACGTGTACCTATCTATACATTTGGAGGAATGAGGCAAAGTGGAGAAGCAGTTTTTTGTTGACAACGCTTTTCGATTGCCGAAAGTAAATAAGTTAACGTTTTTAGGGAAAATAATACCTAACTATCCAACGAATCTGAAACGGATTGTCAATCATGTTATTTTGACTTTGTAGCATTTCTACTCATTTCTTCATGTTCTGCATCGTTCTGCCACACATAAGTATACACACACACACACACATATATATATATATATATATATATATATATATATATATATATATATATATATATATATATACACGAGTCTCCCGTCGAATCCGACGTATGAAAGTCAAACAGATCGGTTCCTAGGAAACCGACAGCCAGACAACAGCACATGAAATTTGATTATAGTGGTGAAGGTTTCGTGCAGGACCATCCACACTTTTTGAAGGGCCGAATACAGAGACCTGGTGCACTACGTGCCACAGGGTCCCCATACGACCCTCCGCAGGTTTTGAATTCGGAGTTGTCCTTCACCTAGAACAGTTGCCATCAAAGTCTATAGAACCCAGTCTGTCCTGCTAATTTCACATAGCTGGAGGGAGATGATGATTCACACCTTTCCCAAGAGTATTAGCACTTAAGCTAATGTAATGGATTCGACAGAATTCGAACTCAGCTCTCTGATTTCTCAATCCAAGCCGCTATCCATTACGCTACCGTATATTTATCCTCTATTATATAATAATATATGCTAGTGCGGCTGAGTAGAATATACCGATGTTTTGAACAGGGCCAGATTTTACAAGGTGAATCAGGCCTAGAACTTTTCAACATCCGATAGTAAATATATTCAATATACAATTCGGCTGTATACTTTATATATTTTCTGAATACTTTCATAAAGTATTGACCTGATATATTCCAAACTCCGTATTTCTAATATCCGACAATGGAAAAAAGGTGTAAATGAATGCCATATAATTAAACACCTCCACTAACTGAAAATGTTTTCAAAGCGTTACCTAGATAAAGAGTGACAGTGAAACATCACATTTTCCGAAGCAACTATAGTTTTGAATATATCAAGTGAAATCTTTAATTATTTATGTTAACCTAGATATTTTCTCTTAAAGAAAAACAAATTACTTTGACTCGTTTTTCTCGCCTATCCGATATGAAATAGCGTAAAACGATAGAAATTGAACCATACCTTGCCACACGCGAGTTTGGCTTATTGCTTAAATTAAACTTAGAGAGCAAATAGAACCACCAAAATGTCTTAGAAAATTATATGTAATGTGCATCAGACCGTCCATCGCGTAAATTTTCATCTTCAGGGGTAAATTACAAAGACCGAATTTCGTTGTGCTGCTGATTTTTAAGCACATGCGAGAAAGCGTTTGTTACAGGTATTTTAAAATTTTCAATTTATCCTTTGCTGTTATATAATTTCTTTGAAATCAAGCGATTCAGTATATGGTAGCTGATCGGAACTTGGTAGAAATGTAAAATGTCATGAAATATTATATGCTTCTATAATCGTAATAAATTTTATTTTTTGTTGGCTGGTTGATTTTGATATTGAAGGCATCTAGAATTTGAAGTTATTACCTAATATTTTCGTGGTGCTCTACATGGACGCTGTCATAAGTATTCTCATTTATTGTGGATACATATTTCTGCTGTAACTATTTTTATGGTGTTGAGATCGAATATTATTTAAATTACATTTTTTAATACTCAGACCGTTATTTGGGCGACTTTTTGGAAAATGTAGAATTATTATCGGCAGTGAGATGAGTAATATTCTTGAAAATGACTATTTTTTTTTATCTAAAATGGCTTCTCGATATCGAATCTTTACTCTGATTCCGATCGAGTTCATTTTCGGAAGATGATTTGTTTTACATTCAGTCGTTTTAACAAACACCTGGCTGGAGATAAATGTCCCCATATTACAATAATTTGTCAATTCCCGATTCACGATCATTAAATCTAATCACTCTTTAGATTTACAGTTGTCTATCAAGCTTTAGATAAGAAGGCCGTGGTTAGTTATCTCGAAGTGCTTGAAAGGGTTTAGTGTGATGATTGTCTCCAAACTAGCAGTCGCTATGGTTTCACTGGCCGGATATTTAACAGAATCCAATCGTTGTAAAAAATGTTGAAAGTTCACGTTTCTACATGCTTTCCTATTAATACGAAATTCCTATGGATAATGGATAATATCATTTGACATAAGTTGTCCCATGTATTAATCAACAACCTAGTCGATGCCACCTTTTCGCCACTATATATGCTGATGAAACATCTCTTCATTCCTGTCTTAATATTAAGCCTGACAGTCCCGACTATGTATAACCGGAAGCTTCTCTCGAAAAGGAAATCAAATCATTTTGTTAACTTGGGCAAGAAATGTTCTGTAGATCTTAGGTCTGTAAACGAATTTTCTCTCCCTTATTCACTTTGGAGAAACAATTTTACCCACCATATATAAGGGTGATTTTAACCTCTTTTGCGCCTACATGTCTCCAATTTTTAGTGACAGGCGATAAAACGATTATCCTGAATAAATTGCTAGGTCTGCTGATAAGTTTTATGCTTCACTGCATCGTGCCAGACAATGTTTCTCGTCGGAATCCATCTTGCACATATACAGGGTGATTAAAAAGTAATTCCATATTATATGTATGAGTGGCTAGACGGGTGTACTGAATTACCATCTTGTGACATTTTTCTTTGGGGTTGGTTAAGAGAGCAAGTCGTCTATACAAAATCAAGACCTTGGAAGTACTTGAAAGGCGAATACAACAAGTCATAACTTCCATACCACAAATGTCCCTGGTGAAATCAATTCACGCGATTCTGGGGTTGCTCGAGAAGCTGGTAGTGAAATCTGGTACCCTTATCGAATTTTAAATAAAACCTCATGCTAAACACTTTCCTTTCGTATCATTTTTTTGTAAAAATGATGATTAATAAATAAATTATAAATATTTTGAAATGGGGAGTTATTTTTCATTCATCCTGGATAATTATTATCATTCAGGCGTTCATTGAACATTGCTTCTATATCTGATCTGGTACCCCGGCTATATATCTCGAGATTCTCAAAAATTTTAAAGAATGGTGAAAAATGTAATCGGTCATGACCTGACATCACTACACTGACATGAAATTCTCTCACTCTCTCTCCCTCTGTCTCTGTTTCCGTCGCTGTCTCTGTCTCTCTCTTTCACGCTCGCCATCCACTTTGGTACCTCGACTTCATGAATTTAAGCGTTACTATTTGGGATACTAGGTCAGCAAAAATTTTCAAAAAATTAAATTCAACGTTAATATCCATCTTGTGTCTCCTGAAAACTGCTTATATTCCTTTATTCTAAATGTCATATTCACTTCTACGCTCAGTAACCTCCTGGCGTCTTGGTTGCAGTTCGCCTTGGTTAAGGAGAAGCATGCTTGCAGCAGACTCAAATTTCTTTAATTCATCAAAACCCTTCACCAAACGAAACCTAACTCACACAAACGCGCACGCACACACACACACACACACGCACACCCACACATATATATTTATATAGGAATATAAATATAAAAGTGAACGTTGAAGTCAACACTCAGGCGATTGGCTGTTTCATGCTAGACGCAATCGTCAGGTCACATAGGACTAGCTTCAAACAGCCTGTCGCTTCAGAAATTTGACTTCAATGTTCACTTTTATATTTATATTTACATACGCTTTAACTCTGATATTGAGCACTTTATCCCATAAATATAACACAACTTAAAATATATTTCTTTTATATATATATATATATATATATATATATATATATATATATATATATATATATATGTATATTCGTGAATTCCGTTATAGTTGTGAGAACAATTTTATGCCAGATTACCTCCGTTATCAAAAACCATTATGAAATTATTTGGCTTATTTATCCAAACTCTGTTCCATCATTTAAAAATATTGCGTATCCGTCATTTCAGGTGAGAAGCCCTGCTATCGTGTCATTGTTTTTTTTTTTTTTTTTTTTGACGGGAATTGTCCCTTGAGAGCATGAGATTAGAAAATGATGAAACTAAGATGGCATAGAAAAACAAAAGCAAAATAATTATGACTTTCGATACAAAAACGTGCGCGCACATTCACACATACAAAAAATATGCTGAAATGTTTCTTTAAACAGAACACAAATTCGAATTCCAACCACGTTCTTTTCGAGAACATACGTTACTCTCATAAGATATGCATCACACAATACACCTGAAAAACAACCGTGGGAAGTAATTAGCAACAATTAGCAAACAATACGCATGGAACAATTACATCTTAAAAGACAACCGTGTAAAAAAAATAACAGCAATTAATGCCAAACGTCCTAAAAATGGATAAAGAATTTGCCAAGAGCGCTTTGGTCAATAAACACTACGGAAAAAAAAATAACATAACTTTTCTTTACTTCAACCAACCAGAAATTTTTTTTTTAAATTCTTGTTATATATTATTAAAATGGCACTGCCGACACAGGAGTTTGAACATAGATCACAAATGAGCAAACACAGACGATGCCATTATTGAATTAAGTAGAACACGTGACCATAGTGGAAACGCATATATGTAGGAAGTAAGTGACGACTAACAATTGCATTTTTATTATATCTTGCATTGCTACTCGTTCTGCATTTCTAGATTATATTCTAGTACTATACGGACCGCTAATCTCTACTCTATTCCCTATACTATTTCTCTATTCGGAGCGCTATACGGATTTCTAATCTAGAGATTATTATCGAGCAAGTACTATTAGTGTGAGTATTATTCGAAGTAATGTTCAATGGCGATACTATAGTTTTAGCTTTGATTGTAAAGTCTGTACTACAACGAGCATTACGAAAGTGACAACAGAATTAGTTGACATCACAAAAGTGGGAAAGAATGTTCGGTGTCATCACAAAATCATTAGAAAAAGCAATTAAATAAATCATATATTCCTGATCGAGGGAAACTTGTTTGAAAGAAAGGTTACTTCGAAAATATATAAAGCATGTTATTGTACAATCTTACGTTTAATGCAGTACATACTTAATCTACTTTCCTTTGTTGTCATCATACACAACTTCAAATAAAAGGTTAGGACGGAAACATCCAACAATATTGGCCATAGCGGTAAATGTCAGTGAACTTCAGAAAACGGAAAAAATGTTTTATAGAAATATTTTATAAACATCACCCGAAAAATGCAGAAGGTGTTCAGTCACTGAATGGCATTTGTTTTCTTGTAGGTAAACAGATAATATTACCATCATTATTATTAGTAGTATTAATATTATTTCTGTATGTTATGCGTTGTGCTACGTTCTCAATTCTATCGTTAGATATTCTTTGTTTTATGTTTTGCCCAATTTCTTTCGTACCGTACGCAAATAGAATTCAGATGTTCAACCTCATTAACAAATTAGACAGCTAAGAATATATCTCTAAATTTAGGTTGTTATAAGATTTTGCAAGAAACAATCGGCATATTTATTTTCCCTTTTCATTCCGACGTCATAATTGGAGTTTCTCACATGTAAATTACTAATTTGGAAACTACAAATGTTCCCGCTTTCATTCATTTAGTATTATTCTCTGTTTACTAGACAACATTATTTTCTTCACATTAAGTTTCAGTACAAAACCTATAAGTGCTCGCTATGTTTAATTGGAAAATCAAATGTTTCTGGAACATTTTCTACTGCGAGAAGTGGGAATTGGAGATTATTACAGCAGATAATGGTAACGATCGTCAGGAAATTACTTGTTTCCACAGAAGAAAATATATTTAAGTGAATTCAGTGTTATTTCTTTCTCTAGTGTCGAGTTTCTTTCCATAACTTTAAATTTTCGTAGCTTGGAAATTTTAATGTCAACTTCTCGTAACGTGTTTTTTTTTTCTGCTGGTGGAAGGTTTCAAATTATAAAGACTTTTTTTTAATTCGGTAAAGCTTTTTGTATTTTTTGGTAGCCCACGACCACAGAGTCCGATGTAGTATCTTTTTTAACATTTAAATCATTTATTCATTTTAAATATTTTAGCAAATTATCTCCAATAACAGATCTATAGTTTTAACATTACTGAACATGTTTCGACATTATTTTATGTCAGCAAATTTTGTGTCACTTTAGCATTTTCTGACAAATAGTTCTTGGTGTAAGCAAGCAGTGTACAATTTACTTATCTTATCATATAATTATGAGGATTTATACATGATATGTTTAGATAGTGCGCGCAAGCATTTGAAGATGAAATAAAAATATCATCGCTGTCATATAATTCAACACTTATTGGAAATCGTTTAAAGCAATGACCCACACACGCCCACAGACAATGGGAATTTTTAACAGGTTGTGTATATAATTATTTAGATATTTTATATGTATATAAACGTGACAAACATTGTGTCTTTACTGCTGCTAGAAGTTTTCAGGAGATTTCTCTTGTTGCCATGTGATAAAACATTGCCCGTAGTCTATCGAGACTGATGTAGAATAAGCTTCATGTTGTCACTAATGTAGAATAAAGTGATAGTTCCTTTGATGCGTTTTTTCTTTTATAAAAAAAAAAAACTGTAGAAAAGATACATTAAAAATCTTTGACTGAGATGGATGATAGTCATGATATAGGTAAGGGGTCATAAATCTGCAGGGAATTTAAAACAACTAAATCAATTTAAGCATTTTGAATTTGTATAATTTGCTGGCTGGCATGGATATTTATTTTAACATATGTAGTACTAATGAAGTTTGGTTCAAATGCAATTTTGTAAAATGATCTCTCACTTTTCTTTCTCTCTCTTTTCTCAATATATATATATATATATATATATATATATATATATATATATATATATATATATATATATATATATATTACAGTCCCAGTTACGCTGGACTGGTCATGTCTTGAGAATGTCTGATGACAGGATACCTAAGATCCTAATGTACAGCCAGTTAGATCAGGGCTACAGGAATGTAGGGCGCCCAAGGTTAAGATACAAATACAAGCTGAAAAGCAATTTGTCAGCAGTTAATATACCACATAACACCCTAGATCGCTTAGGTTTGGAGCGGGTAGAATGGAGATCAACGTGTTTTAGTGGACAATTTTCAGTCTGCTTGTCTGAATCATCTTCAAGAAGTGAGAGCACGATCTAAAAGGTCAGCCAATCTAACAGTGATCTCATCTCACACTTCTCACATCTACTCCATATGTGGCCTCCTTTGTAAATCACTAGCGGGTCTTAAATGCCACTTAAGATTATCGCATAAACTTTCATGACTGAATCAATAAGCTGGCAGATCCTCATACGTCGAAACCGACAGGAGAGTCCATTATTATTATTATTATTATTATTATTATTATTATTATATATATATATATATATATATATATATATATATATATATATATATATATATATATATATTTTATTTAGAGAGAGAAAAAGAGAGAGAGAGAGACAAAGGTAATAAAAGTGTTGGTAATAATATATAAATCCAGAGATATCAATGTTACAACAGAGCAAATATTACTTAAATAATTAAGAAAGATACTTTGTGTAGAGATGTAAATGACATTATTATAATGTGTTTATATATATATATATATATATATATATATATATATATATATATATATATATATATATATATATGTGTATGTAATATGTCTGAAGATAAATTCCTCTAGGAAATTGTGTCATATTCTTTTTTTTGATACTATATCCATATCTCGCTACTAATATGACCTGGATGAATGTGGAATTGAACTTGCGTGATCTTCTCCTTTTTTTCAGCCTCAAAATACTCAATTCTGACAAAATTCATTTTTCTTCCCCGACGATAGATGATTGTACTTAGCGACTGCTGATTGGCCAACACATCAAATATTTCCTATTGTTAACTTATTCCTATTTAGAACGTGCAGCTGTGGAAATATAAACAATGCATTGACATTTTCAACTAAACCTAGCTAGCAGAAAGGAGACTGCAACATGAGTGATATATTCAATATCATGTCTCCCTATTTATTTTAATATAAATATTCTCTTCTAAATTAAATATCTTCTATCTGCAAAATCTTATTTTTTTCAATAAATTAATATTAATTGGAACCAAGGTAATTCTATTGCCACTTTTGATTAATAAATAAGCAAAACAAGATATTTCCAAAAATGACGCTATGTAAAGCTTCCTTTCTCCCTTCCTTCTTACTACCTTACCTATCTATCTATCTATCTATCTATCTATCTATATATATATATATATATATATATATATATATATATATATATATATATATATGGTGGGGTTCTGTGTACAAAATATAAACTGTTCTTAGGACTCCTAATAACTTACACTAAATTTACAAAATTCCATGCATTTATTTGTTGGAATTCAATTACTTTTAATACATGCATATATATATATATATATATATATATATAGATAGATAGATAGATAGAGAGAGAGAGAGAGAGAGAGAGACAGACAGACAGACAGAGAAAGAGAGAGAGAATATGCTGTGCATCAAATTGTTGTCTAAATTACGCATAAATGGAAATATCATTGACATCTGATTTAATAGATACAGTTACCCAAATTACTCAAAACTATCATGACCATTTCTGTTTTGAAAAATTGATCATCATTTCTTACCACATCCAGGCTGTTTCGTGCAAATAAATTTTTGGGATTATTTTTATCATATATTCCTAAAATGATATTGTATTGTATTGCAAATTGATTGCTATCCATTTATCATTCTTATAGTTATTTCTATATTGATATTAATGTCTCAGAAATATATATTTTCAGGTATCACTGACACAGTTGTTCCTAATCTGACCTTCGGGTACAAACACCGGTTGTCATAAAATAACTGAAGTTAAGCAATATCGAATCTTTCCAGTCCCTAAATATGTGACCGCGTGACACTATCAGGTGTTGTTGAATGTGATATTGGTGTAATGAATAATGGTCCAGTATTGTTAATAGGCGACCGAGTTCCAAATTTCGTTTGCCCAATATATTCACATACGTACAAATAGACTAATGAAAATGTGAATCCCCTTCTTCACTCAGATAATGCTTAATTACTAAGACTTGCATCACTAAAACAATATTTAAAAAAAAACATTCTTACATTCGTAAAATAATTTCTGGCATTACATATACTGCCAGTTGTTGGTAAGCCGTAAAAAGACCTTCCAATTCTAGTCTATTCATTAATTTAGTTAGTGTTTTTTTAAGAGAATACATTTTGGAATTAGTATTGAAATATACTAACCGAAACAAATTTATATTCATTCCTTAAATTCATATTCATTGCTTAAATTTATATTCATTCCTTCCGTAAAAATAACTATATAAAAGTTAATGTTTATATTATCCTTTGTATGTTCTTAAAGAATTGAAAGAAAATTTCAAATATCTACCGATCGAAAATACAAAAAAAAAAAAACAAGAATCAATGGAAATATTAACACTCGATTTGATTTTACCTAATATAATGATAATACTTCATCCATTTTATAAATTGATTTAAATTATAAAACACTTTACCGAATGAACAAGTCCTTAAAACTACCTGCATTTATCACAAAAGTTTCAAAAGACCAAGAATTAAGACGTCCTCACAAATAATCTTCCAGGTACGTTTGAATATTTATGAGTCTCGTCTAGAAGATTTTACTTCGTTAACTTGGCGAACAGATGCCGTCCCAATTTGGAAAGAGAAACAATCCATTGAGAATTCCGTTAGCAGTCAATATCAACTTCGCCGTTCCGTTTTTATGCATTCATAATTACAAAAAAAAAAAAAAAACTTCCTCGCGCATCATAAATCACTTGTCGAAAGAGGGAAATAATTCTTATTTTCCAGAATAAATATGTTCATATTTCAGAAGTGGTGATTATAAATGTTATATCACTCATATTATATGGAAGTTGATTCCAGACAATTCGAATTTCATACGGAGACTTCAGACAACAGAGATTTGATTGTGGAGACCGATGCTGTGTATGTCATAACTAAACATATATAAAACGGTACAGAGTTATGTTTAATAGATATAGAAATCAAAATGACTCTTTTAATTAGAATACTCTGTAGTACGTGTACTAATTAAATGGACGTATAATTTACGAAAGATGTTTGCAAAATTTAACACTCAAAGTATATACTAAATTGAAGAAGACCAGATGATAACATTGAGTAATGGGTAAATGAAAGAGAGATATATAGTGGTAGGTCTAGTAATTATATAAACATATATTAGCTTTAAGAATCACAGGACCTTGGGCAAAGCTATGATAGCCAGCTTCTGATTGCACATATCACATATAAGATATCATTAATCATATATTTCGAACCAAAAGAAGGGAAAATATTAAATGAATTATCACTTACTAAATACGTGTGAGACGAGGGAATTTTTACGTTAAATTCATATATATTTCATTATGTATTTTGTAGAGGTTAATACCAATGTGATAGTCCTTGCATAAATGTCACATTCGGATGAGAATATTCTGTCTATTTCTGTATCACGATTTATTTTGTATCCTGTTATTGTATCCTGTTATTATTATATTATGAATCTCAAATATTGTTCTGTGATGTCAACGAACACTTGTTGGTACTTTTTTAATATCAACGAATATCCGATGTCACATTCGTAATGCTCGTTGTAGTAGAGACTTTGTAATCGCAGATAAAACTATACTACGCTGTTGAAAAATAATACTGTCAAACGCCTTCGCTCAACACTTGCATTGATAGTACTTTCTCTATAATACTCGCTCGAATAGTAATACGTAAAGTGATCCGAATAAAGTATTAGTATACTGAACAGAGTGGAGAATAGTGGTCCGAATATTAATAGTGGATAGATAAAATTAACCATCAGAATAATAATAGAGTATAGACTAATAATGTGTATCAGTTAGACACACGCTACCTTACATATGTGTGTTTTTCTATGGTCACGTGGTCTACTTAATTCAATAATGGTATCGCCTGTTTGCTCACTCGCAATCTATGTTCATACTCAAGTGTCATCAGCGTTTTTCTATGTAAAGTTTGCGAAGTTTGGAGTAAAAAATGATAGGAAAGTAAACCATTTTATTACTGCTGCCAAGAGTATATTTACCACATTCCTGAAAAACGTCTGACTAAATTTCTTTAAGCTGCAACCTGTGTGCAGATTCTGAAAGTAAAATTTATGTAAGTTTTTTTGAGATGAATATTTACCAATATTTTGCTATTCAGATTATGGTCAGTTCAGTTGATAGACTCATAACGTTTGCCCCATAGTAATACCGAGATTTCCTAAGGAAAGTTTTTTTTTTATATGAAGGGAGGTTAAATACATTATTTTCCATCGGACTGTTGTCCTCGTATTGATTGTTATTATCACACGCCTAATGTTTAGACAGGAATAAAGAAACACATTGAGTATAGTATTAACAAAGGTGTGATTTATTTAAAATATATAATAACATATGCAGTCCATATTAGATATTTATTGACCTGAGTGATGATGCAGAAGAGGTGGCAGCAGAAATTCAATTCTCCGATGAGTCCAATAACAGACGAAACAACTGGGGAAGATCGCCATGGATCGGCCATTTCTCGTTATATTATATATATATATATATATATATATATATATATATATATATATATGTATGTATATGTATGTATGTATGTGTGTGTGTGTGTTGTGTGTGTACGTGCGTGAGTGTTTATACGGACAAACTTATATACACTGTAGATCAAATTTTTGGCGAACCCTGGTAATTTTTTACTTGTACCAAAAAGTAGTGGTTTTGTAATTTAGATAAGTTAAAATTTTAAACAAATTAAATTATAGTTATGTATTTTTTATTATAAAATTCATTATGAAAACAAGAATAAGAGCATCATATTATTAAAATTTGCTCTCTTGAAAATTTTCTCCTTTTTTCTTCTTTTACCACAGCACAATTAAGTTTCCCCGAGCTAGAGACACACAATTCGCTCTCTTTCTCTCATTTTCTATCTCCACACATACTCTCTCTTTAACACGAATACTCACACGTCCACATTTCCATGTACACCTCTCAATCAGACAGGTGCGCGCACAGACACGTACACACAGGCACTTACAAGCACGTGCAAGTACTCACAAACACAGACACCTACTAACACTTTCCACACGCACACACACGTATACATTCGTTCACACACACACACACACACACACATATATATATATATATATATATATATATATATATATATATATATATATATGAAGAAAATTTGAAAAACAAACAAAATCATAAATGTAGTTAAAATGAAAAGAAATGTCGACGTCTGACGTTTCTGTTTTAATAAACCTTTTTTTAAGTCCATATTCAAAAATTGAACAATTCAGTTTTGATGAATAAATACGATGGAAAAAGGTTTATTAAACAGATAACGTCAACGTCTTATTCTTTCTTCATTTTAACTGAAATTTAAGGATTTTTGTTTGTTTTTTTTCAAAATTTCTTCATTCTGTCGGATTTATATCCATTTACACTTTATATTATATATATATATATATATATATATATATATATATATATATATATATATATATATATATATATTGTCATCCACAGGCAGATTGTCTTGTTGTTTCACAGACATCCTCAAAACAGGATCGATATCCGATTGATTTGGTATCAGTCTGAGACACTACATACATCTAAGCCATATATATATATATATATATATATATATATATATATATATATATATATATATATATACTGCGTGTCTCCGATTGCGTTTCCAAAACAAGTTTGGACACAATGTACATTTTTCAAAATAAGATCCTCCTATTTTATTGGGTACAAAACACCCCAACATGTATCTGAGCGCTTCTGCATATAAAAGGCAAGATAAAAGCGTTTTGTCGACATCTTAGTCAAGACTGAAATCAACAAATACTAATTATCAACACACTTACTTAATTATTTGCGTTAACATATGATCTGTACACGAAATTCACATGACCAACCACAAGATTATATCCCGAAAACTTTATCAACCAGTTTACTCCTTACAAATCATAATAAATTGCCATATACCTGGAATGCAGTTTTTTTTTTGTTCGGCTACCATTCATGAAATGCCGTCTCAATAAAAGCGGCTAGTTTCCTGTGATATGTGTACACATATAGTAGTTGATATGTCCGCCTATAGTCTTCTTTACCCTCGATTCACATCTACTAAACAGGAGGAAAATGTTAACGATTATTCCCGTTTAAATTGAGGCTTCCGTTTCCATCTTCCAAGACATTAATGAAAATATTTTTTTTACCTTTTTGGTGATATGACTGATTATAATCTTTGTCTCTACAATAGGAAAACACCCGTTTGGCAGTTTTCAAGTTGTTGTATCCCAACTGGTAGCTAGGATCTCTAACACTTTTGTAGTATGCTCATTTCAACTGTCGCAAAATATCGTTTTTGCAGCGCCATATCGTGCATGGTTAGTTGTGCCTGCAAGACTTCACTTGGGCAAACAATATCCCTCCTTGTGTTTGAGACATAACCAAAGTTCAGACAGCTTTAGATGTGAGACATTATCAATTATTTTCTTCTTTTTCACGTTAAACTTTCCTATGATTTCAAGGCATAAAAAATAGCAGAATTGAAACAGAAAAAAACAAAACAAAAAATAACACAGACGCCCACCATCCTTTCTTTCGCCATCATTCATTGTGTTCGTACGAGTTTCTGTAGTGCCAAAACTTTTATTTTGACACTTTCTCCAGATATACCCGCGCTCTGCGAAATTTATTTGATCGATTTTGTCTCTGCCTCTGAGCAATTTGTTCTTTGTTATCTTCCTCTTTGTCAAAATGATCTTAGGATACACAGGTATTACATAATGCGATGTCCAGGACAAGAATGGTCAGCAATTGTCCGGAGTGCCTCCTGGGTGGTGTATTCTGAGAGTGAAAGATCTCATTTGCCTGGGTTTTAATATAAATTTAAAACGACGCTAATACAACACGGCGTCTTAAGAATTCTGCACCGTCGATAAGCTTGACACACCCAGCTTAACGATCGGTTAAAAACATACGCGGGAGGAAGCTGAGCCAACGTACGACATACGTTCCTAAGACGATATTCATCCTTAGAATTAATGCTGCCAATTTTAATAAAATGAATACGAAAATAAATTACCATTATCGTTAATGGTGTTTTATGTACTATCGTGAGGGATCCAGAGACGACACAGAACGCAATTCATGAATTGTCTTGAAGTCTATATACGGAAATGGTTTTCATTATCAATGGAATCGTCTCTTGAGTCCAGAGGGGATTCTTTGTCGACACTGTTATATATCAGTTTTCAATATATTGCTCCCTTAAGTATTTGCGCTGAGATTTCTCTCTCCCTCTTTTTTTCTGTCTGTCTATCTGTCTCGTTTTCTCACTCTCATATTGCGAGCATCGTTGTGTTTGGAGGTTTTAATGCTTATTACGTCAAGAGGCTTTAACATTTTAATAAAACTGAAGTTCTTGGTAATCAGGTTTTTAATTTTACTGTTTATGACTTTCTGTCAATTGTCTGACGACCCTTCTTGTTTCCTCTGTCAATCTGGCTAAAATGCATTCTTTATCGATGTGGAATATACCACCTCACTTTACTTTTGTCTTGCTTTCTTAATGGCATTTTTTAGCCATTAGGACCACGCTGTAATATCCGTTGATATTCCCTTTGACTCAGCTCGTCTGTTCGACAAGAAAGCCCTATCCAGAAGATCTACTTTTACAACTAGCGTATTAATTGGCATGCATTACGCGATTTTCTTCTACAAGTCTCTTACAGTGAAATATTACTTAACATTCAGCCTCTGTGGTCTCTTCTTGCCTAAAAGACGTCACAGAACATTTCGTGACTTCTCGTAAATACCAGATAAAACGCAATATTTTCCTGTGTTCAGATTTTCCTGATCAGCCGCTATAAACCATTAGAATCATTTCTGTTTATACAAACGTAAGAGCTCTGATCACAAAATACGCATCTAAGTGTCCGCTCGTAATAAATGTAAACATATCCTCAAAGAGTCTAAGTAGTTGTTTGCTTAGAGAGTGAAGAACCTTATAGCATCTCTCATGATTTTTATAAATTTAACATCCGTCTGTTCAACGTATATTTCTGTCTCATCTGGTCTGATTTTTTCAAAATATTTTTGATTTAAAAATAAAAGCGGTAACGTTATCAGCCCTGCCATGATATTTGGGCTTCACTCACATACCCACCATACTAAAGAAGCTTCCCTTTACCAATTCTGTAAATATCCTCAGTGTAATTCTTTCTTAGTCAGTTGTTCACTTTTGAACCGACTGCTCGGTTGAACTCTTTTCCTACGGACGGGAGGAACCCGAAGGAGGCTCCGCCTTCGGTGAGGCCCTGAACCCGTATATACCCACGTTAAAAAGGCCTTGTGCCACATGACACCCTCGTGGGGGGGTGACTCAATATCGTAATTCTTTCTGATGAGTTTTTTCGTTTCATTGAAACTTATAATTACTACTAGATTGGCAACTAGCTCTTATGATTTTCTTCTTAAAGTACATAGTTGTAAAATAATACATATACCAATAATTTATAATTCCATGAACTCAGTTCTTGAACACGCTTCCGTCTGCCTGGTATGCTATCAACGATGTCATTGAAATATCTAATTTCTCTGCCAGTTTCAGTATTCTATTTCATTGTATCCAGTAGATTTAGCATAATGCCTTTTTCTTTGACTCTTTGTAAATCGAGCACCAATGGGCTTTCATTATTGGTTTAAAAAAACGGCTCATTAAAATTGCTCACAGGGAAAAAAAAAATATATATTTAAGAGATGCCTGCCAAAACGTTGTAAGGGGAGGTTCAACATATATCTAATGTTGGAAGATATTTATCCGCAAAAGACAATTTCGCGATAGTTTATAATCATTCATGGCCATCATAATGCTATTGAAACGCTCAGCATGTAATAGACTTAGTCCAAAGGGCAAAATAGCTTCAGTATGATGATAGATTACCAATGCCGCAAAAGATAGCTATAGTCTGATAAGTGTGTGTGTGTGTGTGTGTGTGTGTGTAAACACCCACACATCTGTCTTTGTAGGTTTGTTGCGAATTATATTTCGTGTGAATTTTGCCTTCCATATTTCTTCTCTTCAGTTTAGTACAGTTTCAGGTAATTATCAACTACTGTCACAAAACCATTATTCTGTTGATCACAAAACTTTATTATGTTTTCACTTCTCTCGGAGCACCGATTTCTGTATATTTCAACAGAATTTGCATCTATTGTGACAAATCCATGAATTGAAAGCATGTTGAACAGACACCAGACAAAATTCTGACCATTAAAATTTATCCCGAATAAAACATTCTCAGGAAATAAATATCCCAGTCTCAGCACATTCACGAGCACGCGACCATTTGGAATATGAGGCTAAAAATAAAATTCTGCAGATAATAATGTTTGGAACGCGATGAAATTATTCCTGCCACACGCGGACGGCAGAATCGAGCGGAAATGAAATTTGGATTGATTAAGAAAAGCAGCTCGCTACTGATATTAGTGCCAAAAACATTTTCCGCTCAACGCATAGGCATACAATTGAATTCTTTTCATATGAACGCATAATATCTAAAGCTGCCACAACTATGATAATATCCGTATTAAAATATGTGCAAAATGACATATATTCGCGCGCGTAATGGCGTAATAGTAATATATATATATATATATATATATATATATATATATATATATATATATATATATATATTTAAAGAGAGAGAGAGAAGAATGGAGAGCTAGAGAGAGATTGATACATTGTGTGAGAAGGAATAAAATATTGCATGTTGATTGACAGCTTCATGGCTCAATCGATTTTAGATATTTATTACTGACTATTTATGAACACAAAATCATTAAAGGCTCTAAATTTGAACCATGCATATATATATATATATATATATAGAGAGAGAGAGAGAGAGATAGATAGATAGATAGATAGATAGATAGATAGAATAAGAGATATCCTTTAATGATTCTGCGATCCTAACAGTCTCTACATTTGAACTATATATATATATATATATATATATATATATATATATATATATATATATATATATATATGTGTGTGTGTGTGTGTGTGTGTGTGTGTGTGTGGGTGGGTGTGTGTGTGTGTGTGGGTGTGGGTGTGGGTGTGTGTGTGTCTGTGAAAATCAAATATAGAGCCTTTACTGATTTTGCGTTCATTAGGCTCAGTAATTCTTATGTGAAAACGTTTGAGCTATCTAATAATAATAATAATAATAATAATAATAATAATAATAATAATTAATTGATGAGTAAAAATCCCGGTACATGCACGTAAGTACAAAATGTATAAACCTAATATCTATCTCTATCTTATCATATCCCACTCCACACTCTTGTTTATTACTTAATCAATATTATTCACCAACTCATTATACCAGACATAGCTATTGGATTCAGTATTAAACCAACTCACGAACTTATCGAAATCGTAAAAATAGAGAAACCTCATAATGATACAATGTACTCACTTGATGTTGAAAAATTATTTACCTATGTCCGAGTTAGAGAAACGATTGATATAATTATAAAGACTATTTACAATAATTAATCACACACTCCCCTCTTAACATATACTAAACTAAATTTTATATAACTATCTTAATCATCAGCAGTAACTCTTCTCTCTTAACTAGTGTTTCGCAAAATACCAACTTTGAACATCTATGTAAATTTAAGTTGGGAGATTTTATCTCTGCCAAAAGATTAAAATATCTTCGTTTTGAAGACATCATCAAGTGTCTTATATTACATATGTCGGATACAAGCGTTATTCCACAAAATTTAAGCTCACTTTCGTCTTCGTATTCACAGTTCACAAATATATTAAGTATATGCCAATAGGAAAATAAAATTTAAAAAAATATATATAAATAGAGGACATACAACAAATCTACATAGATTTAGTTATTGGTATAACAACAATGTTTTAAAATGTCGATATTAGCAATGGTTTTCAAAATAAAAATATATATAACTATAAAAAAATTCTTATATAAATTAAAGTTGCTACCCTGAGATCAAAACATGAAAAATAGCATAGTTTTAACAGTTAATATTTCAATTAATTATAACAGAACGCGTTCCGCAAGTTTAAAATAATTATAAAAACGCATTTCAGGCACATTTCCAAAAAATATCGCAACTATCGATTACATTAATCTTTTGTCTTATAAATTCACGCGGGAGGATGAACTCGGATGAAAGTGGAACTACATTTGAAAATAAAATTAAAAAAAAATTACGACACCTTCATTAATGAACTTGATATCAACATTAAGAAGTGAATCGGAGAATTCGAGAGGGTTAAAATAAAATAGACATAAAGTGAAGACATTATTCGACAAAAAATGAAGATATGCATATATATATATATATATATATATATATATATATATATATATATATATATATATATATATATTATATCATTGAAAAAGGTATGGCAGTCAAGAAAATTCGAAAAAGAATTATGTCCACTCTTAGAAGTTTTATATGGCGTGCATTTGACAGCTCTGTCACATTTACACTATATATACATATGCGTTCCAGAACATTTTATCTAATACAGATGATCATTTCACCCATGGGACAGTAGATTTTCCCTGGATTTAAAATGCAAATGTATTTCTTAAAATTAACAATTTTTTTGCTCTATAATACAAAAATATATATTGCGCTCCCTTTTGTGGATTAGTTTCAATATTTTATATTAATATGATCTTCTTGGATTATTTAACAAAAACCGAAATGGTATATAAAGATCCTTGATGACATCAACAATAATAATGGAGGGATTGTCCTCGTGGATGCACCTGGCAAAACTTTTGTAATTTGCCTTCTCTTATATGCAGTAAGACTCCAATGAAAAGTAACTGTAGCATTTGCATCACCTTCATTTGCTGCTACCCTCAGTCTCAAAGGCGTACAACAAACAGTACCTTCAAACTTTCTTTGGATTTGAACTACAATCAAACCCCTATTGGCAACATCAAAGAGGAAGTAAATTAGCTACCCTGTTGGAGGAGACAACCTCTATTTACTGGGATTAACTTTCCAGGGTACACCAGCCAGCATTTGTTGTCCTGGAAAAAAAACATCAAAGGAATTAGGCAGGATTCTCAAATCATTGGAGGCATCAGTGTATTACTCACTCATAATTTTAGAATAACACTGGCAGTCATTGAAAGAAGAACTCCAGCTTATGAAATCAATGCTTGCCTGATTTTGTTTTTTTACATCTGGTGCCATGTTCAAAGATCTAGCCTAAAAACAATGATTAGATTTAGAATCTCAAGTGAGCTTGAAGAAGGTATATTTGCTGCTCTGTTGTTGCAGCTTGATAATTGAACCATCAAAATACATCAAAATGGAGATATTTCACTTGCAAATGGTTGTGGATTTTCAGTCACAAGTATCCAAGATTGATTAATTTTATCCAAAATGTAAACACCATTTTATGGATTCAAACTTGCTTTGTGAGAGAGCCATATTAGTTCCCAAGAATCAAACTCTTGATATAATCATCTGGAAATTTCAAGATATTCATGAATATTCCAAAAGAATGCATGAATTACTTTTACATTGACATTGTGGCTGAATAGGGGCAGTCACAGAAATCCTTACATCTTCCTAAAATTCAATCACAGAAGATGAAAATGTAGCAGTTATTGCGGAATCTGCATCCTCGAAAGCTTTCTACTAGAACAAGTTTAATTGCTATGAAGATCCTTCCTCAAATCTGGGAAGCAATGATTATTACAGGTCCTGGAAAGGAGGAAAGAATTTTAATTCCAAGAATCAATTTAATTCCTCCAGATCTTCGTTTTGTGTTTAAAAGGATTCAGTTTCTAGTGAGAGTTTGCTAAGCAATTTTAATGAATAATTCTCAAGGTCAATCAAACTCTCTTTTTCTCACGGCCATGTTTTTTATAATGCAAGTGTCACTAAGTTCTCGACAGAAAACTTATATCATTGCTGTGATGAAAACTGTAAGTTGATTGAAAGATATTGTTCATGTATAATAAAATTTAATATATATTAAATGACGTATCACTTTTGGATCTTTGGCACAATCAAGAGCTCTCCGCAGGAGCTAGCTTTACGATGTGTGTGTGTGTGCCTGTGAATATCTATCTATCTCTCTCTCTCTCTCTCTCTATATATATATATATATATATATATATATATATATATATATATATATATATATTTTAAATAGTAAATATTGATTGTGATATATGACTATGGCATGATCTGTTTCATATATATCTATCTATCTATATATATATATATATATATATATATATATATATGTGTGTGTGTGTGTGTGTGTGTGTGTGTGTGTGTGTGTGTGTGTGCAAATAATTTTGATTAAACAAAACAAAAAGACTGATTAATTTGCTATTATATTTTTTCAATACTTGGGTATTTTGTTTTTTGCGCTCGACGTTGTGTATATGACCTAAATTCTTATTGTGTTACCACTGTTCAACTGCTTCGACTTTCTTAATCATTATAAAGAACTGGTGTGGTGTCACCGTCGTAATTAAAATTCCTCTGTCTGCTTTCTTGTATCGTTTGGGTAGTTAAACGTTTGAAATTATCTAGGGTGACCTTGCTGGGTCCGCGCAAAAAGAATGCGATTCAAGATACCTTCTCCTGTAGGGAATGATATTTTATTTCATGTGGGCTGTTTATTGTAAATAATGTTAGTTTCTAGAATTTTGAGCCTTTCATAGTATTTTGTTGTTATCTACTTACCATTTTTATCATGTTGACAGTTGATCTTTAGTCGTTCATGACATGCTGTTAAATGTTTGCATGGATTACAATATGTTTCGACAGATTGCATGTAAATATGCTAGAGAGTGTGGTTTATGCGTGTCCAATGAAATTATTTCATTTTGTTTTTCGAATTATTAGCTTTAAAGATGCGATCCCCCAGGATCCGGAATAATCCATAGACAATATTATTTTAACACAGATTTGATTTATAAGGACCTGTGTTGTTAGTAATAGCTTAATTAATACGTTTTAAACTAATTGTAGTAGATGACAAGCACCAGGTGTTAGAATCGTGTCGCGACATATAACAATGAATTATGTCCATAATTGTTTCTTCATCCTGCTTATCATTAATCTGCATTTGGTTACGATAAAATAAGTTAATGGTGTGATTACATTGGTCTGCTTCAGGGAGGTGTCATTTCTTAAAATTTTGTGAAGACTAATTTTATTGCTTTTTCGATGACATGGTTAGGGAAATTATTGATAATTATGGTTTGTTTAATATTGCTAAGTTATATACATAATATTATATACCAGGAAGAAATAATTTAGGGTCGCTTAATCATCATTTTGTGTCAAGGAGAATATTCACGTTTGTAGCTGAGTAAACACGATTTTCTGATAGTGGGATTTTGTTAAATGGAGGTGATAAAATTATGAAAGTGATTTTATTGTTAATGTTGAGTTCGTAAGTAGAGAAAAGAGTTTTTTGTATGCTGTTTTCTGATATGGTTGTGGAGTTTCAGTCACAAGTATCCAAGATCGATTAATTTTACCCAAAAACTTAACACCATTTTATGGATCCAAACTGGATGTGTGTGAGATCCATATTAGTTATCGATATTGCCTACATACATTGGGGTTAGGCGGAATTATTGAAGACATTCTTTTCCACATGACACATGTAGAAATTAGATAGAGTCGGTCTAAAGGCCGAACCTATCGCTGCGTCATGAGTTTGTGTATGAAGGTTGGCATAATGTTAGCAAAATTGTAACTCTATCGTGCTGGATAGAAGACTTCGTAGAATAGTGGATCTAATCTTAAGGTGTGGGAATGAAGGGTGATTGCATATGTTCTGCGGGACAATATCTATAGATTCTTTTACTAGAGAATTAGTAAAAAAAACTTTCAAAATCTCGGCATGCTAGGATGTGGTTATTCATTTTTTACGACTGTTGTATATCGAGGAATTCGCTAATAGACTAAATGCTATATTTTCTTCATAAACATGGAATTATCACTTAGTTTATATATATATATATATATATATATATATATATATATATATATATATATATATATATATATATATATGATTCATGGGGAAAATCTTATCACTTAACTGGTTTTTTGTTTCAGTCAAGCTGACTTCGGAGTTTTGCTAATAGACTAAATGCTATATTTACTTGATAAACATGGAATTATCTGTTAGTTTACACACACACACACACACACACACACACACACACACACACGCGCGCGCGCACACACACACACACGCGCGCGCACACACACATATATATATATGTTTATAAACATAGTAAGGTGGAGATACTTATCACTTAACTGGGTGTTGTTTCAATCATGCTGACTTCGATGATTCGTGAGAGGATTGCTTTAATGCCTTCACTTTTCAGGGCTTTTGGTTTCTCTGCAATCGTTCTTTTGTCGTTTTCCCGCTGTTAATTTGTATTTGATCCGCATGTTACTGTCAATGTTAAAACCCTATTCTCTTTATAATAGCGTTCATCAGAATTACGATAAGGGTTGCAGATTTTCTTCGTATCATTTAGCTCATTCCGTACCGTTTATGTCGCCCACGTCTTTATGTCATATCTTTTCTGCAAGGCACAAACATCCGCTTCATTGGATATAAAATGTTATATTTTTTTCCACTGAAATTCTACCCTGTTCTTTCTTGTCATTTATTCTTTTTAATTCCCTCGTAGTGGGATTCGTAATTTAATCCGTACCTCGATTCTGTTCATTTACCTTAGTACCTAAATCAAAAGTTTAAAAGTAAAATACATGACTCTGGTTCAAAACGTATTTGAACCTATGATTTAAATGACAGAAACTTTATTTTCTCTTCCTTATCATATTGGTTTGATATTCCAGTTATACGGACAAAAGAAAAACTAAAAGAAAAAAAGAAAAACCAAAAAAAAATGTACTCAGTTACAATGCTAATGCGATACGCCTTAAGGGAATACCGTCAAATATAGTTATTTTCTACAGATGAAGGCAATTTACAAAATAAATTATGTCTTTCTTTCAACTCGGTGTAATATTATATAATTGAATTTAGAAATATTTCATTGAATTAGACATTTTAGATGCCTGTTCATGTTGAGACTTGTTTTCTCAGAAATTAAACTGTATTTGCTTGTTGTATTCCCTATATAAATTTGCTAACAATTTAATTTAATGCGGTTTATTTGCTGTTAAATATTTTAAAACTAAGTGAGCACTGTCACAGCTTATCGGATGGAGAGTACACTAGCAAAAACTTAATATTTTTACGTGTATGTCTCTTTTGACATCATTACGTTTCAAATAATTCAGAGCAAGCTATGAAACTTAAACGCGTTTATTTATAAATATACGCGCGTAATCACACATACAAAACTAAATAGAAATTCTTTTAAAAATATTCTGGGTCTTCAAATTGTAATACGCCTTACAATATATGATTTAAAATGTTTGTAAATCATTCAATTTAAAATTATAAAAAAAATTAAAACAATTCTTATAAATGTTATTCTCCAACAAAGTAATGTTTTATTTTTATTGTATTTTTTTTTAATTTTTCGACTCTGAAAAGATTTTCGGTAAGACTGGGTTCGATTTTGCAAAAGAAATTCGGTGATTTAAATTCTTCAAATAATTCTGTTTTTAACTAACATATTTACTAAAATTATTTCTTTGAATTTCTCAAGTTTTCATAAAATTAAATAAGGGACTGAAAAACATGTTTTAAAAAAATTCTAAGATTTTCCTATGAAGAAGTTTTTAAAAAATAATTTCATTCAGTTGTGATGAAGTCTTGCAATTTTCAATAAAATCCGACCATTATTTGATGTTTGCAATAATTTCCAATTAGTATTTCTTTTACCGCAAAAAAGATGCCAACATTTTCTATGCTAAAAGATAGTGCAAGTAATTTAATCAAAATTTCCAATGTTCTAACAAAGAGTATAAAAATTAACTAAATATTCAAAAAATATTTTGATATTTTCCCTTCACAAAAACAAAGATTGTGACAATAAAACTATGTTTTCATTTCATTTCGAGCATGTTTTTTTCATGGTATGCTCATTTTTGCGATTTCGTGGAGGTACTTAAAGAAAAGTATTAAGAAATAGGCTAATTTCGTTAAAAACAAAAACGTAGCAATCAAATATCATGTAAAAACATTTCTTCTCTGTGGCAGAAAAAAATGAAAAGAAGACGACGTCGACGACGACGACGACGAAGAAGAAGAAGAAGAAGAACTACAGCAACAACTACAAGAATTGGAACCTCTATCGTTGTGTTGCTGGCATAATATCAGCCGTTGAATTTTTTGAAACTGGATGTACAATCTTACTTGTACATTCAGATAACAGTTTACTTGGAAAAAATACAGTTATTGATAAGGAGATTTTAAATTAATATATGTAACATTTAGCAACCTTCAAGTAAAGACTTTGTAGTTAGTGTATGAACTTTCAGCAAAATCTCGTATATGATATTACGTGTAAGTAATAACATTCACATTTTAGTGTAATAAAAGTTAAATATTTGGATATTTTCTGTTAATAATAACAAAGAATGTGACAAACTTAGTTTTAATTACATTTGGAGCATGTTTTCATCATGGTATGCTGATTTTTAGCGATTTCGTGAAGGTACTTAAAGAAAAGTATTAAGAATTAGGCCAATTTCGTTAGAAACCAAAAACGTAGCAATCAATTATCATGTAACATCAAATCTTACTCTATAGAAGAGAATTTTAGATCATCTTGTCACAGAGCCAGACGGAACTTCAAGTAACTGAAATAATGCTTGATATTGAACTTATGTATGCAATATTTAGCAACATTCGAGTAAATCATTTATATGCAGTGTATGAAAATCTCGTTTATGGCATTACGTTTAAGTAATGCCATTAACATTTTAGTATAAAATAAATTAAATATTCACCTAATTTTTGTTTTAAATGATAAACTAAACTACATTTCAGCATATATTTTTATATAACTTTCAAAAAGTATACGCAAAGTAGTTAAAAAAATACATTTTATCACCAATACCTGAGTTGTTATGAGTAACAAATGTGTAAAGAAAAATGTTAAATTAGTTTCCTGTGACAAATAATTGCATTTTTAAGTAGTTTTCTCAGTACTAAACTGAATCAAGGAAAAGTCGTCAGAAAATAAATGTTAGAAATTAAACATAGCAAAAAACTTATTTTCACATTTATGAAAAGAAAGACAAGAAAAATTTATTTAAATCAAGTAAAATCAGAACGGTATATTACAGTATGAGAAGAGAAGTGTAATAAAATTTCAACCTAATTTTCTTAGAAACAGAGAAACATTACCTATTTTAAATAAAGTAGCTTGTTAATATGTTCTTATGTATATATATTTTAATAGAGTACAATACATAGATAAATGTAAGTGAAAACAATTAAACTACTTTCAACCAAATAGGATACAGATATTATCTATTTTTAGTATATTTAATAATGAAATAAATCAGTATTAGATTACTTTAATTAAGTAAGAAAAAGTTCTTCCAATTTTAAAATATTTCTTAAGTTGATAACTGTAGTGAACTCAAGGAAACCCACAGCGAAAGTAAAATTTATCGTCCTCTGTGGAATAAAATGTAAACCCGGCATCCAGTTCTAGCCGATAGTTTCACTATGAGTTGGCCTGAAGTAAAGGACACCATCTAGCATTCTTAATTAATTTGCTGTCCTATATTCAGGCTTTTAGCTCCCAGGATTATGTCTGGATTACGCTAATATCATTCTGAAAGAGATCTATTTTCATGACAGTTCAAATAGACATTTGCACCATATATTATCCAATCATTTAGCGTAATCTAAAAATGATCTAAAAATGATCTATCTATCTATCTATCTATCTATCTATCTATCTATATATATATATATATATATATATATATATTATAAAACCCAGGTTGTGTGTGTGTGTGTGTGTGTGTGTGTGTGTGTGTGTGTGTGTGTGTGTGTGTGTGTGTGTGTGTGTATACGTTTATATATGGGATCGGATTTCCTACATTTTTCAACCGATTTCAACAAAACTTCACTTTTGGAGGGCAGGTAGTGTTTCTTATTGTCTTGCACACTTTTTTCTTTATTTTTTAATTCAGAATGCTTTAAAAATTCCATTTACAAGACAGTTGTTTATAATAAAATTCTATTCAATCGGTAGAGACTCATAACGATTGAAAACAATGTTTTTGTTTGAGTTTAGGTTTGACCAATTCAGAAAAAAACATCCCACCAAAAAAAAACGTTAAGACATGCGTGTCCGTCAACCTTAAACAATAATCTTTGTTTTTTCATTTTTCAGTCTTTATGATGGTCGATATTTGATCTATCTCTTACTGTTACATCTCCGGGCAACGCCGAGCTCTACTTGGATATATATATATATATATATATATATATATATATATATATATATATAAGTTGTATGCAGAAAATAGAAAAAGAACACGTTGGGTTAATCCAGGGTTCCTTATTATTTTTGTTTTTTTTTTAAGAAGGTTTCCATACAGAAGTAGAGCTTTATTATGATAATATTTTTGATTAAAAATATGATTCCTTTGCTGTAAAAGGAATCAACTAATTTTAATAATTATTAGGATGGTTTCAAACATATAACTCTTATGTATATATATATTTTTAATAAAAATATATATATATATATATATATATATATATATATATATATATATATATATATATATGTTTTAGCTCTTTCCGATAGTATTCTGATAATAAATATGCCATTCCATGTTTCGGTATCATTGAAAAAGCCGCGTTGTTTTTATCATATTCCCTTTTAATTATGCTCTACAATCTATTCGTCAGAATTTGTGTTTACTTCGACGCTGTTTATTGGTAAGCAAGTTTGCTTAGTTTGCTCAATTGCTAGTGAGTAGCGAGTTTGATCTTTACTAGATCCATACTCTTGGTCTTCTGCCACATCGAAAATACGTTTAGATAATACCTATTCCTCAGAATCAACTTTATTATCTCTGTGAGGCACGTTATGGTGATAATCTGATGAAGGTTGCATTTATTTGCACCTGTTTTTTTAGATAGTGATACTAAAATGGATTTGTTAAGATATTCTTGTACGTCGATACTATTATATATTTCATAATAATTTTTACCCTGTATACCAATGCGGAGAAGCTTCATACATAGGTTAAAATGTTTCAAAATAGAGATTATGCCATGTCTAAGAAGCTTCTTTCTGGAAGATGAACCATTGCAATTGAAGAACTTTTGAAAGATGATATTAAATTGCGTAAAATTCAAAGAAACAAAGATGTGATGCAAATAATTATTGTGTCAGGTTCATCCGTGCAATAATATCGCAAGTACATTAGAAAAAAGAAAAACTTACAAGTATTGCTACAAGAATCTGTACCAATCTTACTAGGAATACCAAGTATCCATTTTCACATCATATTCTTACAGAGGATATCAAATAGTATTTACATATCAAAAGAAAAAGAAAATCATCGTTGGTTATCAAAAAAGAGCCGGGTCCAAAATACAGGACTATTTCCATTAAAGTTTCTTTTTATTCTCTACTGGAATATAAATTTGTCGTTAATATCAAAGTTATGGTATATGATAGTGATTTAGGAGAGAGAGAGTTATCCCAAGAAACATGAAGAAGTCAGAGAAGTAATACATCAAAGGTGGCTTGTTTTGGTAAACAAAAATATTATTCTTTAGTATAGCAATACAAATTCACTAACGGTCATAGAAAGGTAAGAAAAATACGATTGATACAATGGAAAACTCTTCCATATCCTTCATAAATCCAAGATTTATAATATACAGATTTTCTCTTTTTACAGTCAATAGCCGATTTTTTTTTTTTTACATATATATTTACAAGATATCTTTTTTTTTATATATATATATCTCAGATATATTTAAACGTGGAATCGAAGACGTCCCGTAATAGGAGGATGAAACTGCTGAAAATAAAGGCGATTATTTTTTTATAAATAATATTTAAATACATATGACATATATTTGTTTTTAAATTTACTAAAATATGTGTTGAATTGATTGGGAAATCAAACATATGTATCCATTAAAATATCCTTAATTGTAATAAGACCTACTGCCGAAGGAAGGATATATGAATTAAATGCTCATCTATCTATCTATCTATCTATCTATCTATCTATCTATCTATCTATCTATCTATCTATCTATCTATATATCTATCTATCTATCTACACACACACATACACACACACATACACACACACACACGCACACATATATATATATATATATGGGTGTGTGAATGTGTGCGTGTTTATGTCTGTGCAATTAATGTGCTTAACAGTATGGCTTTAATTGAGGTAACTACTCATATATATATATATATATATATATATATATATATATATATATATAGTGACAAATACCTCCGATATATACCTCCCATATTTGGTAAGAAATTAGTGGTAATCGTGTGTTCATAAACCTAACGCCTAACTATTTTGTGAGAGGTATTTTTGGAAGATAAGTGGTGATATGTGTTTCTATCTCCCTGTGTGTGCGCGCACTTACACACACACACACAGACACACGCACACACACACGCACACACACACGTATATATATATATATATATATATATATATATATATATATATATATATATATATATATATATATATACAAACAATTCATGCGCATATCAAGATATTATTAAATATTGCGAACGAAACCGTCACCCCTCGTTGTTGACCTCGTGTGTAGCTCGGCTAAACGGGGTGAGCGCGCCTGGCAATGAGCTAAATATACGTCAATAAAAAAATAAAATATTTTCCAGATGATTTTCTCTCATTTGTATTACGTTGGCCAGAAACGCCTGATCACTTTGGAATCGGAAAGAAAGCTAATTTACACTGGCGGAATTTACACGAAGTACTTCATTTCGAGCTTGTACCACATGGTTGCGCCATCCACGCTAAACATTATTGTGAGCAGCTAGACCGCGTGACCGGCAAACTAAAGAAAGATATCCTACTTTTGTCAATCGAAGTCAGTCATTGTTTCAGCAAGAGAATTCGAGTACACACACTGTTACATTGACAAATAGATGGGCCATGTAGAGATTCTTCTATATCCAACATTTAGTCCCGATCCTGCTCCTAGTGACTTTGGCCTATTTAACTCAATAGCAAACTTGCTCTGCGACAACCGATTTAATACCTTTGATGACGTTCATTGCTTTTTGATTCAAAGCAAGTGGATTGGTATCTGGGACAGGTTCGGATGATGGCGGAAGTTCATCGAGAATTATTAATTTAATTTGAAGAATAAATGTTGTTGTGGCTCCATAACATTTTCTTGATTTCTTTCCCTTTCCTAGTGAGTTCAGAACTTTCTGGTCAACCTAATAAAATCATTGCGACGTCTATCCTGAAGGTTTTTCCTACTATACATTTATTACTTAATGGTTTCTGCTTTACAAAGGGCAAGATTAGCATCATTAGACGTCATGTGAGACACTTCCCTTTTGCTTTCTCTGTGATATTCTTTATTTATTTATTTAAGTTATGGCCAATAACAACATCATGTTCATATATATGGAAACAAAGTATATAACGAATAAACGCATTTAACATTAACATACATGTTGTTATAATGTGATTTATTGTCTTAGAGATCAAAATCATTCAAGCAACAAAATAATTACGTATATGATGGGTAGATATTTAAGAGCAGTAAATCTCTGGCGAAACGAGAATAAATTTGCCAGGATTATGCCGAAGTAATACTAGTCATTTGTTTTACGAAAATTAATTAAAGCCAATTGATTTCCTTTCATCTTTTACTTCATATTCCTAAAATGATTTTAGCTTGTTTAACAGCAATTAATTTCTGGAATGAACGATTTACAACATTTTATTTTTGAAATATGTATATGTGATTTACGTTTGTAATTATTATAGCTTTCCATGAGGAATATTTATAACTAATTTTTATGTTAACATAATGTTTTATTACATATTAAATCCTGACTTGATTGAAAGGCATTGAATACGGTGATCTTATCCCCACCAAGTGTTAATACGACCTTACAAATGAGTCAGGATATGGATGGGAACTTGCTGACTTAGATGCATAACATAACAGACCAGTTGAACACTTCGTCTTGGTGGAATGCTTAGCAAACTCGTCCTGTTAGACGCAATACGACTGAATAGTGAGTTCAATACTCTCTGAGTGCCCCATCCATTCGGTTTTAAGCAATATGTAAGCTATGTTTAGAATATCGCCAAAATAAAGCTGTGTCTAGCTTTTTGAATCTAGTAATTCTGTGTACCGTTTCGAATTTAGTGTAAAGCGAACCTCTCTTTACATGTTAACTGAATTTTGTTTTATCCAGCAATATTATATTCGACATTACATAAAATGACATATTTAGACATGCATTCAAAACAACGAACGTAACGCAATCAAAGATGAAAAATCCTAAGATAATGCAAAATTCAAAATATTATTCTGTTCTATATTGAAATTCACGACAGTCAAATAATGGCAGAATATATTTCTTATTTTAATATCAGATGTTTGTTGAAGTTTTAAAAGAAAATCTTACTTTCTCGAGAAACGAATTTTTGAGATTCTTGCTATCAAATATGAATCGCGATACCGTGAATTCTTATCTGTTTTAGAATTTTAACTTGTTAAAATTAATATATTATTATTTCTAACTACATGAAAATCCAATCCTTGATGAATATTTTAAATAACTTTTAATAATATAGGGTTGATGTTATATTTGAACAAAAATAATCGGTTTATGAGACATTTTCTTAGAAATTTGTTTTCATTCAAGTCGTTTTATTTTGTTGGTTGATGATATTAACATATATCAAGCACTTTAGGGTTATAGTCCTCGGTATAATGGTAAATCATATCCGGCATCAATGTCTCTGATCCGGAGACTGTAGGTTTTGGGGAAACTGGAAATACTTTTTAACCGCTGCTGTTCCCCTGTAAAACCGGGTCTGTTAGAGTCCCAGCTGTTATGGGGGTCCACATCTTTTTCAATAAGTGGACTCTACCAGTGTACCTGGACTGCTGCCGTTAAATACCCAGAGTTAGACAGTCAGTGAGGGTAGTCGGATAGTGAGAAAATATACGAACGGAGATAGTTAGTTAACCTCGTGTAGAAGTCAGTTACAAGCACGTAGACTCTAAGGAAGTCCTACTTCGAGACTGTATATATCCATCTGTATTTGGTACTAACCGCGTTCCTGGACTTACTAACAGTATTACTCTTTGTATGATTGTGTAAACGCATTTTATTTCTTATGTTTAATTATTGCTTTTGTCATTCCTTGGAGACCGAATTCATCTCGGAATCCACAACAAATTGGCGACAAGTATTCGAACACACGCGGAAAACAAATCAACAAAAGAAAAATCCATCTCGGAATCCACAACACCAGCTATGGGCAAATAGTGATTTCCTTAAACAGAAATCAACAGTACATTTTTCTAATAAAAGTACCAACAATACAGTTTTATTGGGAAATTGCAAACAATACATATTTATATTAAATGATAAACAATAAAGTTTATACCAAATTGACAATGAATACAAGACTAAAATGTATAAAAATAGTTTCTTATAGTGAAAGTGTTTTGTCGAAAAGATTTTGTCATTCTACAGAGTATATATCCAAAAGAAAACATAAAAGCATAAAAATGATGTAACTGTTAAATAATAATTCAGCACACTATGATTATTAGGTGAATTGTATCTCCACTACCGGCGGTTGACCCTCGGGGTAAAAAAAAAAAAAAATCCATAATATGGGAAGTCGATTTGATCCAGCGTGGGAAAGGGGATAGGAAAAATGGTTCCAGGGAGTCATGTATCAACCGTCAACCAATGCAGCAGTGTTTTCTTTCGTGTGTGAAACGTCTTCACTGTGAGGAAGAACCACACCTACTGCATAGATAGAACATGTCGACATGAACGTTACTAACATACCAGGCATAAAATTACCCGTGTTGATGTCAATCGCTGCCGTAATAAAACCACTAGCGGTCGCTGGAAAAGAGAAGAGGGGATGAGAGGATCCTGACCATGGAATTAAACAACGCAACATTCCCTTGTAGTAAGTCAAATAGCATACTGGGCATGAACTTTTGACAGAGGAGAATTAGGACATTTTCATAACACTCAGGTAACATAATCAATATATGCCTTTCAGAAATTTATATACTGTAGAAAACATTTGGTACCTCGAGGCGGTGTAATGGTCAGAAAGCTTGTCTCTCTAGAACAAATACGACTGAGTAGTGAATTCGATCCTCACTGCGTGTGCCCATACTTTTGGCCATGTGTAACATTTATGCTACACTTGGGAAATCATTAAACTGTCGGAAACAATTGAATATTAACAGTAATATCTGAAAATATCATTGGAACCATTCGTTGAATTACATAGTGAATCTTGTAACATCAGGCGTTCCATAACCTATTACAACCTATTAATTAATTCAGCATTGGTGCAGAGACTAGTTTAGGATAAGAAAGTTGTTTCTCGCCCATCTATTTACAGGCTAAATTGTTTTTTCTTCTGCAAAACACGTTAGCAGCTGAAGTCCTGTATTGGAAAATAGATGATTTGGATGAAACAGAATCATTCGTCTCGTAACATATTAGGTCATAGAGACATGCTATGTAATTCAGTATTGCTGCAAGGACATGTTGGAAAGACGTTTCGCGCCCATCTCGTTGAAGGGTGATGTGAAATTCAGCTTTTTTTCTTCTCCAAAACAGGTTACCAGCTGAAGTCCTCGATGGAGGAATAGATGATTTGGAGGAAACATAATCACGCCTCTCGTAACGGAATTTGGGCGGTGTTAAAGAAATAGAATTCACTGGAAAGAGAACATACAATGTTATTTTCACGCAAGTCACTGATAAGTGTTACACTATCCGCGCATCTTTTAAGATTGTAGGCCTCATATATTTTTAGAAAGAAAAACACAAAAGATATTTCCTTCGACTGTAAGTGAAGGATTCGGAATATTTTATACAAAAGAAGCAATGATAAATAAATAAATAAATAAATATGCAATTTTTTTCGTTGTTATTATATTTGGGTTGTGGAAACGTTGTAGAGAGGCCGTAATGACTTGACCCGGAAATGATCCTCAGAATATTAAATCTCTGCGTTGTTTACAGCGATTCTACGCTTGTGACGTCTAACCCAGCCATAATAGTCGTTGACAGGATGCACCCATTCAAAGAAGGAAGTGCAGAAAATTCCCCGGCCTAGCTGCATTTTGAATGACAACCAGTAAATAGATGGAGTCAAAGACGATGACATCTCCGAATTTATCTGTCATTTTAAATGACTTCCACAAGAACGGTTTTTCAAGTAATGCCAGAAGATGTACAGAAACTATAAACATATAGCGACCTTACAAAAGATTTTTACAGAGAATTTAATAAAATTTCACTTGACGTCTTATCATTCACTTTCTCTCCCACTTCTTTCTCTGTTGCGCCTGGGCACACGCACACACACGCTTATATTTACATACATGCATATATATATATATATATATATATATATATATATATATATATATATATATATATATACTGATTTTCAATAAACAGAACAAATTTTCTTTACAATTAAAATTGTCATACCTTTACTTAATATTAATTAAAGTTATCCTCATTCCATTTGTAAAGAAAATTTGCTCTTTATAGTGAAAATAAACAAGGTGAAAATGGTCATTTACTAAAGTTATTTTAATTCCAATTGTAAAGTTATATATATATATATATATATATATATATATATATATATATATATATTATAAAAGATCATAATAAAAATATGCTGAAATCGCTATACAAAGCCTTTCATTTTTCAATACTTTGATTGTACTTCTTCCGGCGTGATTAAACTGGCCTAAGGGAATTTGGAAACTAATGTTTAACTTTTTTTCCGTACAAGAGATAACAATTTGTTTTTAAATTTCATTAAAAATCATTTAGTCACCAGTTACAATTGAATTAAGTAGTACCATCTCAGTAGTAAATCATGAGAGATTTCGTATGATCATTGACAATAAAAATGAAAATAATATATTGATGTACGCTGCAGTGAGTACTTTTTTAAAAGTAAATACTATGAACAGTTGAATATTATTCCACCTGTTCTTTCTCTCATTTGTGTGTATATATATATATATATATATATATATATATATATATATATATATATATATATATATATATAAATAAATTGAACATTGAAGTCAAGGCGACAAGATGATTCATGCTCGACGCAAAACTAAGGCCTGACGATTGCGTCTAATATTAAACAGACTGTCGCCTCTAAGTGTTGACTTCAATGTCCACTTTTATATTTAGACACGTTCTCTCTCTGATATTGAGTACTTTGTCCTATAAATATAGATCACCCAAGAGTATATTTCTTCATATATATATATATATATATATATATATATATATATATATATATATGCTGTAGTTTTCCGTGTATAAGACTTCCCAAATATCATCCTTAAAAATTGGGTTTGCTTTATACTATATTTAAAAAGTGATTCTTGTGGCTACCCTAAACTGAACCACTGTGCGATAACCAATAACCTGAGTCAAATGATTCCAATCATCAAGTAAACTGATAATAAAAATATTAAAACCATTTCAAAAATATGTACTGGCGAAACTTCCTAATAATTTACCTATTCGAAGAATAATTGCATAAATGAAATCAAATAGTATCCATGGAATCTCAACAGTGAAAATATAAACATCGGTTTAGATTGCGTCAACAGCAACCATCATCATTTTGTAAACTTTCAATAATGAATTAGCTTAGACAGAAATTAGGAAAAGCTTGCATAAATAATGTTGAAAGTGGAATGTACTATTACAGTACATTATCGTACTGTTATTAGCGGTATTTTGTGATTGTCGATGAAGTGCAAAAGTCATTAGAACGTGCGGCTGTTTTTAACGGTTTAGATATAGAAAAATAGAGAATGAAGGGGAATCACTATTCACAAGTCATCACGTGATCAAATGTAAACAAAACAATAATTTCATTTTTAGGGGACGGGACTAAGAAAAACATAGTACATAATCGGTTTTGTTATTGAATTTAATTAATATTTTATAAGGATACAGTCATTAACAATATTTAAACAGCATTATCTTTATATACGCTATAAGAAGTCGCCTTATACTACAGGGGAACAATAAATTTATGAAAATTTGCTTTATTATATTGATGATGGATTTATTTTTAATCTGTTATTCGCATTTCATTAAAAGTTTGTTTTTTTAGTCGTTTCCAATATACGTCCATTTGTTTTTTTCAACTGTCTATATCTTCTATCGACCTACGCACTCGAGGAGGCATAATGAACATATTAAAAATGTTATTTCTCGAGTACGCAGGCCGCAGAGCTTATCGCACATTCACGCCTGCGCTGTAGTGTACAGGACAGAGACTCGCAATAAGAAATGGCGAACTTCAGTCGAATTCTTTGCATTCAATCAGTCGCAAAGATTAAGAGTAGGAAAACTAAGTTAAAACAAGCCTGTAGGAGTTTAATCTCCGACAAGCAATCTAGACTGATATACAACGTCTATTACGCATGCTGAACATAAACGCCCCCCTCAGTCGCTAAAGATTTGCGAGTGTCTTGATCTTTATATATATATATATATATATATATATATATATATATATATATATATATATAATATATAAAACAAATAAAGATAATAAATCAAAATAAATACATGAAGTAATAAATAAATTAAAAAATTCTCCAGCCAAAATAATACTTAGAATAAACTACAATAATCAACACGAAAATTGAATAAATAGCTTTAATTATCCTCCCAAACGAAAACAAAACTATTAAATAAGCGATATAAACATAATTTTTACACGCTAATGGAAAGAGCAAAAAGAAAAAAAATACATAAGATACGATATAAAAAAAATAAAAAAAAACAAGAATAAATAAAGTCAATAAAATAATTTAACCCACATAAATGAATAAACAAATGAACGACTTCCGGTAAAATACCCGCAAAAATAGACAACTCACAATTCACCACTGACACGTATATATAAATAGCCATAAAAAATAACAGCACTCGTGACCTGACGACTGCGTCTAGCATGAATCAGACTCTCGCCACTATATATATATATATATATATATATATATATATATATATATATATATATATGTGTGTGTGTGTGTGTGTGTGTGTGTGTGTGTGTGTGTGTTGCACCAGGTCTGTGTTCAGCCCTGATAAGATCTCCCCAAAAACCTTCACAAATGCAACCATATACCATATGAGTTTGCGGGTGTCTGGCTGTCGGCTCTTAAGAACCTCATACAGCGGGAGAGTTTCACGATATGTGTGTTTGTATATATATATATATATATATATATATATATATATATATATATATATATATATATATATATATAAACATATATATATATATATATATATATATATATATATATATATATATATATATATATATATATCTTACTTATTATAAAACGCAGATTGTGTGTGTGTGTGTGTGTGTGTGTGTGTGTGTGTGTGTGTGTGTCTAACGTTTATATATTGGCTCGGATTTCCAACAAAATTTCACAGGTCTACATAAAATTACATTTTGGTTGTTTTAACAGCGCCAAAAATGGAAAAAATATAATTTTTTTTGCACAAAATCAATTTGAAAACACGATTAAGAGACACTGTGAAAATGGAAGGGGGACAACTCACATCGGGTTGTTTGTGTGTGTGGGGGTTCCTTTAAATATGGGAGCGGATTATTTTTCAGCCGATAAAACAAAACTTCACTTTTTTTTTTGGCAGGTAGTGTTTCTTATTCTCTTGCACACTTTTTTCTTTATTTGTAACATTCAGAATGCTTTAAAAATTCCATTTACCAGACAATTATTTATAATAAAATTCAATCGGGAGACTCATAACGATTGAAAACAATGTTTTTGTTTGACATGCGTGTCCGTCAACCTTAAACAATAATCGAACGATTTCTACTCATTGTACGAATACAAACATCGGAATAAATTCTTTATCTTTAGGGAAAGATAATGACATCTAAACATACACAAGTCCTAACTAAAAATAATAACCGGAACGGGAAACTCACTTTAAATACAGATGGTGTCCAATTTTTTTACTGTATTCAATAAGTAAAAATCATAAATTGTAAAGATTATTAAATACAGAGAGGGTACTAAATGAATAAGATTTGTTAGATCATAATTAATAAACCCACATAAAGTTAATATTTTTGTATTAGAAACAACGAGTGGAAAATGAGAATTCTAATTATGAATCACCACAAGCAAAATATGCAATTTTTTTATTGCATTCAATAAGTAAAAATCATAAATTGTAAAAGTAAAATATTACAGAATGGCTATCTAAATTTTTCAACCGATTTCAATACAACTTCAGTTTTTTTTTTGGCATGTAGTGTTTCTTATTGTCTTGCACACTTTTCTCTTTATTTTTACATTCAGAATGCTTTAAAAATTCCATTTACAAGACAATTATTTATTTATTGTTTTTAATAAAATTCTATTCCATCGGTAGACTCATAACGATTGAAAACAATGTTTTCATGCGTGTCCGTCAACCTTAAACAATAATCTTTGTCAATTTTATTTTTCAGTCTTTATGATGGTGGATACTTGATCTATCTCTTACTGTTATATTCCCGGGCAACGCCGGGCTCTACTGCTAGTATATATATATATATATATATATATATATATATATATATATATATATATATATATATATATATGTGTGTGTGTGTGTGCAGTGCTTTCTGCTTGATTATGCAAAGTAAATTTTTCATCTAACGTGTCATCTAACGTGACAAAAAAATTGTGTTTTTCAGACTTGGTGCTTCTTTCAGATTAAATTATAATTTCAGACAAGAGAATATGGTCAAGGAAAAAAAATTATTTAGAAACATAGTTCTTTTCCTCAAAGTATGTAAAAAAAGCACAGTTTCAAATGTTCGGTCTGATTAAGCACTCACCATATAAATCTTTAATAGGGTAAGAAAAAGGGTTTTACTGAAAACGATCATGCTGAAATTACTCGCATGCTTGGAAGTTGTCTGTCAACGCTAGAAATTTTAAAAAAGTTACATAGAGTCCACCGTACAATCAAAGAATTCGTCTTAGGCAGTAAATCATGCAGAAAGACACCTAAACGATAGCATT